>CP049705.1:2447828-2786693 GCA_004148225.2 Heterodera glycines | reverse complement strand
ACCAATGAGCGATCTGAAATCACTGAAAACCCAGCCCCTTTTATACGGCTTTTTTGAAACCATAGTACGCTCCCAAAAATGGGATGCCCCGAAAATAGGGAAGACAACGAATACAAAAAAAAACAACCTCAAAGGGACCAAAATTTTTATGAAAGAAAATGGGGATTGAAATGATCCAAAAACGGAGAGAGGTTAAATGCTTCGGCAGTATATGAGTAAAAGAGAAAAATGTGGAGAAAATGAGCAAAATGAATAAGCAACAAAAAAAAAAATCTTTGGAAATTTAATTGAGGTGCATAACTCTTCTGAGATACGAAAGCAAAAATTAAGGAACAGGGAACGGTAAAACTAAGTGTTTGATTTGATTTCGACCGAAGTCTATCGATGGGAGGTGAATTAAATGAGGGAAAATGAGAAGGGCTCAAAAAAAAGTAGAGGAATTTGGCTTCGACCGTTATATGAATTCAAATAAAATTTGGGACTAGCAAAATAAAAGGTCGAATTTTGTGACTCAATTATCATGTAAAATGACTTAGAAAAATTACGAAATATGCTTCGGCAGTTTTACAGTCAAGAGTGATTCGAAATTTTTGGCAATCCTAAGAAAAAGGGCTTATTACAGTACTCCTTCGACTACGGTAAACAATTTGGTTGTTCGTTCAAAGTCCGCCAGAGGCGTTAAAATGGGACTCTGCCCCCCCCTCTTTTTCCCTTCCATCTTTTCCGTCTGCTGCTCTTCACACAATTCGCTGTGACTTATGCCCTATCGCACTGTCCTTCCCTCCGGCGCTGCGCTGCTCGTTTCCGAAGATGTGCTGATTGCCATCTGCTGGCCGATGAATTTATCGCTGCCTTAGCGCTTCGCTTGGCCATCACTATGTGATGTTGCTTTTGTGCTTTTGCTGTGTTGGTGAACCATTTCCCCCCCCCCTCCTTTCCCATCTCTTACGCATTAAAATTCCGTTTGCCATTTTCTCACTCCACCATTCGCCGATCCCCTCCCATCCGCCCCTTCGGCGTCGACCATCATCTCATTCACATAAACATTTATCCTTTTAATTCCTTGCCTCATTAGTGCTAAATAATTTTATTTGTTATTAAATTTAAATATTTATTTCTTTATTTTTATTTAGCAAAAAGCAATTAATTCAGCAATTTTCTTCAGTCACCACCGACGCAAAAGAGGCATCAGCAGCAACAGACAAAATCGGACGGACTTGCTGGTGGACATTCGACGGGCACACCAGCAACAGTATGTTTAAAGGGTGAATGACCGCTAATTGGGACGGTAATTGGGACTTGGCCCATTTTAGTGAAACTATGAAATTGGGGGGAAGCAAATGGCAAATTAATTTTCAAAGGGTGTTTTTTTTAGGCGTCAGTCCTTCGGCATTTTGGCAACAGGCATCGGCTCTGTGCTTCGGCGGTTTCAAAGCGAATTCTGAAGGAAGTCCGAAGGGCGGAATACTTGACTCAGTATTTCGGTGGGTTTTGAATTTAATGCTGGGGAATTGGACACTTAAAATGAAGGGTAAACCCTTCCAAAAGCAAAAAAAAAAGTTGCTTTTTTGAACTCAGGGGAGCAAAAATTTTGAGTTTTTCCTTGTTTAACTTGGCAATTTAAGCACAGTCTTGGAATTTCCTTCTTAGTCGTTCATGTTAGACACTTACAGTATGCTGTGGGCATTCTAAAATCTGATAAAATAAATTGATCACATTTTCAGCAAATTTGGTTAATTGAAAGACACATTAATATGATTTTAAATTGTTAGGCACATCGACGGTGTCTTCTCCCGCTTCGGCGATTTCTACGGATTTGGTGTTCGACTGCGTGAGACATTGGACGCCGGTGATCAGTGACGGGACAGCAATCGGCACAGCAGTGATCAGCACAACCAACGAATTTTGTTGATCAACAAAGGCAGTGCGTCGGTGATCAGAACGACTTTTGGAGTACGAGAATCGGCGACACCTGAGTGAAATTGAGATTTGAGTGTGGTGCGGACCATCAACTGTGTTCAACGCTTCGGCGGCAAAAGTGCGACACATTTCGCATTGTGTGGACACTGTGAGTCTTAGTTGGAATTGTATTACGAAGGCCAAACATTTTTGTTTTGCTTAACAAACAACATGCTTTCATTTGATTAACCAAATAAACTTCGTTACGCTTTTAATTATTCGTTATACACTGATGCGCTTTTATGGCCCTTAAAATTTAAAAAATAATTGGTATTTAATTGATTTGGTGTGTAAATTCCGGTCAAGTTATACCCTCTTGGTACAATTGAAGGCGTTTAAGAGCATTGTTTTGTTTTGGATTTCAATCAATCATTTTGGAGAATTACAGGTGAAGAGCGACATCAGTGGTGACCAAACGCTTCGGCGGATTCCAAGTGAACGGACAAAGCTGATTGATTGGACGGACATTTGACTTCTGTTGGTGGACAAAGTGAATTCCTTTTCCTCTATTAATTAAATTAAACAAAATTAAACAACAAAACAAAACCAAATAAAATAAAAAGGGGGAATTGAAAAAAAGGGATCAAAATCAAAAATTAGGAATTGCTTCGGCAGCACAAAGGCAAAGAATTTACTGAAGTTTCAGTGTGACTCCTTTGGTTGACATTTTAAAACGCTTCGGCGATACAAAGGCACAAGATAATGCAAAATAATGCGGAGCTTGGTAAAATATTTTATCTGAATACGCTTACTGCTATAGGTTCTTCAAATCCTTTATCTCAAATATTTGATGGTGAAACTGCTTCAGCATTTTATGAGTGGCAAATTAAATTTCTGGATTATGTGGATGTCTTTGGATCAAATTGGTCGGAAGCAGACAAAATAAATCGACTTAAATTACACTTAGGTGCTCATACGCGAACAATTTTTGAAAAACTTTTGCCAACCGAGAAGGATACATTAAGCAATGCTCTGAAAAGCATCAAATCAAAGTTGGATAGTCCACATTTCAGGGAATTAGCTTATAGGAAATTGGCTACTTGCTATCAGAAAGATGGTGAGTCAGTGGACGAGTTCATAAAACGGTTAGTTCCCCTAGTGAATACAACGACTGACCAATTTCCATCAGGAGCGAGGGAGGAGATGCTCTGTAGGTGTCTAATAGAGAAAGTGAGGCCTGAGTATCAGCGTTCGCTTCAATTAGTGGCTCCATTAATAGGGAAAAATGATTTCAAAAAGCTGACGTCTTACATTCAGGAGTTAGAGATTTCGGTAGAAAGTGAAAAGTGCTTCGGCATTCATTCATTAAAAATAGGTAGATCAGAGTGCAACAGAAAAGAGGATGAAAGGAACGAGCAGGCAAAACACTCGACTTCGGTCAGACAAAATTATACGAGTAGAGAGACTCGGCTCTTCTGCGAATTTTGCAATCGACCAGGACACATTAAAAATGAATGTTGGTATTGTCCTCGAGATTTTCCCGGTCCCTCTAATTCAGAAAATAGACAAAATTGGGAACATTCAGCTGAGAATCATGCCAAAAATGATTGTGCTAGTGAAACACAACAACTGAGAGAGATGATTGAAGACTTAGCACCTGAAGTACGCGTAATGAAAGGTAATAGGAATTTTTCTTAGGAAATCATCAGTAAAATAAATTCTTTTAAAATTTTGAGGGTTCATTTAAAGGTTGAGGTAATTGTGTTGTTTTTTTTTAACCCTAATCTCCCTATTCCATTTCAGATTGCGGGCGACACTGAGCGAATGAACGGAATTGGTGGGACTCGAGTGGTTCTATTACAGAAAACAGGCCTAACACCCCTCTTCCCATTTTCAGGACTGCCGGCCGACCATTGGAAGGCAAGCGACTGGCGACGGAGGACATTGGACCGGCACCACGACGCGATGAAAATTTGCGAAGCACAAGCTGGAGACAATTCACGGGGACGACATTCACACGCGGCGGACGAGGAGGAAGCGCTACCTTTCGTTGTGGAAACTGATGCCAGCATAAAAGCAATTGCTGGATGTCTCTTACAAGAAAACCGTGAAGGCGAAGTCCACCCGATTTGTTACTTCAGTCGAGTGCTCACAAAACATGAAAAACGTTACTCCGTGGTCGAATTGGAAGCCTTTGCGATTTGTGCTTCGCTCAAAAATTTTCGACCATATTTGGAAGGAGCTGGAAAGTCAGGAAAAATTTGGGAATTGTTTTTTCATGTGCTTCGGCAGTAAAAATGAAAAAAAGTCCTGATCAGTTCTCGCAGACAAAGGTTGATGGCTGGGCACTTTGCCAGTGATGCCTGAGTCTTGAACTGGATCAGGGACGATCCAATGTACGGTTGGGAGTGAGTGACACGAAGCATAAAATTTTGATTTAAAATTGGAAAAAGGGCATGAAAATTAGCAAAATTATTTTTGAAATAATTTTCTTTGCTTAGGCAAATTTTGAAGCGAAAATCTTGGTAAGAGACCAGGGACGGTCTTTGGTAAGGTTGGAGGTGTAAGGTAGATCCGGGTTTTCTTGTTTGCCGGCCGAAGCCCTATGAATTTCACATTCTCACATTTATTTCATTTCGCATTTAATTTCCCTTTTGCTTATTGTCGCCCCTTTCCCGACGATAATTGATCGATCACATTTCATTTTTCACGTGTATTTAATGTTCGCCATTTCAAGCGAAGTATCTTCAGTCTCTCCGGAATAAAGCCACTTATCCCAGTAGAACCTGCGATGCGTGCCAAAAACGGAAAATAATTGGAAACCAAATGAGCTCTGAGCCCATTAGTCCAATAGAACCAGCGTCACACCCATGTGAAAGACTTCACTTGGATTTGATGGGACCATTGAAGACGGCAAAAGGCGGATTACTTCATTTGTCAGACAAAAAATTTCTCGAAATCGTCAATTGGGTTGTTAGAGATTTCATAAACCCGTCAAAATGAAAGTTTACATTCTTGATGGTACACAATTGGCACATCAAAAGTTTTAAATTTAAAATATTAGTCCGAATTTTGCAGAAAATCTTACTTTTTTCATGATAAGGCCTACCAGTATGCAAAATTTTAGTTTTCAATTTTTAAAATTAAAAATTCAAATTCTATTCATCATCTATTCCCTTATGGACTGACTCCCTTCTGTTTTCTGTTTTACCATTTTTGCATTAGCGCCAAAATTATTGTGCAAAAATATAATTATTTTATTTTATGTATAAGACACCAAAAAACATTTTTTTGAGGTAACAAAATTAATTAAATAATCAATTGAAGCAATTTTTTTTTTTGCAAAATTTGCAAAAGTAAGCTTTTTTGTTTGAGTAAATTCATCTCATACATATGTAAATAAACGAATCTGATATTTTATGCATCATTTGAAACAAAGAATTTTACATCTTACATTGAGATTTTATGGTGATGATAGCTCAAAAAAATTCTAATCAAATTTTATTTTATTATTAGAAAATTATGCTTAGTTTAAAATTGAAATAATTAAGCCTAATTAAAAGCAGAAATCATACTTATATTATATTCAATCAAATTTCTTTAATTCCGATTATTTTTTTATCATTATTGCTTTGACCAATTTTCAGCTCTGATTATTTGAACTTAGAATGAAAAAATTCTTTGTAATTTGGCTCATTTTCCAATGCGATTTTTTTGGCGAAGTGTTCGGCGGCGCTTGTAAATCAAAAGAGGAAGAACCAATTCAACCTATTCGCCTGCTGAGGATGAGAAGTGGCGTATCCGAGAAGCTTGTATCGGGTAAAAAATTAAAATAATTTTTTTTTTTTGTTATTTAAAACGCACCAATTTGAATTGGTTTAAAAATTAAATTTCATAAAATGTTTAAAACATTCCAGCAATACACTCAAAAACGCTTTTAAGATACCATTGGATTTATTAAAGAAAACCAACAAAAGCATTCAACACCAAAAAAACCAGTTACAATAATGACGACAAATACGTGATAATGTGGATTTTTGATGAAAATTTCAAACTCCGAATTTCCAACGGATGGGACGAAATGTTTTTTGGAACGGGAGTTCGAGAATTTCTAAAAAATTCGGGAAATTTAACGATGGAAGACGGGAAAGCATGTTATCACAAACAATTTATGACCCGTTGGGCCTCCAAATTCTGTAGCGAGACCAAATGTGCTAACAAGAAAGCCCTGCGCGATCACACCCCTGCGCGACAAACAAATCCATTTAAATTGGCGGGGAAACATAGAGGAATGGGAGAAGAAGAAGCGAAGGAATTGGAAAAGGTTAAGGAGCGCTTTGAGAATCCCCCGGAGCCACCGAAAAATGAGGAGCCAAAGCAGAAAGTCATAGAAAAGCAGCAGAAGAAGAGCAGAAAAAGCGCAAAAATTCGCACTGATAGTATCTATGTTGGCACTGTTATAGAAAATACCATGGGCACTGATAAACAAAACGAAAAGAAAGCCATCGATGTGCAAAATGACAAAGCTAGTACTGATAAACAGATTCACAAAGTTGGCACAGATAGACAAAATGACAAAATTTCTGATGGAAAAGATGCCAAGGTTGACACTGATACACAAAGTGCCAAATCGGGAATTAATGGACTAAATGCCAAGGTGGGAACTGATGGACGAAGTGACAAAGCTGTCATTGTTGCAAAAAATGCCAAAGTTGGCACTAATGGAGAAAGTGACAAATTGGGAATTGGTGGACTAAATGCCAAAGTGGGAGCTGATGGACAAAACTACAAAATTGGCACTGATGCAAAAAGTGCCAAAGTTGGCAATGATGATGAAAGTGTCATATTGGGAATTAATGGACCAAATGCCAAGGTGAGAACTGATAGACAAAGTGACAAAGTTGGCACTGATAAACAAAATGCAAAAAATGCCTTCGATGAAACTTGGGAAGAGAGTATTGCAATGAAGGACAAAGGAAAAGCAGAAAGAGTACAAGAAATTGACTTTGACTACTTTATTTGGATGTAGCAAGAAGTTTGTAAGGTCGATGAGCATCAGATTTATATTCTATGAAACCTTTTCTACAAATTTCTATTCCAAAGTTTAACCAAAACTAATAAAGAAATTAAATTTTCATGAAATGGACTCATTTTTAAATAATATCTATTTTTTTAAATATTAATTTTCAATTGAAAATTTTATTGTAATTTTTGATTATAAATTTTTCTAAAATCCGAAAATATTTACAAAAAATGCTAAAATACCGAAATATTACGCGCGTTTTTTAAATATTAAATTAAATTGAATATTGTTATAATTGTTGAATTCTTCGAAAAAATCAGCCCGACGTTTGGAAAAGGGAGAATCATCGATGAGCAAATATTTTGACGATTCTCTTAGGCGATCAAGATCAAAGAATTCATCCTTTTCTTCAACTTCAAGCTCATCATCATTAGCAAGTGAATTTTTGGTTTAAAATTTTGGGAAATCAAGCAAATAGCTTGCTGAATAAGGTGTTTTTCATTAGTTCGTCGACACTTGCGGACCAATATTTCCGGATGAAAATGCCAACAAAAAAATAGAATTTTTAAAAAGGTATTTTTAAAAATTTCTAAACAAAAATTAAACAATGACCGACAATCAAGTACTGATTGAGATTCTCGCTTTCGAACAGGGCGCTGGTTTTTTCGGGACAAAATCTTAGCGAAAGTTTTAACGAAATCTGTTGGACAAATAAATTTTTCGTTTACTTTTCACCCCCCCCCCCCTCTTTTAACGAGGAGGGAGCCAAAACAGTTAATTTAATTTATTTCATTTTTAATGAAATATTTATCCCATTTAAATCAGTTATTCCATTTGAACAACAAAAAGAACACCCGAATAATAATTACAATAATAATAAGCAGAGAGAAAAAGCCACAGCAGAAGAAAAGGACAAAAAAGTGGCCACGCTTTTGGACACAAAGAAACGTTCAAAGTCCTTTCACTCACGCTTCCCACCCACCGCAGGTTATCACTGATCACTGATCAATGGCCAAAAATGGGGCTGATTGCTAAGATATTAATTTTTTGGAGGCTTAAGTCTTACAATTTAAATGTGCTTACACACAGAAGTTGGATTGAAAACTTTTTTATTTTAATAATTTTTCAAGTTTTCTTACAATTTCGAAAACCCGGAGAAATTTTTAAATTTTGAAATATTTTGAAAGAGAGAAAGGCACCGCTGGGACACTTTGGGTAATTTTCATTTCGAAAAAATTTCTGTAGGTCCAAGCCTGTTTTTAGGCTGCCATTGCGGAAAATTGGGAAAAATTGAATTTCATATATTCCCGAACGAGGGGCCTAGGGGTGGTGGGTAGTTAAGAGAAAAACCAATTTACAAGTTACATAAAATTCAGATATCGAAAATATGTCAAAACATGAAAATGTGATTTGGTATAGACCCCAAATAAAGTATGGCAATGGCATAAATCAGTATTTAAATGCTTCGGCCCTCTCTTACAACTGAAATATATGAACGAGAAACTGGGGAAGCTCTTGAAGGAAAACTATGGGGCGGGCCGGATTTGAACCGGAGTATCTGGCTTTCCGGACCAGTGTTCTACCAGCTGAACTACCGACCCGGCCGGCTCCCGGTATTGGACACCAGAAAATTGGACACTATTGGCTTTAAAAATAAATAAACAAAAATTTTAGTTTGACTAAAAGGATTTGTTTTAGTCTGCACATGCTTATGTTTTTTATAAGCGTAATAAAACGGAAATAAATAATGTTTTATTTTATCACATTGACCAATCATCGACCTTTTTCGTGTATTTTTTGGCACATTGATCAATCATCGTGCCCGTTGAATGCCTGATCTACTCTAAGTGCCTTAATTCATTATCCATTTACGCTACACAAATTTATTTTTCAACCTAATTCTTGGGTATATTTTAGGAATTTGGTTTCCAGTTTTCTGGTATCCAATTTTCCTTTGGTGTCCAAAATTCTGGCGGTGTCCAGTTTTCCGCTTGGTGTCCAATTTACCGGTTCGCTCCTGCCCTCTCCAGCTCCCCACTTTGCTCGATCATATAGGATCAATTGTCGCCTCATTTGATCTATTAATATTCCTCTCGGGGAAGCTTCTTCTCTATCTCACAACAAATTAATGTCCAAAATTTGCATGACAGGCACAAATTTCATTCGCAATAATTTGGTGCTTCATCGTCGCGTAAATTCATGCCAAAGTTCAACTGCTGGTGATGAACAGAAGAAGACAATTGAGCAGAAGAACAACGGAACAAGTGATGGAGAAGGTAAAATTAAATTTTAAAAATATAAAAATTAGTTTTTTAATATATTTATTTAGGGAATAAAAAATTTTATAGAATTTATGTGGGTCCCAATTCTGACCAAAAACCACCAAAAAATTGGCTGAATTTTTATTTTTCGTTTTATCACATTAGAAAAAGGCCAAAATAGGGCAAATTGAAATAGGAAAATTATTCATAAATTCGCCCAAAATTAACCAAATTTTAAAATGTTGATATCTGTTATGCCCAATTATTCTCGTCTTAATTATTTGGGATGGAAGACACATCGGACAAACATCCAAAATGCGCGAGAGAAATGGATGAGCGACTGTCACGAACGAAATAATGCACTTTCCATTGCAAAGGCATTAGCACGTCAGATGCCGGAAGATGCAGCCCCACAACTTGATCAAAAATGGTCTATTGCCCTTTGTAAACAACTGAAGGCAGAGGATGTGCTATGGGATCAGAAGATTGGAGGAAAATGCTTCCGCGCGCTACCCGTGGTGGTGGCAAGACGCACTCTTTTTGTCAAACCAGGGACGCGCGATTTGAGCTATAATGGGACCGAAACTCACTGCGATGAGCAGGGTAATAATCCTTGGGCAACTGACTTCAACAACAATGACGCTGAGCTCCAACAAGCCAATTCGAAACATCGATTTGTCTCAAAATAACAGACAAATTTTCAAAATCCATTAATTTTCTTCACCCGCGGATCAATTTTTGAATCCGAGCAGGCCCGCCTGGAACCGAATCTCAAGGAACTGACGAGAAGGATCACTCGGCCTGAATTGAACTTCCCTGACATAGGGACAGTCGACATTAATCAGACTGAAATTCACGGAAGCACGGTCACAGACATATTTTCCATCGGCGAAATACTGGTGGAAAAGATGCAAAAGGAGGGTGAAATTTTCAGAAAAAAGGCGGAAGAAACGATTGAAAAAGGAAAGGCATGGATGTAAGACCCAATTGGAATCATTAAATACATAAAATGGATACTAATCACAATCGCAATCATTCTAATTGTGATTGGATGCACCGTTCTTTTGTGGAAAATCAAAATTTATTCCACTTTGCTTTTGGCGCCAATTCATTTGCTACAATCTCTGGTCAACACCATAATGAATTGTTTCAATTCTGGAAGAAGATTGACTGAACAAGTACGATATCCGATCGTGATGGAAGTCGAACTCCAGGATAGAACTAAGCCATCGGCACCACCCGAGGAACCTTTACTTGACCAAAAGGCTTACGTGCTCAATTATCTTCCAAACATTTGCCAAATCGAACAAACAAAACGGAAAAAGAAAAGATGTTACGTCAATTTTTTCTTGAACGGAGTAAAAACGAAGGCATTATTCGACACGGAAGCCGACATTACGTACATTGGCAGCTCAACGGCACAAAGATGTTTTATGATGGTCAGAAAGGGAGACTATCCGCAAGCGAGCGCGGCAAACTCAACTCCCATTCGTTTATCGGCTCGTCAATCGCCAACATAAAACTGGGAGATTTTGAAGGCAAATTTCCAATTCTCGTCAGTGAGGACGATAGCTGTCCATGCACAGCCATAATTGGAACGGATTTGATAGATTTCATCAGTGAACAAGGCGAAGAAGAAATTGGATTGAACTTCAAAAGAGGACTCGTACGTGTTGGAAACACGCAACTACCAATGATCGCCGCTGTCAGCATCGAGAAGCAACCGATTGAAGTACAACTTATTGAGACCCAAACATTGCCACCGCTGTCTGATTCGCTCGTTTGGGGAAAAATTAACCGAAGTTTGGGACCAGACGAAGTTTTCATCACTGTTGAGCGAGAGCACGATTATTTCCCGCTGCGAGTCGGGAAATGTCTAACAAGTCCAGGCTCAACGCGAATTGTGCCACTACGATTGCTTAATTTCGGAAACAGCGTAATAAAAGTGTATGAGGGATCGCGACTTGCGTGGCTGGAAGCAATAGCCGATGGCACTGAAATTAATGCACTGAAGGAAGATGAGAAAGAAAACCCGGAAATGATAATGACTGATGAGGAGTTGATGAAATTCAAATTAGAAAGTGACAAAATTTCGCCAGAGGCAGACTGGACGGACCAGACTTTGGAATTTCCAAAGAAGGAAGAAGCAGTCGCGCCAATACTGGAAAGAATTCGATTAAACGACACCATTCTGAGTCGAGACGGAATTGAAAAGCTGAAAAACATCATCCGACAGAACGAGAACGCTTTTGTGAAACCTGGAGAAGTCGGACTCTTCAAAAGACAAACGATACACCGCATCGACCTAATCGATGGCGCACGGCCGGTCCAACAGAGGCCCTATCGTTATCCTGTCGCACTTCAACCCGAAATAGAGCGTCAAGTCAAGGAGTTGCTGCGTCAAAATGTCATTCGACCATCCACTTCGGCATAGTCCTCTCCAATTGTGCTTGTCCGAAAGCCTGATGCCTCCTATCGATTTTGTGTTGACTACCGGAAGCTCAACCAATTGACGAAGCGATCGACATATTATTTACCGAGGATTCAATCGATCCTTGACGAAGTCTCGGGGAAAAAATATTTCTCCGTGGCGGACTGCTCAAGCGGATTTTTCCACATTAAACTGGCGAAAGGACACGAAGAAAGGAGCGCATTCATCTGCCACATGGGACTGTTCGAATGGCTACGTTGTCCCTTCGGATTGGCGGGAGCACTAACAACCTTCCAACGAGCCATGGAAGAAGTCCGACAAATGTGCTCAGCGACATTTCTTGTGTATTTGGACGATTGCATAATCGGCTCAATGACTGAAGATGAACATCTTCGGGACATCAATACTTTTCTAAAAACGATGACTGAAGTTGGATTCAGACTGAAACCAGAGAAATGCAGATTTGCGTTGGGAGAGATTCGTTATTTGGGACATTTAATTTCGGCTAATGGCGTTCGGATCGATCCAAAGGATTTGGAGCCAATTCACAAATTGCGGAAACCGAAAACTATCACCGAACTCCGATCCTTGATTGGAATGTTGTCATATTTTCGAAATTCGTCTACGGATTTGCAGAAATACTTCAACCTATTTATGAGTTGACAAAAAATGAAAGCACGACAGAATGGGGACCACCACATGAGAAAGCCTTGGAGGAATTGAAGACAAAGCTTATGACTGCTCCAGTTTTGGCTCCACCAAAATTCGGACAACCGTTCGTTGTGGAAACCGATGCCAGCATAAAAGCAATTGCTGGATGTCTCTTACAAGAAAACCGTGAAGGCGAAGTCCACCCGATTTGTTACTTTAGTCGAGTGCTCACAAAACATGAAAAACGTTACTCCGTGGTCGAATTGGAAGCCCTTGCGATTTGTGCTTCCTCAAAAATTTTCGACCATATTTGGAAGGAGCTGGAAAGTCAACAGTAATCACGGATAATTCGGCTTTGACATCATTATTCCGGCGGAAGGACTTGGAAGGACGACTTAGCCGATACCAGCTGGCTATATGGCATTCGATGTTGAAATAATACATCGCCCAGGAAAAAGGAACCAATTTTGCGACCATCTTTTTAATGTTTTGACAGTTAAGCTTTTATTAACTACAAAATGAACTAGCAGCAAGTAATTAAAACAAAACGAAATAATGATAAATTGGTGCATGATGGTGCACTTTATGTGTTCCACAAATTCAGTAACGATGGACTTAAGAAATTTTGGCGGTGTGAGTTTCATGGCCCGGCAAACCAATGCAAGGGTATGCAATATATTATTTTGAATTTTGAAAATCTTTTAAAATTCAGGACGCTTGCACACGGATTTAAATAACGTTGTGCATAAGTTGGTCGGAGTTCATTCGTGCGACATGAACGCTGCGCATGTGGAATGTCAGCGTCTTGTAACTGGACTCAAGCGACGTGCTGCTGAGACGTGCGAAGCACCTGCGACCATTCGTGCTCAAGTTCTTCAAAACACATGCACACCTGTGCTGGCCTCTTTTCCGAGCAAAGATGCCACAAAAAAGGTGGGTTACTATCAAAAACAATTTTGTAAATAATTTTGTTTTCTTTTTATTCAGGTCATCAAACGTTTGCGCCGTGATGAAGTTAGTCATAAGTTTTTCTAATTGAATCTGACGCTTGTACAAGAACTCGTACGAAAATGTCCCCCGTACGAAAACGGCGGTACGAAAACGTCCCCCGTACGAAAACGGCGGTACGAAAACGGCGGTACGAAAACGTCCCTGACCGCGAAAATTTTGTATTTGTTTTTGTTCATTATTATCCTTTTTCTAAAGATATTTTGTATGAATTTCTTGAATTTAAGCAAAGCAAATGGCTGAAAAACCTGATTCCATTTGGTTTTATTTCCATCGTCCTATAAATGGCGCAATTCGCTGCAAATATTGCAGTGCCATTTTCCAACAGGATTCTCACAAGTCTACCGGGAATCTCATCAGACACCTTTGCGCCAAACATAAGGAACACGAACTGAAGCGAAAAAATTCTGTTGACGAAATAAAAAAGAAGAGAGAGAACACAATCGCAGTGCTGCCAAAAATAACCAATTTTGCCTCTTCTGACCCAACTTCGAACAGAAATGATGAATCAGGAAGTCCAATCCCGGAAAAAAGATCAAGAATTCACTCCGGCGGATCACAAACGATCCAGGAATGTTTTGGTAACCCAACAATTTCTAATATTTTTTAATATATTATTTCCAGCTCAATGGAAGCCTGATGGTGAAAAAACAAAGAAATTGGAACGATTAATTGCTGAAATGATCGCAGTTGACATACTTCCAATTAGATGCGTTGAAAAAACTGGGTTTCAGAGAGTTTTGAAATTTTTGGCACCTAATTATGAACCAAAGTATTTGATTTTAATTATTTTATCCTTAATTTCCCAGTTCTAATTCAGAGGACGTAAATTTTTTACGCAAGAAGTTGCCCAAATTTACGACGAACTTTTTGAACGTGTTAAAAATGACCTTTCTGTTCAAAAAAAGCATTTCACTTACGACTGACATTTGGACATCATCTCAGGCAACAACTTCAATTTTGTCACTAACGGCACATTTTATCCGGTATTTAGTGAATTAATTTACATCTTGTTTTACGTGATGCTCAGTCGGCGATGAAACTTGGCACAAACATTCTTGGATGTGATTCCCATGATTGTTTTTTACATAAAATGCAACTTGTAAGTCTGTGTTTTCTTCCAGTTAAAAAGAAAAATTAAGTCAATCGGCGATGGTATTAAAATTTACTCTGATTTTTTGCCGCTTTCTGAAAAAATCAAAAAAGTCATTCGGAAAATAAGGAAATCATCGGTTCAAAGAGAATATTTTCAAAAACTGCAACAAGAAATGGATTTACCAAATCATGTTTTAATTAAATCAACTGAAGTGAGGTCAGTTAAATTTCTTTTGTAAACAATTTTAAATTCATTTAAAGATGGAACTCTATTTATCAAATGTGTGAACGATTTTATGAAAACAAAACCGCTATTGGACTGTTTATTGGAAATTCTAACATTCAAATTGAGCCGTTTTCAGGTCATTTTTCATTTTATTTTTCACACTTTTTTAAGAAACTGATTGGGAACTGATTCGTACACTTGTTGACCAACTCAAACCTATTTATCACATAACAAAAGAACTGGAAAAGCGGGACTCAACAATTGTGTCGATTATTCCAATTTTTCGGTCTCTCTTGAACAAATTGAGAAAATTTAATAGCGCATTTTCTAATCGTGTTGCTGATGGTTTGGAGTCACGAATGACAGGATGGGAGATGAAAAGGTGAATAAGTTAGCAATAAATTCAAAATTATCTATACCAGAAAACTTTTGATTGCAACCGTGTTGGATCCCAATTACAAAATGGATTTTTTTGACCGGGAAATGCGCGATATGTATAAACGGTGGATTATTGATGAGCTATCAAAGGACCTCGATCTCAGCCAAAATTTTGACAATTCTCAGCTTGTGAACGAAATTGCTGAATGTTCAAGCCAAGACTCGAACCCAGTAAAAAGTCTATTGGATGAATTTGTTCAGGTCCAAAAAAAATAAAATCACAATCTTTTACATATTTAGGAAAATTCTTTCGGGAATAATGAAAATTTGTATTTGGATGTAAACGAGACAGAATTGATCAAACACGAAGTGAATGCGTATCTGAACTATTTTTCTCGACCCGGAACAACCCTGATATGAAATAAGCATAAAGGCTAATCCTATTTTTTATTAATAAAAACAATTTATTTTACTATTAAATTTAAAAATTATTATAATTCAGAAAAAGATTTAAGGTCTATGATCAGATTAATTAATAATCTTTTTTAATATATTTATTATTTTAATTTTTAAAGATTTATTAAATGCATAAAATTAAAAATATTATTTTTCTGCCCTTAGTTTTTTCGCTGATTTTTGTGCATGAAGCATTTGGTATCGGATGTTTTCCTCAATTTAAAAAGAAAGTGAAAAATGATGAAAGTGCCGAACAAACGCCGAAATTAACCAACGAATTACCATGTAAAATTGTTAAAAAATTACTAAAAATTTAAAATATTTTACAATAAATATTTTTTGAATTCTTAATCATAATATAATATACATCTACAATTTTTCGTTTGAATAGAAATTAAAACATATTTTATCATCAGCAAATTTCGATTTGGCGGCACAAACATTGGAAACACAGATAGGCAAAAAGGATAAAGGTAAAGTCAAATTAAAGTTAATTGAATGGGCGCCAATCCATCAGCTTCATCTCCCAAAGATGGCACACCCAAAAATGGTCTTCATTCTCAAATTTATTACTTCCAATCGGTGGTCCTGTTTTGAAAAAAACTCTTTCAAAGTCCACTTCAATCGGATCATAGAAAAGCTTATTAAAGCGATCAAAAAGTGCCAGGGCGACAAATAGGGCTAAAGGAAAAAGAATAAACCGAAGCAAACCCGGCCAAATGAACAGCACCAAATACAGCACCAAATCTATTTACAACAATACTCGATTTTTCTATTTTTAAAGCATTTTTTGCTCCATGTAATTGGAATTTCGAAATTTAAATGTTTTAATGCAATATTTATTATGATGGAAATTTGGGTATAAAATTGAAAAAAAGGCCAAATAAATAATCTAAAAAATGTTAAATAAAAAATTCTTTGTAAAATTCGAAACTTATAATATAATATTTATCAATTAAACATATTTTATTATCTTAAAACATTTAATTTAATATTTCATTTATTCAAATGAAAATATCAATTTTTCCTAACAAAAAGAACAATCTAATGCAATTCAATCAAAAATAAAATAAATTAGAATAATTTTATATTTATTAAAATCAATAAATTGGCAATTTAATATTTATAAAAAATATTAATAAATTCATTGTATTATTTTACAGAAAGAATAAGTAAAAAATCAGTAGCGAATTCTTCTGAGCATTTTTTAGTGAATTTTGCAAAAAATTTAATTTAAACAAAATAAGAATATTTGAATATTTATTTATTTATTTATTTTAACAAACAAATATTTATTCATTTTGATAAAAGTGAAAATGAAATTCATTATTTCTATCATTTTTCTTCACTTTTTGGTGCATCAAACTTTTGCCACCGGCTGTTTGCCCAAATTTAAAAGCAAAGTGAACAATTCAGAAAGTGTCAAACAAAAGCCGACATTGAACACCGAATTTATGAGTGAGCTAAAATAAAATTTTAATATTTTTTATTATCTTTTGATTCTCGAAAATAAACAAAATAGAATTTAAAGTCTGATAATATATTTAAACTCATATAGAATAGTTTTTAATAACATAAAATTTGATTAAAAAAATTTAAACATAAATTAATTAATAAAATTTTTTTAAATTAACTTTGGAAGCATAATTAAGAGATAAACAACCGAAACGCGGCCAAATTATGGGATGAGCTAAATGCAAGCAAAACTGTGCAAGAGCAAGACCTAAAGTCGCCAACATTGGCACATTTCATGTCCGCAACGGCATCACAAACATTAGAAGCTCACAATAGAAAAAAGAAAAAAGAAAATCACAAATTAAATTTATCGGAATTTAAACAGCCGCAAATTTATGTTGTCACTTCTTCATCTTCATCATCCAAAAATGGGACTTCCAAAAATGGCAAATCCAAAAGTGGCACCTCTAAGAATGACACACCCAAAGATGACACTTCCAAAAATGGCAAATCCAAAAGTGGCACCTCTAAGAATGACACACCCAAAGATGACACTTCCAAAAAGGGCAAACCCAAAAGCGGCACCTCCAAGAATGGCACACCCAAAGATGACACTTCCAAAAATGGCAAATCCAAAAGCGGCACCTCCAAGAATGGCACACCCAAAGATGACACTTCCAAAAAGGGCAAACCCAAAAGCGGCACCTCTAAGAATGGCACACCCAAAGATGGCACTTCCAAAAATGGTAAATCCAAAATTATCAGTGATTCTTCGTCAGCAGATTTATCAGATCAACCAACCGCTGGTCCTATTCACAAAAGTCCCTCAAAATCCATTTCAATTGGAGCATCGAAAAGCTTCAACCGCTCAAAAAGTCCCACGGCGGCAAACAAGGCCAAAGTCAATGGAGCAAATCGAAACAAACCCGGCAAAATTAACAGCAGCCAATCCATTTACAAAAACACTCGCTTTTTGCATTTTTGAGCACTTTTATTGTTCAAAAAAACAATTAGTGAAAGTGCCTTTCAAATTAGTTTGCCCTTTAAATTAGCTGTAATTTGTTTCTATTTTTTACCTCTTATCTATTTGTATAATACCTCATCTTTACCTATGCATTTGTGTCCATATTTTTGTACATTTTATAATGATGAGCTTGAACATCCCCTAAACATGTAACCTTTTCAATTTCACTTTTTGTCCAATTTAGTAAAACATGGTGTAACAAAAAAATTGGTGAGATTAAATGCTACTAATGGGGCGGAGTTGTTTTATTATTTGATAGCCCTAACTGTTCTCTATCAGTCTGCAAAAATTCAAAAAATTTCATGAAGTTTCAAAAACGTTATGACTTGAGGAACTCAAAAACCTTTTAAACATTTTTGGCCATTTTTGAATGTTAACAAATTTTTTTGAAATTTTGCAGGCAAATAGAGAACATTTTAGGGCTATCAAATGATAGAAGAATTAAAAATTTGGTTGCTTTAAAGTAGCAATTTTTTATTTTGATGGTTTCTTAAATAAAGCGTATTATGATGTTTTTAAATAGCGACGACATAGCACCCAACTAATTAAGTTGGCCAGTGAGTCCCATCGGGAACATCAAAGGAGGAAAGTTACACTCAATTTTGCATAAACTAGCTAAACGATGATGGCCAATCAAAAGAAAGAATCAAATTTGTGCCACTTTCCTCAAAAATTGCATTTTATCATTTCGCCCTTTTACTGCTTATTATTTATTAATTGTTTTCATCACTTTAGTTTCCATAAAGTAATTTTAAAAATTAAATTAATTTTAACAACACTGGTTGGGTAAGACCATGTTGCGACTTTTGCGCCGGAAAACAAAAACGGACACTTGGGCTGCCCGGGAAAATCGTGCGCCGTGAAATTTGCGCCTCGACACTTATCGATAGACATTTACTTTTTTGTTTTTGTTTTTTTCAAAAAAGGCAAATTTAATGCCAAGGAAAACAAAAATATTGAAGATTTAATAAGCCACATTAATATATGTAGATATAGTTTAAAAATGTTTTGGATTATTTTAAAATTTGAACAATGCCAAGAATGTTTAATTTGGTTTTGCCTAGGAAAAAAATTTTCATAATAGGTTGGGCTAGTCAATTAAAATAAGATTTGAGGAATTTGGAAGCTTTTGGCAAGAACAATTACCAACTCATTTGTCAGACAAAAAATTTCTCGAAATCGTCAATTGGGTTGTTAGAGATTTCATAAACCCGTCAAAATGAAAGTTTATTAGAGAAAACAAAAGTTTCATACATTTCTAAATTTTTCATTCTTGATGGTACACAATTGGCACACCAAAAGTTTTAAATTTAAAATATTAGTCCGAATTTTGCAGAAAATCTTACTTTTTTCATGATAAGGCCTACCAGTATGCAAAATTTTAGTTTTCAATTTTTAAAATTAAAAATTCAAATTCTATTCATCATCTATTCCCTTATGGACTCCCTTCTGTTTTCTCTTTTACCATTTTTGCATTAGCGCCAAAATTATTGTGCAAAAATATAATTATTTTATTATATGTATAAGACACCAAAAAAACATTTTTTGGAGGTAACAAAATTAATTAAATAATCAATTGAAGCAATTTTTTTTTTGCAAAATTTGCAAGAGTAAGCTTTTTTGTTTGAGTAAATTCATCTCATACATATGTAAATAAACGAATCTGAATTAAAATAATTTTTTTTTTTTGTTATTTAAAACGCACCAATTTGAATTGGTTTAAAAATTAAATTTCATAAAATGTTTAAAACATTCCAGCAATACACTCAAAAACGCTTTTAAGATACCATTGGATTTATTAAAGAAAACCAACAAAAGCATTCAACACCAAAAAAACCAGTTACAATAACAAAGCCCAAAATGGAACCTGTTACGGTATCCAAATCCAATGCTGAACCTGTCACTGTATCGAAATCCAAAGCTGAACCTGTTACGGTATCGAAATCCAAAGCTGAACCTGTTACGGTATCGAAATCCAAAGCTGAACCTGTTACGGTATCGAAATCCAAAGCTGAGCAAGAAACTGTATCGAAATCCAAAGCGAAACGACCCGTTGGGCCTCCAAATTCTGTAGCGAGACCAAATGTGCTAACAAGAAAGGTCAAAAGTGCAGCAGCAGTACCGCAATTCAACGTGGAATCAGACAGCGCATGGATTACGATATCCCCGAAAAAATCGGGGAGAAAAAGTACGGTAGTGGAGGCGGTCGAACAATTGAATCCACCTTCTCCAATGAAAAATGAGGAGCCAAAGCAGAAAGTCATAGAAAAGCAGCAGAAGAAGAGCAGAAAAAGCGCAAAAATTCGCACTGATAGTATCTATGTTGGCACTGTTATAGAAAATGCCATGGGCACTGATAAACAAAACGAAAAGAAAGCCATCGATGTGCAAAATGACAAAGCTAGTACTGATAAACAGATTCACAAAGTTGGCACAGATAGACAAAATGACAAAATTTCTGATGGAAAAGATGCCAAGGTTGACACTGATACACAAAGTGCCAAATCGGGAATTAATGGACTAAATGCCAAGGTGGGAACTGATGGACGAAGTGACAAAGCTGTCATTGTTGCAAAAAATGCCAAAGTTGGCACTAATGGAGAAAGTGACAAATTGGGAATTGGTGGACTAAATGCCAAAGTGGGAGCTGATGGACAAAACTACAAAATTGGCACTGATGCAAAAAGTGCCAAAGTTGGCAATGATGATGAAAGTGCCATATTGGGAATTAATGGACCAAATGCCAAGGTGAGAACTGATAGACAAAGTGACAAAGTTGGCACTGATAAACAAAATGCAAAAAATGCCTTCGATGAAACTTGGGAAGAGAGTATTGCAATGAAGGACAAAGGAAAAGCAGAAAAAGTACAAGAAATTGACTTTGACTACTTTATTTGGATGTAGCAAGAAGTTTGTAAGGTCGATGAGCATCAGATTTATATTCTATGAAACCTTTTCTACAAATTTCTATTCCAAAGTTTAACCAAAACTAATAAAGAAATTAAATTTTCATGAAATGGACTCATTTTTAAATAATATCTATTTTTTAAATATTAATTTTCAATTGAAAATTTTATTGTAATTTTTGATTATAAATTTTTCTAAAATCCGAAAATATTTACAAAAAATGCTGAAATACCGAAATATTACGCGCGTTTTTTAAATATTAAATTTAAATTGAATATTGTTATAATTGTTTGAATTTTTCGAAAAAAACGAAAATATTTTAAAAAAATTACTAATGCAGAAATATTTACGCGAATATTTTTTTTAAAGAAAAGCCCCAAATTATTTTTATATTTAAGAATAAATCGATGCGTTAACATTGTTGGAAAAAAGCTTGAAAATTTATAGGAATAAAATGCCAAATATTTACAAAAATCCTGTTTTATAGAATTAAAAATTTCATTTTATAATTGGTAGTTTTTTCGATTTTGAAAATAATTTAGAAAATTAAATGATTATTGAAAAAAATATTTAAACAAAGCTTTCTTTTTCTCAAAAAATAGCAAAAACTTTATAAAATTAAATTTTTTTTTTCAAATCCTTTTTTTAAAAAAAATTGTTTTTTCCTTATATTTAGTTCTTTCCAATATTTAATATTAGAGTTGAGCGGGACCGTGAAGATTTTGGCACTGGACTTTGATAATTAATTTCACTCTTTGTGGTGCACATTGGCAAAATGCCGGCAAATGTGCCGGGTATTGGCGGTCGATCTGTGGTCGTCATCGTCGTCGATGCCGTTCTTAATGCCGATTTTGGCACTGGATTTTGATAATTGATTTCACTTTTTGTGGTGCATATTGACAAAATGCCGGCAAATGTGCCGGGCATTGTGGCAAAAAATAACTGAGTAAAAATCTCGAATGAAATATTTTATTTTTATATTTTTCATAAAATTTTGCTTACGTAAGCGTATAATATTTATTATTTTTAATAATAATAGATTGTAAATTATCATTAATGCATAAAAAATGAAAAATGTTGTATAAATAATAAAAAACTTGTTGCATTTTATTGATTTACATTGACAAATATGTTTTTTTATAAGAAAATATAATAACAAATATCATGAAGGCTTTTTTTGAAAAATATTTGTATTAAATAAATAGAATTAAATAATTAACGTTTTCTTTTATTTTTGGTGAATATTAAAACCCAAAATGTTAATGTAAATTGAATAATTGGTCCAGCTTATGAGCGCTACTTTCTTATATAAGTTTATATAAATAATACTTATTACGTAAATTTTTGTGCGCTACTTGCTACGTGTAATATTTTAATAATTTTTATTCGTATTATTTTATACCATTTTTGTTGCATTATTACAATTATAATAAATAATAAGTATTCAATGCATTTATTAAAAGTGCGATGAAACTTTTCAACTTATAGCACAATGAGATACAAAAAGTCTGAATTGCCATTATTTTTTTATTTGTCCACAAAATCGATTAATTAACCCGTAAAAAGAAGTTAAAGATTGAAAATTGCAAAAAAAAAAATGGTCAGAATTTTATATATCTTTTTCAGAAAAATCTGTATTTTTTGTATATTTATTTTGCTGTAAGTGCCAAGTATGTTTGATTTGATTTTCAGATTGGCAATCATCATTTAAGTAATAAAAATTATGAAAAAAACAACTTTATGACACAATAATACAGTATGTACATTACAAAATAAATCAAAGCATGTATGGAAATCATTCAAGAAGCCTTTAAAGTTAAACATGCAAGAATTAATTACCTAGAAATGCCTGTTTTACATTTATAAATTTTTTTCCCTTTCGCCAATAAAAATGCCAAAAATTCCATACTGTTCAACATTTATCCGGCTTCTTTCGTAAAATTTTTCCTTTTAAAGATGCAAAAAACGGATTTCTTTGTAGCTGTTGTTTTGGACTACGCTGCTGCTGCTGCTAGTGCTTCTGTTCCGGTGCGATTTGTTCCGGTGTAAATTCGTGGCGCGTTTTGGCGTTCTGTTTCGATGCACAGCGGTGCTTTTTGATCTTGTTAAGCCAGGACTGGGATCTAAAATCGAATACTTTTATATAATTAAAAAATAGTTATTAGAGTTTTGTGAGTCCAATTAGGCGCTCGGCAAATTGGACACAGAATATTGGACAAAAATTGGACACCAATGGAAAATTGGTCACCGGAAATTTGGACACTATTGGATATAAAAATAAATTAATTAAAAATAAATAAATAAACAGAAATTATTGTTGGCGTAAAAGATTTTTATTTTAATTTGCACATATTTTTTTATGAGCGTAATAAAATAGAAATAAATATTGTCATTATTATTTTTAACATGAGCAGAAGAAAGCCATCATATCATTCATTCATAATTCCTGTGTTAATTTTTAAAGAAAAAAGGAATTTGGTGTCCAATTTACCGGTTCCCGGCACCTGGGCTGCGTCAAATTTTGGAAATTGACTCATTTGCTAATTAACATTGTGTGAAAAATGCCAAAATTTTGGGTTTTTTCCAATTTTTTTGTACACAAACACACCAAACAGAAAACATTTCTTTAAAATCAGAAAATATCCCTGAACCCTGCTGTTAAGCTACCGGTCAATGAGTGATCAGTGTGCGCAGTCGCTTTTGGCATTGGATTGTTTCGGTCAACGTCACTCGTGTTGCATATTTTAAATAGGTTGCCAAATTTGTCGGACAAAGCTGGGATGAAATGCAAATAGTGCAATTGTGGATTTAATAATTAAAATAGAAATAAAAAATATAATATATAATTTTTAATATGCTAAAACTTTAAAACTGAAGATATTTAAATAAAAAATTTAAATTAATGATTTATTTTCAACAATTAATAAAATTTTCTTTCAAAATTGCTATTTTAACTGATTATGCCCGTATAATTTAAAGAATTTAAGGAGGATAATTTAAAAAAATATTTTTTATATTCAATTTTTTGCTTAACTTTATATTCTTAAAAAGCAAGACTTTTCTAATCTTAAATTGAAGCGCCAGCAAAAAGCAGCGAAAAAATGGGGGACAAAATTGGGAACAAATGCATTTTTGGGAGGCCAAAACTGTTGAAGTTTTTCAGCGAAATACGAAGAGAAAAGCAAATTCCATAAAGATGAAAAGAGAAATTTTAAATTTATTTTTAAAATATTTTTATTATAAAATGATAATTTTTATTAAACGAAAATCAATGCCCCAAAATTTTATACAATGAAAGCGATGGATTATTGCGAGAGGTAAAGCAAAGTGCTTTTATAAAAAAAAAGACATTGTAAAAATAAAAATGGGTCGGATCTTTGTTTAAAATATAAAATTTATTATGAATAACTCTTTTTGTATTTTGTTTTTAATTTTTTTGACAAAATGTTACAAAACTTATTTCTGCAAAAAATTCGCTTTTTATAATTTTAAAAAATAGAATTTGCATCTCCGTTTGAACCCGCATTTGGAAAAAATAGAAATGTTCAAAAAAAATTATGAATTGTTTTTTGGCGCTCATATTATGACAAATTGTTTTCTACATATTTGGAAACTGCTGCTGGTTTCACTTAGGAAATGGTGATTAAAAAAATGGCTTAAATTTTTCTATAATAATTGAGACAATTTTTGCTCATTTTTCAACTAATGTGTTTTATCATCTACGATCATTTTGCTTTACATTATTATTCCCATTTATTATGGCACGCTAAAAACAGATGCCAAACTCGAGACCGATACGTAGAATCGACACCTGATGAAATTGACGTCTCGAGAGTCGAGACGAGTAAAAAAAAATCACCATTTCATTTTATAATTGGTAGTTTTTTCGATTTTGAAAATAATTTTAGAAAATTAAATGATTATTGAAAAAAATATTTAAACAAAGCTTTCTTTTTCTCAAAAAATAGCAAAAACTTTATAAAATTAAATTTTTTTTTTCAAATCCTTTTTTTAAAAAAAATTGTTTTTTCCTTATATTTAGTTCTTTCCAATATTTAATATTAGAGTTGAGCGGGACCGTGAATTTTGGGCTTAACCGGGACCGTGACCTTTTCGGGTTGAAAAACCGGGAATTTTTTGCTGGGAAAACTGGGAAAAACCGGGACTAGTCCCGGTCCCGGTCAAAAAAGTGGTGGAAAATCAAATGAATTGCCCAAAAGGAATGGCAAATCAAAAAGAATTGCCGAAAAATGATGGCAAAAAGAAAGGCAAAAAACATTTGAATACAAATTGATGCGAGAAAAGAAGTAATTTTGAGAAAATCGGAGAATTTGGTGGTTTTTTTATATTGTCAAAAAATGTTTTTCTGTCATGTCAAAGTGTTGTAATGATTATGATTAAAAAGATTTTTCGTGCATTTTTAGTGCCGTTTTTCGTCCAAATTTGGTTTTCAAAACAATTCATTGGCACGCTTTTTACACATAATTTGACAAAAAAATCGGTTTAAAATCAAAAAATTTTTGGGGGTGTATCACCTTACCAAATTGTATCGGCATACAAAGAGCATCTACAAAACACTGAATGGTGGTGCTTTTGGATAGCGCATAAAAAATGCTACAAATTACAAAATAAAACTTTTATTTCACTTCAGTAGTACCAGAGAATTTTTAGAAGTAATTAATGTTGGTGGGATCAAATCTGTAGCAATTTAAATACACGAAATGTTTTTTTTTATTAGGGCTGGGAATTTTAGAGAATTGGCATGAATTTCAAGCGCTGCCGGATGTAAAAATGATAATTTGTTGTCCTAAAAGTCATTTTAAAAACGATCCATTTCTTGTATATTTTAAAAGAAATATTATACAATATTTAACAAAAAATCTAACTTCAAATTTTGAGTTTTTAGGGGGTCTTTTTTCGAAAATTTTCATAAAGTTCGAATCTTACGGCTAAATTTTTCATTATGGAATTTTCTAAAGAAATTTTTCCAAAATAGTGACGTAATTATTTAAATTGAGAATAAAGGGTTTCCTAATGACGAAGAATGAAGTTAAAATTAAAATGTTTCGGGCTAAAAATGTTTAGCTTTTTCGTGCATTTCTCGTCAAAAAAGCAGCTGAAAATAGTTAAACATTTAAAGCCACAGTCAATTCTTAAAGATATTTTGTATAATAAAAAGTCATTTTTAAAATGATTCTTTTTTGTGTAATTTAAAAGAAATATTTATATAATATTTGACTTAGAAATCTAACAAAATTCAAATTTTTAAGTTTTTAAGGATCTTTTCGTAAATTTTAATAAAGCTCGATTCTTAGGGTATTTTATTTATTGATTTTAATTCTTGATATCATTCGATAGCTTTAAGAGTTCACTAGTGGCTTCTAAAATTTCAAAAATTTACGTCAAGTTTGAACAAAGTTATGGCGAAAAGTATACAAGGAACCAGGTTTTCAAATATTTTTGGCATAATTTTTTTGAAACTTAACAAAAAATTTTTGAAAAAATATATAAAAACCCTGGTTCTTTGAGTACTTTTGGCCATTACTTTGTTGAATGAACGAAATTTTTTGAAATTTTTCAGGCTAATAGAGAACACTTGGGGCTATCTTATTATATCAAGAATAAAAAAATTAGTTACTTTTGAGCAAAGTTATATATAATTTTTCCTTAAAACTTTTCATATTGTTGGTTTTTTTAAATAACGACTCCGCCCCCGACTCAGCACCATCTGTATCTAGGCCTGGGTAATTATGGGTCCGGGTTTTTTGGATTTTTCCAGAAAATACACAAAGGTCAATCTGGAAGTCAAGATCAAGCTCTAGATTTGATTAGGCACGAATAATAAGTATTTTCTGAATTATATTTTTGAAAATCATTATGCCGGCCGAGGGTAAACAATAATATTCAAATTTATTGAAGACAAAATAATAAATAACAAAGGAGCAGAGGGGAATATCGATTGGGGAGGAAGCAACAAATAAATGAAGTGAAAGTACAAGTGAAAGAATGGGTCAAAGGGCGGGCTATTTATGGGGAGGAAAGTGGAGAGAGAGTACAGAGGCGAGGGACATAAACAAATAAATAATTGGGGCGGCCATTTGAGTCCCATCCCTAACATCTCCCCCCTTAAAAAGAATTTTTCCTCGCGCGTCCGTCTGACGCCGTCTCATTCTCGTTTTCGTGCTCGTATTTTATTTTCCTTTTTGCAACACATCCCTGGTCCAGGCTCATTTCAAATGCTCAACTCTCTTTGCATAAATTCAATTTCTAAAATCCCCAATTTTCTGAGAGATTTTTAAAACCTTGCCTAGCCCATGGTTCATGAAAAACACGTGAATGATGCATGGATTTAATGAATATATCCGGCCTCTATTGTAAAAAAATAAAGATTCTGTGCGTCAATATAATGCAAAATATTTGCATTTCTAGTGGCAAAATTCTCATTTTTACATTTGTAAACGTAAATCCATGCAGATTGCTGCAAATGACAAATCCATAATTGATTACAATTATGTCTAAATTACCTCAATTATTTTATAAATAAATTTGAAATATTATTATTTTTTAATATAAAAAGTTTTAATGAATTACTCCTTTGTTATTAAATGTAAATTATATAAAAAATGATTATTTTTATTATTATATTATTATTTTTATTATTAGCTATAACAAAATCGCAAATCTTTTTTTTTCATTGAAATATAAAAATGTACATAAATGGCAATAAAATTTTATATCTGGTGGCATTGATTTTGTAATTATAACGACTATCTTTTCCCATTGTTTAATTTTTTATTTATTTAATTTTTTCACGTGGATTTATTGGAAAATATTGAATGGCTTAAATGTAATTTATACAATGTGTACATTATGAAATTTTTGACTATTTTTATGCTGATTTGTTGTGCGAGAAATTTCTTCGGCTGTTTGCCGAAACTGACGAAGGTCACTAATGAACGGAACGAAGAACCAAATTTGAACACAGCTTTTTCTAGGCAAGTCAATTATTTAAAAAAAAATAATTAAACGTATAATGTTAAATCCCCGTTTAATTCATAATTAAAATTTGATGACCAGGGGAAAAAATAAATTAATCATTTTACAGACAAGGACCAAAAGTGCCAAATTTAAAGGGAAAAACATAAATTTTAATATTTTTTGCACAAAACAAAAGTCTGGGATTGTCTGTAGGATTTTAGGAATCTAAAAAGAAATCTTTATAAATAGCAAAAATTTCAGGACAATTTGAGAAACTTAGTCCTGCCCATCAATACTGGGATGAACTGAAATCGCCGCAAACCGAGCGTGGCCCCCTGAAATTGGCACATTTCTTTTCCGCAACGGCATCACAAACATTGGACGCATTAAAAAATGCTGAACAAATGCGATCAAAAAGTTTGAACAGTTCGTCCTCGTCCGCTTCTGATTTTAACATTGGCGCTTTGTTTAAAAAAGCCAGATCCAGCAGCTTAGGTCCAATAATTGCATTCCATCTTTAAATTTGGCTTTTCCTAAGCTTCCAAAATTCAATGAGAAATTTGGCAATTTGACGATTTTTTGAATGAAATTATTGACTTTATTTTTTTCTTTAGGATCTACCTAAAATAACTGTTGTGTCTCAACTTTGGACACACAATAAAATAATAAAACACAATTTATGTCGGAGGTCAAATGCAGTACAAAATGTAAAATAGCAAATGAATGGAGAAGGAACAAGTGGGGAAGGAGGGTGTTTAAATAAACAAAATGAATAAGGGGAGGGATTGACACGTCACAACATTAATCAATAATCGATGCGCGCCAAACAGAAGAAATGCAAAAAAAGCAAAGAATACATAAACCCTCTGAGAATCGACGATTTTAAAAGTTTCAATTCAAAAAAAATTCACACTTTATTTGGGTTCAAAAAGCCAAAATTATTTTTCGGGATCCCGACCTTTGCCTGAGTCCGTCGAATTGGTGCCGGTTGCGGAGGAGGCTCGCGGATCGGCGATGGGTCCCGGTCTTGCTCTTCTTGAGCCTGGGGTGGGATCCTTACCGTATCATTACCGTCCTCCTCAAGAGGATATCGGGATCCCGACTGAATCCCGATCCCGATAACTCCCGAACATTTTGGAAAAACGATCGGGACGGATCCCGGGTCGGGATCCCGACCGAATCCCGATCCCGATCAATCCCGAAGATTTTTTTCGGGATCCCGCGGGATTATCGGGATTTGCTCAAACCCATTTTTTTTTACATTTTGTGCCAAGTTTTGTTCAAATATTTATCTAATATTTATAATTGATCAATACGATTGAAGAAAAAAAGAGATGTGAATTATATCTGATTTTTATAGAAATTTTTCAGAATTGGAATATCATGCCCAAAAAATCAGATTTTCAAAAATGAGAACATTTAACAACATAGCCTTAAATAATTTTTTTTACAATTTAATAAATTAATATCAATTTTTGTATTTTCGCCTCAGATGATCATTTTTAATAATTTTGAGAAACGGAATCAAAAAATCAGATTTTTAAGATTTTTTTTTTGCTGCAAATTTTTTCAAAAACTTTAGGAGAGCCGGGGGGGGGGGAGGTCGGCGGTGCCGATCGGCACCGCCGAGAAAATTTTAAAAATTTGAAATGTAATTTGTTAACAGAATTTATACAAAAATTGTCCATATTTTGTGATTTTGAACTAATTTATAAGAAAATAATGGGTTCTTGGGTCTGGTGATGTCCGATTGGCACCGAAGGAAAAATGCGTAGACAACAATTTTTATTCTGATTATTGGACAGAATTCTTAGAAATCGTTGTGCCATAAAACTACCTAATAAGATTTAGAATAATGTTTTAGAAATTTTAAAAAAATTATTATTTTTATGAAGAAATAAAAGTCACAAAATGGCCAACTTTTGCGTCAAATTTTGAAAATTTTAGTGGAATTTTGGAGACCTGTAAAATTTTTTGGGATTTTTAAGTGATTTTTTTAAAGAAAAATTAACAAATGACAATATTTTTTAATTTAAAATTCAAGATCTTAATTTAAAAAATGGAGATTTTTTGAAAAATTATCGTGACTTCAATCCCGCGGGATTCCGCGGGATTGGTAAAATGGTCGGGAGGGATCCCGGTTCGGGATCCCGATGAAATCCCGATCAATCCCGATGAAGAAATTTTTCGGAGGACTTCGTCTTTTGGCGTCCATTCTGAAATTTCTGCTTTCGTGATCGGCAATTGATCAGTTGCAGTTTGGAGGATGGTGTTGATGTAGCAATCTGTCTCTGTGCAGATATTTGCTATCAAAATGTCTTCTTCCGGCCGAGGGTAATTGGCGATTAAGCGGGACAGTACATCGGCTTGTCCAAAGGATGACGTGTTGATGTACTTTATGTCGAATTCGTAATTGGACATGATCAGTGCCCAGCGTTGAAGACGACTCGCCGCATAAATCGGTATTCCCTTGCTTTTGCGAATAAAAACATATTTTGAGGGTTTGACCGTTTTTGACATATATTTTGGCGATTTTTTGGTAAAATTTGAATTTTTACTAAAGTTCCTTTTTTGGCAATCAAATTCTTGGCGAAATGTCCCGAAAAAATGCTCAATTTTTTCTTTTTTTGTATTTTTTGGTCCTTTTCATGATTTTTCACTTTTAAGGCAAAATTTGAATTTTAGCGAAAAAAAATTTCCGAAAAATAAGTAAATATTTGAGAGCAAGAAAAAATTTATGGCAATAAGCATTAAAATGCTTTTGATTATTAGCTTTGTGCTATCGAAATGGATTAAAAATAAAAAGATTTTTGGAGAAATTCACGTTTTTATTAAGAGTTTCTCTTCATTTTTTGGCACATATTTTGGCTTTTTTGGGGTTTTTAAATTTTTCTGTCGGCCAATATTTGGCGTTTTTAGCACATATAAATCCGTTCTATGCTAATCAGCAACAAATTTACATAATTCCTTGCATTGTTTTTTTCCAATTTTCAGTTTTCACTTATCATTTGCATATTTTCTATGCTTGCTGCCAAATCAGCAGCATAATTCAAATTTTGAATTTGATTAATCAAAAAATTCATTTGATCGGCTTTTATTTTGTCGCTCAAATTTTGACCGTCTGAAAGAGTGTCTGTAATTTGCTTTTTCATTTCCTCGACGATTGGGTCATTTTTCACTCCGTCCGGCCCAATTTCGAACAATTTTTGCTCAGCTGACAAATTCACATTCAGAAATTCTGCTTTCAAAGCAATTTGCTTTAGCTTGGCTTCTTGTGATTCAACATATTTGGATTCCTCATCCAATTCCATCTGCAAATACGCGTCTCGGAGGTCGAGATTGGAGAAATAGACGGAGCCGCTGATGGCCGTGTAAATGTCTTCAGGCCGAGGCAAAGGGTGTCTATTCAACTCGAGCGAATTGTTGAGGCCGGTGGAAAAGTCGATGCAAAACTCGGTCTTTCCATTCTTTTTCATTACGGCCAAAATCGGTGCTGCCCAATGGCTGAACTCAATCGGTTTGATGGCTCCAATCTGCAAAAGCCGGTCCAATTCTTCGTTGACGGCATTGAGGGCGCCGTGTGGGACGGGGCGTGCTTTGCAGAATGTTGGGTGAGCATCGGACTTGAGTATCAAATGGGCCTTTGCTTTGGTGCAATGGCCTAATCCGGGGCCAAAAACATCCGAAAAATCAGCCTGGAGTGCCTTTGTGAGCGATTCCAAATCCAAAATTTTGTGGTTGGCTGAGGAATGGCCATGGCGTTGATTTCTGCTGGGGCTGGTTGAGCTTTTGGGTGGATGTCGGGGTGCATGATTTCACGCGGGATGACTTCCAAAGCCTCAATCCAGGGCAGTCCGAAAAGATCGTAATTGATTTCGGAACTGACGTATGCCACAAGCTTTTTGGGTGCTTGATTGGGTTGGCAAACGGTGCAGACAAATTTTCCTTCGACGTTGAATGGAACTTCATTACAGTTACGCGTTTCAATGTCGGGTTTGTCGAGTTTTGGAGAACCCAGCTTTTTCAATTTGTTTTTATGATACAATCCTAAAAGAATAATTTTAATTTTATTTGAATATTTCAATTCATTTTTGTTACCAATTAGTTACACATTCCTTGTGAAACACATGCTAAAGCATTACATTGAATTATTATTTTAATTAATAATTATATTAATTAATATAATTAATTAATTACCTGATAATCCTCATGCAATTTCATTGTTAATTGGTCATCTTCAAATGATTCATAACAAATTGGACATTCTTTCGGCTCATTTTCTTCTCTATCCTCCATTTTTTCATTGTGATTTTTATTCTATATTGTAGATGTGATTAACGCCCATTTTACTTTTTTTAATAATATATTTATGTGGGTTTTATTAGAGTTAGAATTTGGGTATAAATTATTTTTCGTAAAACACAAAAAAAAGGGTCCCTCCACTGTTGTGGCCGGGTGTGAATGGCATGGGTTGTTATTTTGAAAGTTTAGAATACATTAATTAATTCCAATTATTTCAACTGTTTTTATTTAGAATCTTGAAAAAAGGCTTTTGTATCTCGGTTGGTTTTTTTTTGTTCCCGAATTTTTGTTCAAATCTTTTGAATCCCAAAATTTTTGCCGAAAATAAATAAAATCCTATTTCAAATTTTTTCTTTCGAATTATTTTATTGATGAATAATTTGTGTAATATTAATAAATGTACCTTTTCAAAAGAATAAATTTGCAGCCTAAAGGCAAGAATGTTGTGTTTGAAAAGCGCATTCGGATTAATTTGAATTTTCAATTGGTATTCATTGAACTGAAATAGCATGATAATTAGGGAACAGATTTTTTCTGCTAAATTCATATGGCTTATTACTAAAGGTGCGCCGTGACTGAAAAAACCCATGAATTTGGAAAAAGGTGGACCAGGGGCGTCGATAGACGCCGCCGCAAAATAATTTTGAAAATTTGAATGAAATTTTCGCACAGATTTTGTCCAAAAATGGCCAAATTTTGCGAATTTGAGCCAATTTTTAATGAAAAAATAAGTTTTGGGCCTGTTGGCGGTTTCGATAGGCGCCGCCGGGTGAAAGATCTGAAATTTGAGTGTAATTTGTTGTTGGATTTTGTCAGGAAAATGAGCCTGCAATTTTAATCGATTTAAAAAGGCAAAAAACGATGAAAAAATTGCAAATTTTACACCCGAAAAAGTTTTTAACATGGTTTTAAGCTTCTACTTCACATGGCTTTTTTATGCCTTTTTGGGTTTGGGTGCCCAATGCCGGCCAAGTGATTTTAAGTGCTTTTTTGGTGTCTTTTTCTGGATTTTGTAATTTCTTTTTTTTTAATAAAAATACCACAAAAAGCACCCATCTAAAAATTGGCTTAAAAATTAGTCAACAAAATACACTCCTAAGAAGTTATTTAAGATATTTCCTCGACTTTTCAATTTTTGTGTCTTTTTATCATTTTCATGTCTTTTTCATTATTTTAAAATTTATGTGCCAAAAAGTCCGCTCACTTATGGTAATTAAAAATTATATATTTTTTAATAAATTAAAAATTCAAATCTAATATGTTCATCTTTTGCTTTTACTTTATTTTCTGAGCTGCTGGAGGATGCTTCTTCTTCGTTGATTTTTATAAGGTGAGCATAGCCCAAAAAATTATATGTCAAAACATTGGACATATTTTGTCGATTTATATGAATTTTGGCATACAATAAGGCATGGTAATTGGCCAAATCATTTTTCTTGTCCACCAAAATTATGCGATTAAAATACAATTCGGGTGGGTCAATTTTGCCTAAATTGACGGTGTACACCTTTGCCATGTTTGGCCAGTACAGTTTGAATCGAATTCTTCGGACCATTGTTCGAATGTCTTCATCATTTTCATTATTTTCATTCGCCGACGGTTGGTACTCATTTTCCATTGGTTTCACTGAAATTGCAAATGTGAGTGAAAATTTCTCCACTTTGGCCTCGTCCTCTGGCTCAATTAAAATGCCAAAACACTCGCCATTTTGAAAATTTTTCGGCAAATTTTTCATTTCTTTAATTTGATTGTTTATACGAAATTCTTCCAATGCAATTTTGGTTTCTCGTTTCGCCACTGTTTTCTCATATTTGACACAAATTTGTAATTGTTCTTTTGTCTCACAAAAGTGGAAAAAGACATTGGGAAGAACGAAAAAAAGAAAAGTAATAATATTAATACGGTAATAAGAATTACTTTCCATCTTTATTCAATTAATAAATTTTTGGGTAATTAATATTTTTACATTAATATTAATCAGAGATTGAATTTATATATGCTAAAAATCCTCAAAATATGATAAAAAAAATCCTCAAAACATATACTAAAAACCAAAAAAAAATGCAACTGGTGTAAAAATGCCAAAAAATTTGATCAAAACAGGCAATTTTTCTCAAATTCATAAATTATCTATAAAATTAATCCTTCTTCTTATGGGCATAAAATTTCTAAAACTTTAATTTTCGAATTTTTGATCATAATATTTTTATTTTTTTCAAATTTTTGAGAGAATAATAAAAAATATTGAATTTGTTATTCATTTCAACCTCATTTATACATTAAGAATTGCAAAAAAGAAAAGTGAATTATTAGATTCTTTATTTTATGAAAAATCTTTATATTATTTAAAATGTTGGCAAATAAATGACAACATAAATGATTATTGAATTAATTAAAATAATATTAGCAATTTTCTAGGAAATGGCAGACCACCGCTTAAAATCATTATTTTCATATTATTTAATAAATATTTCCTCTTTTTGCTGCTTCTTTGGTTTGCTAAGCGGAAGTGTATTCTCAACTTTTTACATGACATTTGCGCCTATTTGCTTAAAATCGGTTTCTAATTTAAAATAACATAAATAACTTAATTATTTAAATAAAGAAATAATAATTATTAAAAAAAATCCTTTAACAAAATAAGAATGAATCTGTCCAATTTCAACATTAATTCAATCGACGCCGGTGTCAAACTGTTAACTGATATGATCGGTATGGTTTTGATGGTCGAAATGCAAAATGAATGAGAGAATGGGAACAAATTGGCAAAATACAATTAGTGAATTAATGATGATGGGATTACAGTGTTTTTGTGTTCTAATCAGCAAAGCCCTTGCGCGACCCGGGGTCACTTCGGGATTTTCCCGGGTCTTAATCTTGCCTTTTTCAAGTAAAACCCTGACAAAACGTCAAATACTTTCTAATGTTACAATATGGATGTAAATTATGAATGCGTTTTTTTTCTTAATCCATGGAAGCATTGAGAATCTTAAATGAAAATCCAATTTTTAAATCAGATTTGAAAAGAAATTTACTATTTTAAACATTGTTTTATTTAGCATTTTATGAATTTGAAAAAAAAAATTATGACAATTTTTTGCAATTTTGTTTTTTAAAACTTTTGAGCCATTGCTTATGTCCACATAATTTTAAGCCTATAGTTAATATCAAAATATAAAGTTGGCAAAAAATTACTTCCTTTGCAGGGAGGAAAACAAATTTTTGGAATTGATTGGATAAGAATTTATCAAAACTGATAATACTTTTTGAACAATTTTATAAAAAACGGGTTTCATTTTGGAATTGCACAAAAAATTGTTTTTTCTAAATATATCCTTAATTTTTGGCCCTCCCTATTTAAGGGATTTGGCAAAAATTGGAGCCCTGGGTATTGGTCGTAATTGTTTGATCAGTTTTTGGCTTTACTTTTCTGTTTATTGCCGTCTTTTTCGGCTTTTCCTTTTGCTTTTCCCTTTTTCTTCAGACTTCCGCCTTTTTCCAATTGCTTCTGCTTGTTGTCCGCCGCCAGCATTTTGTTCTTGCGCTTTGTAATCTGCTTGTTCCGCTGCTTCTCCTTCACAAATTCAGGATCATTTGCCAAAAGTTGTCCCACCGTTTGCTCCCCGTGTCGGTGTCGTTGTTTACCAAATTTCTGTTCATTAGTGGCATCATTAAAAGCGTCATGGTAAGGTTGTGGCTGCCCGTGCCGTTCAATTCCTTTCAAATTTTTGGCATTCCGTTTTTCAACATTTTCTGGCAATCCGTTCAAACTTCGTTGTTTTATAAGTCCTTAAAAAGTAAAGTTTTATCAGCCTTTAGGATTTGGTTCTCCAAAATATGGTCCATTCCAGTGATGGCGATGGAACGGAATTCCATTTCCGACATGTTTGGGGCCGGAATTCCGATGCTGAAAAAAATTTTGTACGTCGGAACTCCGACCTCCGAAATTTTTGATAAAAAGTCTGAATTTTCGGATTTTTTTTTTTGAATTTCTTTTCAAAATATTGCAAAAATGTTTAAATCGATGTAAAATGAAATCAAAAAAGATTTGATGAAAATCATTTAATAATTTTTCAAACAGATATAGAAATATAGCGAAAATAAGAGTTCAGAGAATTTAATTTTATTATAATATTGTTTTGCAAATATTACTAGAGATTTCATGTTCTCTGTCTTATTGATGTGCTTAAAGAATTTGGAGAATCTCTGATCATTTTTTGGATAAAATTTTCACTAATTTTATAAGCCTTAAATACCTAATTATACAATTACAAATTCATAAAAAAAATTTAAAATACAGAATGGTGGGAGCCTTCAACATTCAGCGTTTGATTTAGCTGGGCCAAGTTGTCCCATCCGTAAAAACGTCTTACATTAGCATCCTAATTTTGGCACTTGCCATTGTCCCAACTTCAAAGTTTTGTAAATTTTTACCGTACTTTTTTTTCTATTAAACTTAACAAAAACTGTGGCAATCATTTTTATATTATTTTGAAGAGATGGATTCCAAACCTCCGGAGCGTATTCCAATAAAGGCCTAATATAAGTTTTATATAACGTAATCCAAATCTTAGATGATTTGGATTTAATTATTCGAAACAAGGAACGCATACGTAAATACGCATTCCTTGTTATTTTGTTTACATGTTCGGAAAATTGTAATTTGTTATCAATATTTACTCCTAAATCCCTAATTGTATCCACAGCATTTATTGTATTTCCATCAAATTTATATGTTTGCAAATAAAATTGCCAAATATGCATCAAATATGCACAAAAATGGCAAAATATGCACCAATATGCACAAAATGCCTTTTTTGGTCGCTAAATAATTTTGCTTTTGTCGCCTTCTTCATAAGTATGACTAATTGCCTATAATGTATGCTCCAAAACATTGGTGTCTGATTTGCAAGTAAGTCCTGAAATTCAAGGACAACTCAAACGAGTGCACGGCTGATTGTGAGCATTTCCGTTTGACAATCACAAGCAGAGGTCGGAAAATGGAATTCTTGGGTCCCATTATAGGAATGAATTTTAAAATTTCCAGACACGGTCTTATAGCACCAGTACTGTAAAAATCCCGAAATTATTAAAAGCTTGAACAGGGCCGCTACTGTTCAGACTCTAATTATTAGTTTAGATACCTAAGTCTATTTTCAGATGTTTAAATATCATTTTTATTATGACTAAAAATTTTCGGAAATCGAAATCCGAGTCCAAAACGTGGGCAATCGGAAATCGGCAATCCGACAAATCCCTGCCTTATACCCTGAACGTCCTGCTCATTATATCTTGGTGTTGGTATCGACTGTATCGATGATGATGCCGACACCGAACGTGTCACAGTTTTGCTGCGAACGCTGGCGCGCCGTTGTTTCTGCGGTTGTTGCAGATTCGGTGCGCTTTGGCTTCTCTTCACTCCTTTGGATGCGTGCCATTTTCATGGTGTGTGTTAAGAAAAAGATTATAAACCTTAATTTTATTAATTATACAAACCAATTTTTATGTTGGCGGCGAAAGAATTCTAAGCCGGAAAATCGGCACCAGGAATTTCCCGAAGAAAAACTCGCAAAAATTGACGTAATAAAAAATGATGGGATACCGGTGCTAAAAAAATGCCGGATTGTGGGATTCAGGTACGCCTCTATCGGCACCATGGTTTGAAAAAATAGGGGTATTCATTGTCTGCTTTGTAATATTTTAGCAGGTGGAATATCGGAGTCCGATTGGCAAAAAATTGGCCCCATTTTGTTGCAGACTGTGGCTTAGTAAATGTTATATAATTCTAATGTATTTTCTTTTCGTATACATACCTATACATATTTTTATAAAAATATAAAATAAGAAAAAAATCTATAATTTATCTCGGATAAATGAGGGGGGTGGGGTGGTGTGGCAGGCATTAACTCGATTAACGCGTCATTTGCAACGTAACAATGTTATTGTTATCTTTAAAATATTTTAAACCATTAAGTATATGGCTATAGAATTCTTTCTTAGAAATTTCTGCTCGCCTGAAAAATTTCAAAATTTTTGTTCAAATTATCATTCTTTTTAAAATTAATTATATACTAAAATATTTGATTTTAAATATATAGTTTCATACAGCATGCTTTAGTTGATCAGGCAACTGATTGTGTTACGTAATTATTCTCAAATCAACAGATCCAACAGCGGCATGTTCTCGTCCTATGCAACTTTTCGTTGCTCAAACCCAAACTTGTATTTCACAAGTCGCAATAAATTTTTTCCTCCATTCATATCCATCTCCAAAACTAAATCAGTCCCTTTTGTTGTGCGACCAGCTTGTGGAGAAACCCTTTCGAAGGTGATCGCCAAAAATATCAGCAAAGACTTTCCGCCCGCCGTCGGCAAAAAGCAATTTGTGAATGCCGTCTTTCCCTCCTGTCTGCAAAAAAACTAATCTGTGAATTCTGTCTGTCCCTCCGCCGCTTGGCAAAAAACTAAATTGTGTAAAATGACTTTAGCAATGAAGTTTTTTCAAATTAGGACCACAAAAAATAGTAAAAATAAAAAAATTCATTCGCTGTCGTAATGCCCAATTGTCCGTTCCTGTCCAAATGACTTCATTGCCCAAATATCCACTGACGAACTGACTACTGTTCAAATTTCCTGTCATTTTTCTCTCAGCTGTTTAAATTCTCAATACGGAGGGCATCAGACCAAAAAAGAGAAAAAAATTATATTTATCAGTTACAAATCGCAAAACCGAGGTAAGAAATACACAATCTATTACAAAATTATAGAATCTTTTTTCTTTTTCTCTTTTCACTTCTTTTTTGCTGTTTTTTGCTTTTTTCTCCTTTGCTCATCACCATAAAATGTCTAATTCGTTCGCTATTTTCTCATTGTAATTATTCGTTGATTTTGATTTGGCATTTTTCATCTTTCCATGGATTTCTTTTATGATGCCAATTTCTCTTTTAATTGGCGACTCTAAACAGTGAAAGTTTATTCTCGTTATAAAAAATTTAAAATTCCATTTAAAATTTTATTCCCAATTAAGTTACAATTATTTTTTTAGTAAATGTTTCTTCCCTATTTTTCTTTTTCAATTTTCCATTTTCCACATTTGTCCTCCCCCCTTTATTCATCAAATAGAATTCAGGATGAATGACTTTGTTTCTTTTTCGCTCCGCCGCTTTTTCCTTTCTTGGCACTTTTTCCGTTCACTTTCATGGCCCCCATTTTGTTGTCATTGGAACTTTGGCTGGCCTCGGCATTTTGCGGCTTTTTGTTTGCGGATTTTCGATGCTTTTTCCCACTTTTTGCATTATTTTCAACACCAGGTGCTTCTTCCTTTTTTTCCTCATTCAAATCTTCCCACATTTTGTCAAATTGCTCCTCATTTAGTGATGGTCTGTTGGAATAGTCTTCCCAAAGTTTGCTCGTTTCTTCCTTCGTGAAATTTTTTGGATTTGGCGGTTTCACTGTACCTCCACCGTTTTCAAATTCTTGCCATAGTTTATCCATTGTTTCTTTCTTCATAAGTGATTTTTGTCTGGCCATTTCAGTACGCTGTAAAAACGTGTTAAAAACCGAATTTTTCAAAATAGGTAAGGATAAACGGAATGCCAAAATGGATGGGGAGGGACAGTACCAAAAACTTGAAAATGTTTTATCAAGTGTAGGATATCCAACCACTGTTCTAACCTGTCTCTGGCGGTTTTGACTTGCGCTTCTTTCCATTTTGGCATTTTGTCCACCATTTGTTTGGTCTGCTCGGCTTTCATGTCGGAATTTTTCACCCAAATTTTGACTCGTTTCACCACGATGACTACCAGTGCCATTCCTACGCCTTGGCCTTGGGGAATTCATTTCCATTGGCATTTTGTCTATCATTCGTCCGCCTCTCCCATTTGGCCTTTTATCATTAAAACTTTGTCTGAGTGCCATTGACGACAAAATATGGCATAACTTTGCTTAAAGGCATTCAAATTTTACATTCTTGGTACTATTCGGTAGCCCAGCTTTTCTCTATTAATCTTTCCATTTGGAGATCTATTTTTGAAAATTTGAAAAAGCAGTAGAATTTTTAGTAGTTTTTGCTTAACTTATCCACACATTAAGATGGGCGCAATCCTTTAATTTCTTATTTTTTCCGTATTTCGACTCCCTCCCCCGCCCGGTCCCGCCTTTGGCTAACACATTATTGCCTGAATTTGTTCTGATCTGTACGGCTTTGGTTTGACTGGCGGCTGCCTAATGCCCAATTTAAAACCAGGCTCATTCGTATTTTTCGCATAGCTGATGAAATCTTAAAATTTAAGTTTTTATGATTTTGCCGAATTTTCCTTGAAATTTTAGCTGGGCCTTTTTTGACCCAATAGACAAAAAAAAAACTTAAAATTTCGAATATAGCCACAAAAATTTATAGAACCTAAATTCGTAATTTTATATAAACTTGGAAACCAATTGTCAATTTTACCCCCAATCGCTTCTTCGGAATGAGTTCGCGAGAGTGATGACGTTCTGTTTGCATACTCATACGGATTAACGGTTGCCGCCGATGTTCGTGGCGTTGAATTGTTTGCCCGATTTCTTGGCACTTTTTGTCGTTGCCATTGCGGCGACAGCATTTGTCCTCCTCGGCTGCTCCCACCACCGCCGCGCATCAGCTGTACCGGCGCGGAGTTGCTGGATCTTGTATTTGGTCTGGAGAAGCAAATGCCGCCAAACGCAGCGTCCCACAAAAACAACGAGCAAATGATCAAAAATTTTTGGTAAATCAACATTTTCGACGCTATTGATGCGACCAATTTGTAGACACAAAATAGATCGCTTGAAAACAATTAAAAATATAATTTTTTATTGGAAATTTAATTATAAGAGAATTGATTTCGAAATTTTATGCTCTCGATTAAAAATTAAATTAAAATAAATAATAAAAAAATTGGACAATTTAGAAATTTAAAATGCCTAATTTTCTGCTGATTTTGTAGATTTTCAGAATATTCATTAAATAATTAAACCCCGCCCCTCAAAAAAAACTCCAAAGAATTTTAAATAAAGATAGTGGGAAACTATTTAATTTTAAAACCAGTGAATAATAATAATTAAACATATATTGAAAAAATATATTTTCTATTAAATGATGATAATTCTATAAAAATTTCTCTCAATTTCTTTTTTAATCAATATTATTATTATGTAATTTACACAAAAAATTGGATTTACATCAAATAATACAATTTATAATGCATAAATGGCATAGACAAGCATACATAAAGCCAACACCAATACAGCAGAGAACGCATAAATTAACGGAAAAGGTAATTAACTGCTAATTACTAGATTTGCAAATTACAAACAAATAAACCGTAAAATGCGCGGCATAACATTTTAAAACATATATTTAATTTTTCAAAATTTCAATTTTTTTGTTTAAAATAAAATTTCGAAAATGGTAGTTAGATCATTTTAGAAAAATTCATGAAAAAATATGTCTCTGCATCAGGAATTGCGGATGCTGAAATTGCGGTTATGGGGGCAAGTAAAAATTATATAATTAATAATGCTGTAAAAAAATATTTCCAATTGCTAAGCTTTTAGTAATCTTCTGCATTTGGGTCTTTGTTCAATAGTTTCTCACTTGAATAGTTAATTCCTCTTTTTTAGTGTTCCTTAAAGTCAATTTTACCAACAAAATTTCCACCTTCAAAATTTAAACATTTAATTATTTATTTATCGTTAAAAATAGCCTAAAACATTACATGCCTACTTCCAACGAAAGTCTCTTTAAAATGCTGGATTTCCAATTATGGAAATCCGTAATCCGTAATTACGGCGCTTTTCTCAATTACCGTAATCCGTTATTGCGGTGGTCTAAAAAGCCCGTAATTTCTCGTAATCCGTGATCCGTATTTTCAAAAAAAAATTAATTTTAATAAAACAAAAATCATCCAATTGATAAACCAGTTAAAAGCAAGTTATGGTGAAGAAACAAAAGTTTTGCAAGATTTCTGGAACAAACTCTTTCTCTAGTCATCTGAAATCAGGCCGGCCGTTGAGAAAATCCTCTCACTTTCTGAACTTGTTGCAGGCGGAGAAAGATTTTTGAGTGCAACTTCACCAATCAATGGCCATTTGTGAATTTGTTTCCCAGTATAATGATGGGTTGGCCCTGGATTTGATTTTTTGATCCCGTAAATATTCATTTAATTCCACTTCGGCTTTTTGTCTTGTCTTCACGGCAGATGGACTTGGAGATGGTGCCTTAAATTAATCATTGTGAGGAGGGTATTAAATTATAAACAGTATTAAATAGTTGATCAAATTTTGCGTCTTTTCAAAACAAGAAAAAATATCCCAGAACTTGAACCACTGCTTTCTTTTTCATCAATTTTGTAAATCATTTTCCTGAAAAAAAAGTAGAAAAAACCAATTACATCTGTCTTTGCGTGGTAACTTTCAACTTTACTTATCAAACCAGTCTGTACTGATTCAGCCGACTGCTGTCAAGGTAAATGTGAATCGAGATCGAGGGTCTAAAATAGTCGCAAGAACCAAATTTTTTGGTATTCAGTTTGTTTAAGCCGTATTTATTATAAATTTCTTTAGCAATGAAATTTTTTTCAAATTCTTAGGACCTCAAAAATATCTAGTTTCAATGCTAATTTGTAAGCAATCTTAAAAAGAATAATAATAAAGTTTCAATGCTAAGCAATTTATAACAATAAATAAACTTCCATTCGCTGTCGTAATGCCCAATTGTCCGCTTCTGTCCAAATGACTTAGTGTGCAAATGTTCACTGACGAACTGACTACTGTTCAAATGTCCTGTCACTCTTCTCTCGGCTGTTTAAAATTCTCTATACGAGCGGTATCAGACCAAAAAATAGGAACAATCAATATTTATAGTTACAAATCAGACAACAGCAGCAAGGGCTTAGCCAGACCCAAAGGTCGGAGGGGGGGGGGGTTAATGAAGTCAAAAATTCGATTTTTAGGGGTGTATTTTTCGTTTTTTGAAATCACAAATTATGGGGTTTATGATTTACCTACTTCTCATCTTTTTGCGTTTAGTTATTACAAATTTTAAACTCTTTCTGCCCGTTCATTCAATTCAACAACAACAACAAAAAATTTTTCAAACCCACTAAGAATTTTTTAGGAAATTTTCCCCATTTCAACACATTTTTGCTTTTCACATCACCCTGAATTTTTTCCTTTCTCTATAAAAAAAGATGCAAGTCTTCTAAATTTTGATTCTAAATTTTGGAAAATTTGGTCTAGTTTCCGTAAAAATATTCATAACAATTTTTTTCTTCTACCCTTTCATATTTCTTTTTATGTGCTTTTTCTTTTTCTCTTTTCACTTCTTTTTTGCTGTTTTTTGCTTTTTTCTCCTTTGCTCATCACCATAAAATGTCTAATTCGTTCGCTATTTTCTCATCTATTATATTATTTGAGAATGTCTTTCCGTCCCAAAATTTTTTGCTTTTTTTGAATGAGAAAATGGATTTTTTATTGAAGCGAAAACATTTTTTGTTTTTCGTTCTTTCTTTGCATTTGCTTTCCATTGGGACTTCACTCTGCCTTATTTGTCATAATAATCTTTGTTGTTTTATGTTACGAAATTGTTTTTTTCGCGGCATTCTTCTTCTCTCAATTCCCTTCAAACAACTTTTAGGATTTTGTGATCGTTTTTTTTTTTGTATTATTTCCGTAAAAAGAGCTTATATATGTTTTGAGTTATTACGGCTGGACGTAATAACGGGCATGTAAAAATGGATATAAAAAACCACAAATATGAAATACGGATATGAATTTTCCAATTAAGGGTACTAATGACTAGGGACGTGAATTTTAGTGAAGAAAAATCCCGAAGTCTCCACTATACTAATTCAGTGCTTTAACTAACCTTTTTAAAATAGTTTTTTTTTCGACACGAATTCCTTACTGTTAGATAAAGAAAGGAAAAAACATTTTGTTGTTGTTTTTGCTGAAAGTTTATTGATCTCTTTCATAATATCATTTCAATGTTTGATCAATATTTAAATTGCTCTCTTTCATAATATCTTTGATCATTATTAAATTGTATTAATCAATTTCGAACACACGAACCAATTCGAACAAAAAGTCGAATTTTCAAATTCGCATTTTTCATCTAAAAATGGCTTAGATATATGTAAATAAATTGATTTTGTTAATAAAAAATTCACCAATGTGGAAATTATTTAAAACATTAAAATTAACACAAAACATGCGAGCAAATATAAACGAAAAACAATTCAGTGAAGATTTGATCATGATTGGAAATGAAACAATGGGAGAAAATGGATATATAAAAGTTCCAAATAATTGTATAAGTAAAGGAAATTTAATTGATGAAATTTTTGGCAATATTTTAAACAACATGGATTATGATTTTATTAGTGAAGTCGCAATCTTATCTCCGTATAATGCTGTTGTTGACAAATATAATGAAGAAATTTTAGATTTACTTCCAGGGGACTGTAAGGTTTATTTAAGCATAGATGAAACGGACGAAAGGAAAAATACGAGATCTTGGGACAACATAAAAATAAAATTATCAGAAGAAAACAATGAAAAACTAATTAAAAATATTGTATGTAAAGAAACATTAGAATAAAAAAACAAAGAAAAATAATAAAAACAATAAACCAAACAAATAAAAAATAAAAAGGACAATAAAATTTTTTTTTTATTTTTTGGAGTGTTTTTAATTATAAAATTTTCAACGAAACTTTTTTAATTTTTTGGGCATAAAGGTAAGTTAATCGCTGTATTGTAAAGGGGGGTACAGCGTATGGTAGTGCGGGATATAAATGATCCCTCTATCTACCATTTAACCCCTAATGCCCATTGATACCCTTTGCTTTGGTGCGTTCTCGCCGCGGGTATCGTAAGTAAGCCATAGGGCTGACACCAAAACCAAAGCGAAAAAAATTAAAAAACCTTTATATTTATTTTCAATAACAAATAAAATATTTTTTCGTTTTTACTTATTTTTTAGACGAAAGTTGTTTTGGGAAAGATTGTTCGGCCAACAAGCCCATCCACACAATCATAAGTATAGGTTGTGGGGTGGGGAATGGTAAACGAAAAACAGTTAAAAAAATAAAATATTTTTATTTATTATTTTCAACAACAATTAAACTATTTTATTTGTTTTTGTTTATTATTTATCATAAAAAATTGTTTTGTGGAAAGATTGTTCGGCCAACAAGTCCATCCAATCATAAATAGTCGGAAGATGGGGTGGAGCATTAGCATCACGAAAAACAGTTAAATAACATGGTCCTAAATATTCTTTTTTTGGTGTTTTTTGATTTTCTTTTATCTTTTTTTTGACAATTAATAATAATTGAAATGTCTTCCGAAAAAACGCCACCGAAAAAGACTAAACGTTCTCCGATACAAGCAATAAAATTTGGAGAAACAATGGTGTAAGCTTTTATTTTTTATTAAAAATTATTTTATTAATTTAATAAAACAAAGTTTATAGACTCATAATACGTTGGTTTTTAGTGACATAGAACTAACGTTTGTCACGGCGGACGCTGTTCGTTTGGTCCAAGACAAAAAAGTTTGGACTGTCGTTGGTACAGACGGGTGGGTTACCAAAAAAACGAAAATGAATTAAACTAATTTTCTACAGAAATGATTTTCTCAACATTACATTTTGGGAAAAAAATCTGGAACGTTTGATTCGTGACATTGGCACTGATTTCAAAGTTTAATTATTTTGGGAAATAAAAATCTTGATCTTGCTTAAGGCAAGAAGATTTATGCTCAAAACTTTTGCAGCCCGGAAAGTTTATGCACCTTATAATTATGGAAGTGTTGATTTTGAACTACGGGCTCAAGAAAGTTCAACTGTGGCGTTAATTGAAGCGCTTCCAAAAGCGAAACCGAGCAATGAAGAAAAAGCCTTTTTTACATATTTGAGCCACAAGTTTTCCATCGCCGGTGATTTCAGCCCAATACCAATTAAAAAAAATTCGGAAAGGAGAAAATTTTGTGTAATTAAAGCCATTTAAAATAATATTAAAAAATTAAATAATATTAATATGTTAGTGCATTGTTATTAAAACATTTTGTTATTCCATTTAGCGATGTTGAAGCTGAATTATGCAATGTCAGACAATTACGTGTAGTCCCTGTTCAAGGGAACGAATCACGGGTTTTGGATGTTTTGGTTATTTCAGAAAAAAACAAAACAAAAATAACTGCATGGAATATTTTGGCGGATTTTTTGAATTTTTTATTGAGTGGTAAAGAAGTATGAAAAGCATTAAAAGCCATTAAAAATTTTTTTAGGGATGCACTATTAAACTTCAAAATGTCAAAGTTAAAGAAGACCTTAGAAAAGACGAGATTGTGTTCGTTTTTGTGAACACAAGCAAGATTGAAATTGAAGAAAAAATGGTTTGGGAGGAAATGACGCATACACTAGCTGAGGCAGCAAAAAAAACTGGCCTAATTAAATTTTAATCAAAAAGTTTGTTTTTTATGAAAAACCTTTTAAAAAACTTTATTTAGTAGGGATGGATATTTTGGCAAAAGCCTAAATTTTTTACGTACTTAATATGCACAGTTAAACACGAAAAACAGGTTTACACTTTGCTTAGGATGTCTACAATGATTTTTAATATTTTTTATTATTACTTTTGTTTTGTATTTAATACCTAGGAACGTATTTTTTGGATTTTTTGAAAAAACACCAACAAAAAACTATTAGGAATTGGAAACATTTCTCAAAAATTTCTAAAATTTTTTTGTTTGATAGAAATTTTGATTGAGTGATTTTTTTTGTAATTTAAAGGTATCAATTTCGCGATTTTTATGCATGAAATTTCCATCATTACTAATAGTAAATTGATTTAATAATTTTAAAACACAAGGTTGTATCCGTTTATGCGTGGCACGAAAGCCGACAGCATACAATCTTACAAAAAGATTGGATGGAACAATTTGTACCGATGGGATCAACAAAACCCAATTTGTTTTTCCCAATTCGATCAAATTTGAAGTGGGCGATGAATTTACAGTGAATGCAGTGAATGCGGACACTAATGAGGGTTTGAAAAAGGCTATGTTATTATAATATTTTTATTAAAAAAATGCATGCGTGAATTTAAATAAATCCCTTTTAATTTCTTTGCAGCTGGAGTTTTGACATTGACTTCTTATGACGAGTCTGCACTGGTCCGACACAACGATAAAACAATTACTTATGAATTAACAGAAATTGAATATTCATAATATATTCACATCCTTTAAAATAATTCGTGTTAAAATGAATTATCAACAGAGTTTTCGTCAAAAAATAATTTTATTTATTTTTAAAAACTCTGTTAAATTTTTTAATTTGTGTTTTTTTAACGCTTGATTCAATTATGGAATATTTTTGTTTGAAATAAACCATTTATAATAATTCGTGAAAATTTCTGTTTTAAAACTTTTTTTAAATGTTTCTTTCTGTAAATATTTTTAAAATTTTTTATAGATTTCTACCATTAAAAATAAATTAATCAAAACCATTTCGGCGCCAATAATTTCTGCGTTGTTAGCAATAAATTTTTGATATTAACTAAGTTAGTGTTATGAAATATCTCTTTAATTCACTATTAGCCTGAGAAAAAAGAGAGGGGAAGAGAAAAGAGGAAAGGTGAGAGTTCCATTAAAAAAAATTATTAACAGAGAGGTTGGCGCCGCGAAGCGGCGCCAACCTCTCGTTGTAATTATTCGTTGATTTTGTTTTGGCATTTTTCAACTTTCCATGGATTTCTTCTATGATGCCAATTTCTCTTTTAATTGGCGACACTAAACACTGAAAATTTTATTGTTTTTTTTACTATGAGTCAATTTCGTTTTTTAACAAATATTTTTTAATTAATTAAATATTTGTCTGCTTTAATCTTTAAATATATTTTTTATTGTAAATTTTTACCCAAAAAAATATATAAAAATTTTAATAATATTTTAAACTAATTTATTTGAATTTTTAATAAATTTCACAAAATAAATTTTCTGCCAGTTACGTCTTTTGATTTTCGTTTTAAAAAATTGAAAATTCCTTTTAAAATTTTATTCCCAATTAAGTTACAATTATTTTTTTAGTAAATGTTTCTTCCCTATTTTTCTTTTTCAATTTTCCATTTTCCACATTTGTCCTCCCCCCTTTATTCATCAAATAGAATTCAGGATGAATGACTTTGTTTCGTTTTCGCTCCGCCGCTTTTTCCTTTCTTGGCACTTTCTCCGTTCACTTTCATGGCCCCCATTTTGCCTTCGTTGGAACTTCGGCTGGCCTCGGCATTTTGTCGCTTTTTCTCCGCCGATTTTCGATGCTTTTTCCCAATTTTTGCATTCTTTTCCACAGCAAGTGCTTCTTCCTTATCTTTATCATTAAAATCTTCCCATAGTTTGTCGAATTGTTTCTCATTTAGTGATGGTGGTCTTTTGCTCCTTTCTTAATTCGTGACTTTTTTTTTTGGATTTGGCGGTTTTACCGTACCTTCATCGTCTTGCAACTCTTGCCATAGTTTATCCATTTCATCTTTTTTCCTAACAATAAGTGACTTTTGCCTGCCCATTTTAGGACGCTGAAAACAAGTGTAGGATATCCAACCACTGTTCTAACCTGTCTCTGGCGGTTTTGACTTGCGCTTCTTTCCATTTTGGCATTTTGTCCACCATTTGTTTGGTCTGCTCGGCTTTCATGTCGGAATTTTTCACCCAAATTTTGACTCGTTTCACCACGATGACTACCAGTGCCATTCCTACGCCTTGGCCTTGGGGAATTCATTTCCATTGGCATTTTGTCTTTCATTCGTCCGCCTCTCCCATTTGGCATTTTTTCATTAAAATTTCGTTTGAGTGCCATTGAGTTGTTAGTATTTTGCCGTTTCTCAACATAGTCTTCGATATTTGATTTTGAAGTGAGGTATCTCTTATTTTCTATCAATTCCTGAATTGGAATATCTTAATGAATCCAGATTTTCTCTGGGAATGGTGACAGAAAACCCAAAATTCAATTTCGAAATTTCAGTTTTTGTGGTCCAATTTTTAAAAGTGAGCTTAAATGTTAATATTTAGTAAATGAGTTTTTTTATTAATACATAAATGATAATTACTTTGAAGTGATTTATTTTTTTACCGATTTTTTTCTAAAAAACCAATGAAAAATTTTTGTGTTTTTATCGGTGAAGGTTTTATTTTAAAGAGTGAAACAAAAATTTCATTTTTAAAAAAAGCAATTTAAGTTATACACATATTAAGATGAGCGCAAAATAATTTAATTTAGAATGTTTCCGAGTTTCGACCCCTCCCCCCGCCCGTTCCCGACTTTAGTTAGACTATTATTGCCTGAATTTGTTCTGATCTGTACGGCTTCGGTTTAACTGGCAGCTGCTTACTGCTCAATTTAAAATCAGGCTTATGCGTCTCTTTCACGTAACCGATGAAGTCTTAAAATTTCAATTTTAATAAATTTACCGCATTTGCCATGCAATTTTCAGCAGGGCCTCGTTTTATACCTAATGGATAAAAAAAAATTAAAATTCCTTAAATTTCGAATATAGCCACAAAAATTTCTAGAACCTAAATACGTAATTTTATATAAGCTTGTAAATCAAAAAGTCAATTTTACCCTCAATCGCTTCTTCTGAATGGGTTCTCGAGAGTGATGAATGCGGATTAACCGTTGCCACCGATGTCCGTGGCGTTGCACTTTTTGCCCGTTTCAATTTTTTTCGTTCCCTTTGCGGCGACGGCATTTGTCCTCCTCGGCTGCTTCCACCACCGCCGCGCATCAGCTGTGCCGGCGCGGAGGAGCTGGAGCTTGTCCTTGGTGTGGAGAAGCAACCACCGCCAAACACACCGTCCCACAAAAACAACGAGAAAATTAGCAAAAATTGTTGATAAATCAACATTTAGGCGGGCACTAACAGTTGTTTCTGATCAAATTCGAGGCACAAAAATAGATCGCTTCAAAAAAAAATAGTTCAAAAATATATATTAAAAAGCATAGTTTCTCATTGGAAAAAAAACAATTATAAGACTACGAAAAGTTTGTCCAGGTTGGATAAAAAAAATTCCTATTTTCCACACACCGTTTCAAAAAACGAGACATGAACCAATAAATAGAGAGTGCAGAGAAAAAAACATCTCTCATTTTGGCATACTATTTTTTTATCTCTGTTAATAGAGAAAAACTGAATTCACTTCATCCTGTTTAACTTTTTTTCTGCTTGTTAAATCCACTTCAAATTTTGCATATTGAAAGAGAAAAATTTTCTGCACCTGTCTATAGTGATTCATTATTGTCTATAGTCTAATACAAAAATTATAAGAAAATCCAAATTTCGAACGCTCATATCTTTTTTCTAAATCATCAAATCGCTTCGCATTTGCTTAGAAAAAGCTTCTTCTCAACATGAGCTTTCGAATGATAATAAGATTGTCCAATTTGGTTGGCAAAAACCCTCAAAATGATCCTTGAATATCGTCATTTTTAAGTTTTTCTTTCTCTGTAAAGAAATAGTATGCCAAAATGAGAGAAATGTATTTTTCTCTGCACTCTCTATTTATTGGTTCATGTCTCGTTTTTTGACTCGGTGTGTCCAGCAGCTGGAAATCGAAATTCGCGTCTCTTGATTCATTATTAAAAGAAATATAAAAATAAAAATCTGAAAATTTGCCTAATTTTCCGCAGATTTCCTTGTTTTCAGAAAATTCATTAAAAACAATTCAATAAAAACCCAAAAATACCCTCGAGTTTTTTTAAATTGCTTCAGTAGGCTATTTAGATTTAATAAAAATACGGCTTTTATAAGTTTGTAACAATTTTGCGACTTTTGGTGCCTAAAAATGGGAGCACTAATTGTTGTTTTTTTTCATTTAATTTGACTTAAATAAAGATAGTGAGAAAAAATTTAATTTTAAAATGAATGAATAATAATATTATACATATATTGAAAAAATATTTTTTTTATTAAATGAAAATCTATAAAAAATCCTCTCAATTTCTTTTTTAATCAATATTATTATTGTTATTATTATGTAATTTACACATAAAATTGGATTTACATCAAATTATACAAAATTATAATGTATAAATGACATATATATGAAGACATAAGCCAACACCAATAACAGCAGAAAAGGCGGAAATTAACGGAAAAAAGTAATTAACTGGTAATGACTAGGGATTATATTTTTAGGTGCTAAAAATTGCCAAAATAGTTAGTTTTTACGTTCTAAAAAACGCACAACAGATGCTAAAATTGGAAAGAAAATAGGTGCCAAAAAGTTTCAAATTTAGGGGTGTAGTAAATTTTATCCATAAAGCAACAAAATTAAGCCAAAACAGTATTGAGATACATAATATTTTCAAAATTCTATCAACAAAAATAAATTAATTAATTTTGGAGATGAATTTTTGAGAATATTTTTCATTTTTTAGAGGTATATTTTCTGAAATTTTATAATTAATCTTATGGGTGTATTTTTCGTTTTTAATGCATTTTGTTAATAAATTTTGGACAAAATAAAATAGGTCAAAATAGGTTTTTTCAAAATTTAAAGTTTTAAAAACCTAGAAAATAGGCACTATTAAGTGACTAGAACTGCAAAATACCAACACATAAAAACGTAAAATGCGCAGCACAAAAACATATAAATTATGCATAGAATTTTTTTAATTAATTCAAGTTAATTAAATTTAAGCGAAAATCTCGGAAATGAATAAGTACGGCAGTTGAATTACTTTTAAAGAAAATAAAGAAAATATGTTTGTACATCAGGAATTGCGGATTGCTGAAATTGCGGGTTTTGGGGGTCGACAATTTTACGTTTTGCGGGTTGCTAAATTTTTGCGATTTTCCGAAATTAATCCACAATTTTGAGATGGGAATCTGAGTATAAAATATTTATGTAAATTGAGAATGATAGAAAATATTTATATAATTTATAATGCTTTAAATAAATAATTCCAATTGGTAAACTTGTAGTCTCAATCATCTGCTTTTTTGTGGGTTTGTTCACTCGTTTCTTACTTGAACAGAAAGATTTTTTCCATTAATTCCTCTTTTTGTAAAATATTTCTTAAACTAAATTACATTTCTGATTAAAATTCTAGCTTAAAAACATAAAACATTTAAAAGATTTTTTCTTTTAAAAATTGGCTAAAATACACACTTTTCCTCATCCCCAGAAACTCTCTTTAAAACTTTAGATCATATAAATTTAAAAAATTTTATCTAACGAAAAATTTTAAAAACACAAAAAACATGTACTAAAATTAAATTTCCTTTAATCGCCACAGTTAAAAGAATAATTATTAATTATAATCAACTTTATTTATTTATAATAAATTTTAAAAAAATTCTTGAAAATAGTTTTGAAATAAAATTTATTAACAGAAAATTTTTAAAAATTTGCAAAATAAAGTTTTTATCAAGGTAACAATCAGCAGAACATAATAAAAGCATAACAAAAGTTAGTTTGCAAATTTTAAAAAATTAATTCAGCAAATTAATTACTTACTTTTTGTACATTCTTATTTAAATTTTACAATTTTTTTTTTGAAATTTCTAATTAAGAAAACTTAGAGCGGCCGATTGACGCCCAACAATGTTTGATTAGATTGAAAACAATTAACTCAATAAATAGCCAAGAAGGCGAAATTTAATAAAATCAGAGCATGTTTTTAAAGTTTACAAAAAATATATAAATTTTTCTTTCTTTCAAAATACCAATTTTAGCAGACATTTTGGCAAAAAAAAATTTTGTCGACTGCTTCACCATGAGCCCGACTTCTTCATGTTGCCAGCTTTTGGGCGGTTGTCCATTTGGCTAATGAGTTTTTCGTCATTAAACTCCTCCCAAAGTGAGTCCATTAGTTCCTCCTTTTCTTCGGTCGTTTTCTCGTCCAAAATGCGTTTGTCATCAAACATTCCGCGCGGTGAGTCAATTTGGAGTTGCGCAATTTGGCGATTTTGTTGAAGCTTTTGTTGTTGCTGTTTCATTCGGTCCCCAATTTGGGCACCAACAACCGACAGTGACGAAGGCAAGGGCAAAGCACGTTGGCGATGTTTCAACTTCATCTGATAAATGAAAAAGGGTCAGTTCCATCACGCCAGTTCCGTCCCAGTTCGTATAAACAGGGCCCAGTTAAAAAAATAAATGTACAATTGAGTCAAATTTGATTTTTAATTTTTATTCTTACAGAGATGAGAGATGCCTAAAGACCCAATTTAATTGTGCTTTGATCGTCATTGGATTTAAAATTTCATGAATTATCGCCTAAAAGCATTGAAATGATTTTGATTAGCATTGTGCTAGTGAAATGGATAACAATGATATTTTTAAAATAATTTCATTTATTTCTTGAGCAGTTTTGTTTCAATTTTTGGCAAATATTTGGCCTTTTTAGAATTTTAGCAAATATTTTTGGTGTTTTTGGCACACATATATATATATATGTAGTATATATTTGGGTTTTTAGCAAATAAAATCCAGGCACTTTCCATAAGTAAAAATAGGTAATCAGCTAAATTTTGTTTATAAAAGTTTTTAAATTTAATTTACAAGAATTTTTCAATACTCCGCATATTTTTGGAAATCTTAAAATGATTTATTAGATAAGAAAATTAATATAAAAATAATTTTAGCTATCTGACCAACATGAAAGATTCAAACCAAGTCTTTTTAAAAAATTCTTTCGTCTTTAGTGGTTGTGCATTTTCAATTCAAAACTTAACCCAACAAAATTTTGAGCAAAAAATAAGTTTTTTTAGCTCTGTTTTCTTTATTCGCCTATAAAATTTCAAATTTCATCTAGCAGATCAAACAACCTGTGACCAGTCAAATCTCTAAAAATTGATTTAGGTAGATGCAAATTTTTTAAATTTTGCAAGCTTACATAGAAAATTTAGAACTAATTCAAGCCTATTTACATTATACCACAGGCTCAGACTGACTCTCGACCATTTAATGGTTTCGTCGAGATTCCTTCTGCCTTGAAGGCTTAGTTTTTCGGCGGCTTTTCCCTTACTTCGTTGGCAAACGATTGCGTTCTGCCCATGGAATTCACTCGTGTGAACGTCCTTTTCGACTGCGGCTGCTGCTGCTGCTGGTGTTGTCCTCCTTCAATCCTCAGCTGATTGTTCCGTTGTTTGAACACAACTTCCGGCGATGGCAATTGGGGTGGCGGAGTTTCAAATCGTTTCTATGACATTAATTAGATAGACCAAATTAAAAGGGTAATTAATTATTATAAAATTATTATTTTTTTAATTCATCGAAATGCGTCTAGGAAGCATTATTAATAATGCTCAATTTACAGGACAAAATAATTTTCCATTAATATATTCAACGAAAAGCCAGGAACCAAAGAAACTTACTCAATCGAAAACCTGAAAATTAAACCGACTGTTTTAGCTTAAAACACCCGCCACCATATTTAATGATCAGTAGCAGCCGAGGAGGACAAATGCCGTCGCCGCAAAGGGAACGAAAAAAATTGAAACGGGCAAAAAGTGCAACGCCACGGACATCGGTGGCAACGGTTAATCCGCATTCATCACTCTCGAGAACCCATTCAGAAGAAGCGATTGAGGGTAAAATTGACTTTTTGCACACATTTTGAGGATTTTTTAATTTAGCATATATAACTCCCATCCCTGGTGATCAAGCTTCATTTATTAAAATCAATCCCTGTCAGCATCAAGAAAGCCAATCATTAGGGGAATAAAAAATTCTCATTCTCAAGTCTCGTATAGTCTCGAAGACCGAGACGAAAAGCCGAGACTCGAGTCAGAGACTAAAAAACCCGAGACTTTTCTCGAGAAATGAGACTTTCGAGCATCACTACAATTTTCCATTCCTTCTCCACACCCATCCAACCGACCTTAATCATGGCACGGTGTTGTGGTGTCTGTTGGGGTGTTAGCAGCTGTTGGTACCGCGGTGATGTCGGTTCCAACTGTAACATGCCTCTGGTGCTTTTGGACCGGTTCATTTCGTGCTGCCGGCGTTGTTGAAGCGGCCTTTTTCCCATGAATGAATCCAATTAAATTTTTGCGAATTCCCTTCCCCCCCCCCTCCAGAAACTAAAAAATGAAAATTTTTAATGAAAATAAATAATTTTTGAAAAATACAAAGTTTTGTTGCGAGTTTTCATTATAATTTAAAACTTAACATAAAAAACGCAATTTTGGTGAAAATCAGTTAAAAAATCGGCAAAATTCCAAAATTTTCCAGGCAGGCGCATTTCGGATCTAGATCTACTGTATCCTACCATACAAAAAAAAATTTAAAAAATCGAGTCTAAAAAATATAAGGCCAAAGAACAATCTCGGGCGGGGATTAGCCTCCCCTCCCGAAGCCAAGTGTCTGGCTAAGCTATGCCCTTGGTTTTTTGCCTACAAATAAATTCGATCAGCCGGTGATGCATCAGATGCTCGCTGTTGTAAATATTTGTTTTTTTGTTGCGATTGATGGGTAATTAGCGGTGAATTTGCATAGCTCCCAGCGCTTGATGATGCCGCTAATGGGCCGCGTTTTGCACCACTCATTGGAATTGTGTTATTTCGCGCAACCGTCCGTCGTAATTTTGCCAAATTTTCCCTGGGGTGATTAGGCGTTTTGTACCCATGCTCAGGCGTACTCTGATAACTTTTGGCGGCATTGGATTCTGAATAATGATAAAGCTCTCAGAAAATTTGAAAATTGCTTAATTTGCCTTTTTAGGGGATTTTCACACAATTATCGACACCTATTATCCCTTAATCCCAATTAATACGTTCAAATTTTCAAAAAAAAATACCCTAAATTACCAAACCCTCAAAATTAAAAAAAAATTAAAACTTCATGACAATTCTAATGAAAACACTTGCAATCCCAGTTCACATGCGGATTTCAGGTAATTTATTGGTATTTATTTTAAATTTATTTATCAAATGTTCCCCTAATTACTTTGGCTAAACGAGTACGTTGGTTGCATGTATCTTGGTAAGGGGTCATGCACCTTCTCCTTTTTTGATGAACACATTCCTCCTAATGCACCGACATAAAGCGCAGTGAAAAGAGTGAAATGGAGCAAGCAAAACATGGATTTTAACACTCACTTACTTAATGAATATTTATTTAAATTTACTTTTAAATAAAAATTATTTTAATAAATTTATATTTTTCGGAAATAAAATCATAATATGTAAGAGGCGTTGACTTTTTGGAATTTTTTCTGAAGCTTTTTGAGTCTTTTAAAAAAATTTTGCTAGACGTTGTTGGAACTCATAAAAATGGGCTTTTAAATTTTAAAGTAAAATTAATAATTTCCTTTTGTATAAACATTAATATATATATGTATTATATATATTTTTTTAATAAAATTTTATTACAAAATAAAAGGCGTAAAATTTAGTGAGAATATGAATATGAATATGCACGTCAATATGTATACAGTTTGTATAAAATGATAATGAATGAATGTGCATAAAACAAGATTGCTCCTATTCTTATTGAAATATTTATTATTTCTTTTTTGCCACGTTTAAAGGAGGGAAAAATTTTTTATGCAAATATAAAAAAAAAATTATTAAAAAAAATAATATAAAAATTATGCAACAATTCACCGGAAATCGTAAACTAAAAATAATAACAAAAACAACACCACAAAAAATAATAAGATACCAAAATTTTTTTTTTCTCAGGCTAATAGTGAATTAAAGAGATATTTCATAACACTAACTTAGTTAATATCAAAAATTTATTGCTAACAACGCAGAAATTATTGGCGCCGAAATGGTTTTGATTAATTTATTTTTAATGGTAGAAATCTATAAAAAATTTTAAAAATATTTACAGAAAGAAACATTTAAAAAAAGTTTAAAAAACAGAAATTTTCACGAATTATTATAAATGGTTTATTTCAAACAAAAATATTCCATAATTGAATCAAGCGTTAAAAAAACACAAATTAAAAAATTTAACAGAGTTTTTAAAAAAATAAAATTATTTTTTGACGAAAACTCTGTTGATAATTCATTTTAACACGAATTATTTTAAAGGATGTGAATATATTATGAATATTCAATTTCTGTTAATTCATAAGTAATTGTTTTATCGTTGTGTCGGACCAGTGCAGACTCGTCATAAGAAGTCAATGTCAAAACTCCAGCTGCAAAGAAATTAAAAGGGATTTATTTAAATTCACGCATGCATTTTTTTAATAAAAATATTATAATAACATAGCCTTTTTCAAACCTCATTAGTGTCCGCATTCACTGCATTCACTGTAAATTCATCGCCACTTCAAATTTGATCGAATTGGGAAAAACAAATTGGGTTTTGTTGATCCCATCGGTACAAATTGTTCCATCCAATCATTTTGTAAGATTGTATGCTGTCGGCTTTCGTGCCACGCATAAACGGATACAACCTTGTGTTTTAAAATTATTAAATCAATTTACTATTAGTAATGATGGAAATTTCATGCATAAAAATCGCGAAATTGATACCTTTAAATTACAAAAAAATCACTCAATCAAAATTTCTATCAAACAAAAAAATTTTAGAAATTTTTGAGAAATGAGTCCAATTCCTAATAGTTTTTTGTTGGTGTTTTTTCAAAAATCCAAAAATATCGAAAAGTAGCTTAACAACAGTCGAAAAGTAATAATAAAAAATATTAAAAATCATTGTAGACATCCTAAAAAATTGGTAAACCTGTTTTTCGTGTTTAACTGTGCATATTAAGTACGTAAAAAATTTAGGCTTTTGCCAAAATATCCATCCATAAGTGTTCATCGCTATTCCCATCTAAAATTTCAAAAATTTGTTAACTTTCTTTTGCTGATTTAGACAATTTTAAATATTTTTCGGCGGTCCTCCGCCCTCCACTCAAACGATTTCAAAAAGAGACACGCGACGAAAAATTAATTGGGTAAAAAATTAAAAAATTTATCTCAGAAATAAATTTTTGGAATTCTATTCTTACTTTTCTCCTTTTTATCTTATTTTTAGCAAAAATGTCCGATAAAATTGGTTATATTTTTTGGAGAATTTTTATTTAAGTGCGAATTTTTCAAAATTTTCAAAAAATCTCACAATCCCACACAATCACTTATCACAAAATGTTTGAGAAAAGAGGTACAGAATAACAATGTGATCACTGATCAGATGGCTGCGCGGAACTCCGCCGTTTTCTGTTAAATTTTGCCATTTTTTCCTTCTGTCCGTTTCAGTGAATATGTAGGTAAAACAGTGGATTTCCGCCCAGCCCCGCCGTGATGAATTGCAGACACCGGGGTGGAGCGCGGACAAAAATGCCGCGCTCGCGGATTCAAAATACCGCGGTCACGGATCGCGACTTTAAATTGTCGCGATTGCAAATCGCTGGTTTGGGAAAAATGCCGCGGTCGCGGGTCTTAGTCGCGCTCCACCTCTGGTTGATTGATTAGGCATTATTTGCTCTGTTTATAATAAATGGGAATGCAATTTTAAGCATAAAAAACGTAACAAAAAAATAAATTTTCGAAATAAAAATTATTTAAATAAAAAAACCTTTTCAGAATAGACCAGGATTTTAATGAAGTAAAAAATGTGAGTCATTTTTGAGAAAGTATATTTTTGGCGTGCTGGGTTTTTCGTAAAACCACCACAGGGAAATAAAATGAACAAATAAAATCATAAAATTAAAAAAGCATTCAATTAAAATTTGAAAGTCAATTTATTGAAGGAAGTATTTTTGTTCTATTGAGTTCTTGTGATGGAATTTTCTGAAGTCCCCAGAAATCGGTACAAAAGGTGCTAAAAAAGAGGGATTTACCTCAAAATTGCATATCCCTATTAATAAAAATAGGTAATTTAAAGACCGGATTTTATAGGACTGCTTAATTTTCTTGCTTATTTGAGCCGAGGTTTTTCAATGTTTCAAGTTGATATTCTAAATAAAATCCGATCTCTAAAATGTAAATACCGTATTTACTGAATTTGAAACCCTCTTCCCCCTGAATTATAATAACCCCCTTTTAGGGGGGTTGAAAAATGAACCCCCGGGGGTTCGAATTCAGTAAATACGGTTTTTTTTGCAACTTTCTTTTTCTTTCCATTTTCAATTCCGTTCTTTTTCTTTTTGCTCAATGTTTCCTCCTTTCTCATTACCATACTTCTGAATATTTGGCCAACTCGTCTTCGTTTAGCCAAACATCATTATTATCAGTTTCATTGCCCGATAATTGGACAGTTTTATATTTTTCTGTGATTTCTTTCATGATGTCATCTATATTGACGCTGTTGTTATCATTGTCTTTGTTGTTGTTTTTGCTAGTTTTAGCTCTATTATTTGGGTTTTTCGTTCTTGAAAATCGGCTGAACGACGGCGATGAATCCGTTTTTTCTATTGTTTTAGCGGAATTTTGCCGATTTGATTGTTTTTTGTTTTTTGGTCCGTCTAATGATGATGGTGATGAAGAAGATGATGATGATAATGATGGTGATGAAGATGATGATGATGATGGTGGTAATGATAAAGCTTTTTTGGCATTTTTTGATACAAAATTGGGTTTTCCCATATTATCGAAGTAAATGGTCGGGTCATTTATTGGCATATCATTTGGCGGCAAAGGTCGGTGAGACTTAAAATGCAAAATGTGGAAAGTGATAGTGAACATCAGATTTATTTAATATAGGCAACTACAATTTTATCAAAATTTTAAGCAAAGTGTCTATCCTATGTTAATTTTACAAAAATAAAATACCCGCTACAAAAATTGGGAATGAAAGTCTCCAAAAAAAAATTCCCAAAATTTATTAGGGTGTCCACTAAATTCTGTCATAGTTGAGAGAAATTTGATTTGTTTACGGATAGATTTTTTAAAAATCGCTAAATCAACTTCAAAAATGCAATTTCGAGTTTTTTCAATGAATTTAATTCCGAGATTCAACAAAATAAAAAACCAATTGGAGCTAATATAAGAGAATGATCTGGCAAAGTTTTCTTAAAATTGCTTTATTAATTGGATTGTTAAAATTCTTAAATAAATTTGTTGACCACTATGACAGAATTTAGTGGACACTTAATATTAACAAAAAATGAACGCAAAAATTTATCACCCTAAGAATAAAGAAGAATAAATTTAAAAAAATGTTCATTAATTAATATTAAAACAAACTGAATTGGCAAAAATCAGCACTTCATCCAAAAATGGAAAAAAGTCAAACTCAGCCCCAAGTACAAAAAAAACTCGAGAATTGGACCTTGTTGAAGTGGACGTTGAATTCGGCGGGAAGCTGCGGACATTTTACTGGAGTGTCGACTGGTTCTTCCGGGTGCTAAAAAATTGATACTTTTCTCCGAAAAATCTGAATGCTGCTTTCTTCAAGGACATTTTTATAATGCGACATTTGTTAAGGACACCGTCCAAAAAAGTGCCAGGTGATTTCGACAGTAATTGATTTCGACAGTACTTTTTAAATTATTTTGTGTATAATTTACTGTACATATGAATGAATATTTAATATACAATTTGCATATACAAAATTTATAATTTAAATAAAGAGCACAAAATTCTCAACCGAATTGCCTTTTGAATGTTGTGGCTATGACTTGTACATAAAAAGTTGTACTTGATCTGAAAATTGGAAAACTCAAAATTGATCAATTTTGATCATTTTCCCTTGAAATACGGTATGACAAATAAAGCAGAGTGAAGTCCCAATGGAAAGCAAATGCAAAGAAAGAACGAAAAACAAAAAATGTTTTCGCTTCAATAAAAAATCCATTTTCTCATTCAAAAAAAGCAAAAAATTTTGGGACGGAAAGACATTCTCAAATAATACGAGCGGTTGGGCGCCGCTTCGCGGCGCGCCAACCGCTCTGTTTTTATTCTCAAATGATTTTTAAAAAGTTAAAGAAAATAATTTGTATTCTCTCTATCTCCTCTCTCTCTCTCTCTTATTCCCTCCTCTTTTTTCTCTATTCACTCCCTCCTTTCCTCTCTCTTATCTCCTCCCCCTCTCTCTCTCTTTTCCTATCTCTCTCTTCTTTTCTCTCTCTTCTTTCCTCTCTTCTCTCCTCCTCTCTCTTTCTCCCTCTTTCTTTTTTCTCTCTCTCTCCTTTCCTCTCTCTCTCTCTCTTATTCCCTCCTCTTTTTTCTCTATTCACTCCCTCCTTTCCTCTCTCTTATCTCATCCCCTCTCTCTCTTTTCCTCTCTCTTTCTCCCTCTCTCTTTTCTCTCTCTCTCTCTCTCTCCTTTCCTCTCTCTCTCTTTCTCCTTTCCTCTCTCTTATCTCATCCCCTCTCTCTCTTTTCCTCTCTCTTTCTCCCTCTCTCTTTTTTCTCTCTCTCTCTCTCTCCTTTCCTCTCTCTTATCTCAACCCCTCTCTCTCTCTCTTCCTATCTCTCTCTCTCTTAGTTTATCCTTTTTTATCCTATCCTCTCCTCACTCTCTCTCTCTCTTTTTATCCTTTCTTCTGTCCTCTCCTTTCACCTCTCTCTCTCTTCTTTTCTCTCTCTCTCCTTTCCTCTCTCTCTCTCTCTTCTTTTTTCTCCCCCTCTTTTCTCCCTCCTTTCCTCTCTTCTTTCCACCTCTCTATTTCCCTTCTTTTCTCTTATATCTCTCTCTTTTTCTCTCTTCTCTTCGTTCCTCTCTTCTCTCCTCCTCTCTCCTTCTCCCTCTCTCTCTTTTTCTCTCTTCTCTTCGTTCCTCTCTTCTCTCCTCCTCTCTCTCTTTTTCTCTCTTCTCTTCGTTTCTCTCTTTCTCCTCCTCTCTCTCTTTTTCTCTCTTCTCTTCGTTCCTCTCTGTGGCTTTTTAATTTCCAATTTTTGTTTTAAATAAATTTTATTTTTTATTTCCATTTTTGTTTTTGTTTTACTTTTTTTTTGTCGGTTAATGCCGTCAATTTTCGACCTTTCATCTGCTGATGACTCGTCATCGGTTAATGCTAATTCAACTCCATCTTAAAGTTTGTTTCACTGAATTTTAAATTACTTAATTTAAATAATTTTTTTTTGATCTTTACTTTTAATTGCTATATGTCCATTAGGCAAATGTTCATTAACTCCGTCAATTTTTTTCCTGCTGCGCGACCCGTCCATGCATAAGATTGTTCCAATTGCGCAAAAACACAACGCCAAAATGATGAAAATTTTGTTGCTTTTTCTCATTTTGTTCCCCAAATATTGGTAATAAATCGGTGCTCTAAATATTCTAAAATCATAAATTTGAATTGTTTTAAAATAACCAAGGAGAATATTTTATTTGGTTATTAATATTAATTATAAAAAATATAAAATTTTTATTCATTATAATTATTAAGATATTTAAGAGCTTTATGCGAAATTAGAGCAAAAAAAAGTAATAAATGAAGAAAAAAGCAAAAAAGAGTAATAAATGAAGAAAAAAATTATTATGTGGAAAATGTAAATATGTAAAAATATAAAATATTTTCATTTCATTGATTTAGTGAATTGATGATTAAAAATTTTTCCATTGATTTATAATACTTAGGGTGTAACATAAGTTTCCGCACAATTTTTTTTTGACAAATTCAAAAATTAATAACTCCGTAATTTCTGCAGTTATTTTAATAATTCTTTTTTTTATTTTGTTCGTCAGAAAGTCTTCTTTCATTTCATGCCATTGTTTCATTTTTTATTTGCTTATTCAATTTTTTAGTATTTTTTCCCGACCATGCAAAAATTGAAAATTGGCCCACTAATTTTTCTCGATTTTTTTATGGTCAAAAAAGTAACCTGATATAACAAAAAAGAAGGTTTTCTGTACAAATTAGACCAGTAGAATCCGAATATGGCCTTAAATCTGACCTATCTTTTAACCCTGAGCTTGTACTGCTCCAACTCCATGCATGAAGTTGGAGCTGTACAGGTTTGTTGAGAACCCAGAGACCAAATCTAAAGCCATATTCGGACTCAGCGTGGTCAATTTACTTAGTTTAATTAAATTCGGAATTTCCAAAACCACTTTTAAAACATTTTGTTATTTGATGGTCTTGAAAAATGCCGTTTTTGGAGACCATTTTTAGACTCGGCCCTCCAATAATTCATTTTTGAAGTAATAAAATTTTTTTCTTATAATTTTTTATAGTCCTAACTTTGCTCTATTTACTCACGTTTTCTCTGCCTCTGTATCTCTTTTCATTTTCTTTAAATCAGCCATCAAAAATACATACCTCGAAAATGACCATTTTTACATTATCAACTCTAACTCCTTAAATACTTTTCTAATGGGATTTACCCCTTGCCCGATAAATAGCAAACTCATTCTCAATAATAATGTCAGATATTTCGGATCATGATTGTGGTTTTTTAAATTTATATTCATAAAATTCTTTAAAAAAAGTTGTGCGGAAACTTATGTTACACCCTAAGTAATACCGAAAAAAATTTGCCCACATAAAATATCTATGTAAATTCGTAAAAGTGTGAAAATAGTTAGATCAAAAATGATGGATAAAAATTTTGTAAATGTTCTATATGATACTACTATATTGAAGAAAAAAGTTGAGACAAAAATATTTTAAATCTAAAAATTGAGAAAAAGGGAATTAAAATAATCCCTCCACATTTAAAATTTTAAAAAACATCGCCATCACTTGAGCCTAAGGTGCTACAGTATACATATGATCGAACAAATTGGGGAGGAGAGTGTCGGGTCGGTAGTTCAATTGGTAGAAGAACAAATACTGATTCGGAAAGCCAGAGAACGTCGGTTTAAACAACCCGACCCGCCCCATACTTTTCCCCTCAAAAGCTTCCAATCGGCTCATTCATATATTCAACTATTTCAGTAAATTTCATCTTAAAGCCCCTAAAATTGTATGCAAATGCATTTATTATGCATATATTACACATTTTGAGTGAGATTTTGTGCTTTTGTGCTTATTGCTAAGCAGTTCAAGACTTGTGCATTTTTATGAAAATTTTGCAAAAACTACTAAAAATTCTACTGCTTTTTCAAATTTTCAAAAATAGATCTCCAAATGGAAAGATTAATAGAGAAAAGCTGGGCTACCGAATAGTACCAAGAATGTAAAATTTGAATGCCTTTAAGCAAAGTTATGCCATATTTTGTCGAAAAATTCGCAAAAATTAACGGATTTATGGAATGCCCATGTTGGCGGATTTTATGAAACGACCCAGCATGATTTTAAAACACATAAATGGGCAGAAACTTACATAAATTGAATAATCTCTTATTATTAATTATGACCAAATACTTTCTGACACTTTTGTAAAAAAAAAAAATTAAGTTCAAATTAAGCAAATCAGGCCTTTTTGATACTTGTAAAAGGGATAAAAAATTGGGTGCGATTGGATCCGGATTTTTTGAGATTTTTTTCGAAGGTTCAGTTTTTATGGAAGTCAAAATATTTTTTTATATTTACCATATTGACTTTCAACGACATTGGCAAAAAACTGATCAGCTATGCGAAAAATACGAATGAGCCTGGTTTTAAATTGGGCATTAGGCAGCCGCCAGTCAAACCAAAGCCGTACAGATCAGAACAAATTCAGGCAATAATGTGTTAGCCAAAGGCGGGACCGGGCGGGGGAGGGAGTCGAAATACGGAAAAAATAAGAAATTAAAGGATTGCGCCCATCTTAATGTGTGGATAAGTTAAATCATTTCCTCTAAAATATAATTTTCGGTTTTTTTTAACATCAAAAAATACACTGACCATTTCTCTTAGTTTTTTCTTAACTGATCTGTCTATTTTTTTTACTCATTTTTTCTGTCCGTCTTTTTCCCCCGTCGTTGTCCATCTCCAGCTGCTGCTGCTGCTGCTCGAAACTGTTGAAGTTCATGGCTAGGTGTTGAGAAGCTGCTTTTCCTTGCTTCTTCTTTTCCAGCATTAATATATTCTGAATTAATTATGAAACAATTTAAAATTAACAAAAAGTAAGTATATTGTTTAAATGCAGCATTACCACGCATGGTTGGGCCTTGCCCAACTGAAACAAGTCTTGGCTCCAATTTTTCCACCTTCCTCGCAGCTTTTCGACCAGATTTACTACCTGACGACGAGCCTGACATAACAGACAAAATATTTTTCATGTAAATAAAACAAATGCATGCCAAAAAAAATTTTAAAATATTATCAAAACAAATAATAATAGTAATTTTCATACGAATTTGATTGGCTTATTGTCGTTAATTTGATCTGTTTAAGCATTTTGTTGTTTTTTCAAGTGAGCATTTTTAGCGTTACACGAAAACCCCCAAAAGATATCTTTTCAGCATTTGAGAAAAAAAACCGTAAAAAGGAGGTTCGAAAATATGAAAAATACGAATATTTAAAATAAGTTAGAATTATCATTAAATAGTTGAATTCGATTAAAAATTTCTAATTCATTGTTGTCCATAGAAATCTCCCGAATTTTTGGTCAAATTAGTGTATATTTTACCATGCATAGTTGGAGTTGGCAGGTCCTTAATTGAAACAAGTCTTCGTCCATTACTTGGATTATTAATGCCAGATCCGTCGTCCGCTTTTGAGCATGACATACAACCACCTGCCAACACTTTTTGATCATCGCGGAAGCAGAAGCAGAACACAAAAGTGATCAAAATTACAATGATGTAGCAATGAGTCATCGGTTCGCTTGTGATCAGCAGAGAAAACAAATTAAAATGATATAATTATAAAATTATTAAATAAATTCTATTGAAAATTTTTTACACTAAGGAATGTTTTTTAAATCGAATATATTGTTAGAATGTAAATAAATTTTATCTACAGTTTGATAATTAAATGTAGAAACAAATAATTGCTATCAATTTGTGGTCTGAATAAAGAAATAATGAAAATTGAATATTATTGTGAGATTAAATATGCATTTCTAGACAAATTAATTGAAATAATCAATTACATAATTACGTAGTGTGTTATTAAGTGAAATTTAATTTCCGTTTTTATGCAAAATAATTAGTTTTTACACAAATGTGTATTAATCTAATTTATGGATTTGCAGAATATGCAAAAATTAAATGGATATATGTAATTTTTCTAAACAAATAAAATAATATTTTCAATATATGCATTTATTCTGACGTCTCATCTTCATCTCTTATTATGGATTTAAAAAAAAAATTTTTTCCATACTTTATGTGCATTATATTAAAGACAAAAAATGGTAATTTTAATTTCGAATAAGGGATTGGAAGGATATATAAAACATTTAAAATATTATTTTTTTGTCTAAAATTGTTATTTTATTTGCCTTAAAAAATTTACATTATTCCATTTAAATTTGCATATTCTGCAAATCCATAAAATGGAAAATTTAAAAAAAAACTAATCGCAATAAATTTTATACTTAATTATATTATTTAAAAATGAACCATATGCGCAACTCGGGAGGTAACTGCCATGAAATGTTCTAAGGCTCAAGGCTAAAAAAAGTCACTAATAAGGGCGATCATTAATCTCCACCAAAATTTATTTTTGGAAAGATTTTTCTTGGTCAAAGTGTTGCTTTTAGAGTGGGACCGCTTCTAAATGAGCATTTTATAAAATATGAGCATAAAATAGTGCATAAAAATTGGAAAAATATGGCTAAATAAGGTCCGGGTTATTCCCGGGCCCGTAAAAACCGAATCCGGATTCAATTTTTTCAACCGATTCGGTATCGAGTCCTGGAAAAATAATACTTCAAAAACATATTTTAGATAAAATTTGAAATGAATAATTTATGGGTTATTGGGTCAAATTTTAGAAAATTTAAAGATTTATAAAATTATAATTATCAGGGCTGCAAAAAACATGCAAATGCATATTTTTTTCCTGTCTTCTCCATGCTCTAAATAGTAGGAAAAACACTTTCTTTTTTGTGTTTGCGTATAAAAATCGGGACTTTTATTTGCAATTTTTGCATATTTTGGGTGTTTATGCATATTTTGCATATTTTGGGTTTTTCTGCATATTTTGCAATTTTTTGTACATATTTTCTGATATTTTGCCATTTTTCGTCAAATATTTTCCGTTTGAATATCTTTTAGGAAAAAATTTAATTATGCTTAAATTAAATCCAAATCTGAATGGATGCGCGAGTGGGTCAACAGTGAGCTTCACTGCCGAAAACCTTGAGAAATTTTTTGATTATCAATTACAAAAACAACCGATAAAATTTATGAGGAATAAATTTTTTAAATTATTTTGCACCCCTAATTTTCAAGTTTAATTAATAAAATTAAGGTTTATAATGTTTTTTTGTGCATATTTGATGCATATTTGGCAATTTTATTTGCAAACATATAAATTTGATGGAAATACAATAAATGCTGTGGATACAATTAGGGATTTAGGAGTAAATATTGATAACAAATTACAATTTTCCGAACATGTAAACAAAATAACAAGGAATGCGTATTTACGTATGCGTTCCTTGTTTCGAATAATTAAATCCAAATCATCTAATATTTAGATTACGTTATATAAAACTTATATTAGGCCTTTATTGGAATACGCTCCGGAGGTTTGGAATCCATCTCTTCAAAATAATATAAAAATGATTGCCACAGTTTTAGTTAAGTTTAATAGAAAAAAAAGTACGGTATTTAAAAATTTACAAAACTTTGAAGTTGGGACAATGGCAAGTGCCAAAATTAGGGTGCTAAGACGTTTTTACGGATGGGACAACTTGGCCCAGCTAAATCAAACGCTGAATGTTGAAGGCTCCCACCATTCTGTATTTTAAATTTTTTTTATGAATTTGTAATTGTATAATTAGGTATTTAAGGCTTATAAAATTAGTGAAAATTTTATCCAAAAAATGATCAGAGATTCTCCAAATTCTTTAAGCACATCAATAAGACAGAGAACATGAAATCTCTAGTAATATTTGCAAAACAATATTATAATAAAATTAAATTCTCTGAACTCTTTTAATGACCTGATTTGCAAAAAAAGAAAAAATTTAAGAAAAAAGCAAAATGAAATAAATAAATAGCATATTCATGATCAGCAAGCAACCGTAAAAAATGTGTATAATTATTATTATCTTCAAAAAATTATTGCAAATCAAATGAATGGTTTCGTCGACCCCTAATCTTATTTTTTGTCGACCCTTATTCTAAATTTTTATTCCACTGTTTCCATGAATGTTTATGAAAAACCCAATGAGCTTTATCCGGTTTATTACTAGTAATGGATTTTATAATAAAACTGTGATTTTGTTGAATTTTAAATTCGCTAGCTGCAGATAAATCCATATTCACAATGATAAGGATAAGGTATCCATATTCTGAACTAGCAAAAAAATCCCCATCTATAACTCTATCCTCATTGCATATTCACAATGCTAATGATAGGGTATTGGCTAGTGTATCTGCAGATGAAAATCCTTAGCCTCCTCCCGAGGAGGATAGTTGGTTACAATTGCCCTCTAAAAACCAAAATATATTTATTAAATTCTTCAAAATTAATTTCAAATTTTAAATTTTAATTTCTAAAAATTCTAAAGTGTTATTTTGATAAAGAATGTCTAAATAAATTTTGGAGTATGCTTAAAATTAAATTTTTTACTGAAACTTCAAAACATTTTATAAAAATAGTTTGATTTTTATAATTTTTAAATAACTGATTTTTTACTTATAAATAAACCAATAATTTAATCGAATCTTTTAAAATATGAAACTAACTGAATATGTCGTTATACAAAAACAACAAATGAAAATTTCTAATAAAATGTTATCCATAATTTTGCTCAAAAGCTACAAAATTTTTAATTCTTATTTAATTCGCTAGCCCTAATAGTTTTTCAAAAAATTTGGCTAAGTTTATGGCCAAAAATGTCGGAACAATTAGTTCCTTAAGTACTTTTGTCAATAACTTATTTAAAACTTGACGAAATTTTTTCTAAAATTTAGGTGAGCTAACAGTGAACTTATTGCTATCGAATGATACCAAGAATGTTTAATTTAGCTGACGTTAACAAATGTTATATGCAGTTAATTAAAAAAATTTTAGTGACCTTATGGTTTTGGAACAGACTGTATTTCAGTAAATACGGTACTTGCTGCGAAATTTTTCCTGTAAATTTGCAAACAACATAATTCATGAAACTTTGAAAGGATTACAACAACAATAAAAATTCAGTTTCTTAACCCATGAAAATACTCCTTGTCATGCCAAATATGTGTATAAAGTTACTCGAATAGTTACTTTTTCTATCTTAAACCAAGGTTGCAAATGCTGTTGGACTAGGGCTGCGCGAGAAATGATTTATGAGAATCGAGGCCCAAAAAACCCGAGAAATTTCTCGACTCGGCAATCGAGAACCGAGAATCTTAATGAAATTAATTTAAATGTATTTTTTATAATCAAAAATTGTTTGAATTTTTGCGCAGGAGTCTCAACATCGAACTAACGACTTTTTTTGCGTCGCACTATTTCAAAAGGCCGGCGGCGCCGAGAGGCGCAGACAAGAATTTTTTTTTGTGATTTTTAATGAATTTTGTAAAAAATTCTCGGTTTTCGAGACTAAAAACCCGAGACCGAAAAGCGAAAACCCGAGAAATTTCCCGAGTCGGGAATCGAGACTCTCGCACATCCCTAGCTTGTACTCTTTTGGCCAAACTTTGGTCACGAATCCTAAATTCTCTGGTCTCAACTCTCAAAAATTTCGAGTAACAGTATTAATATAAATTGTGGATGCGAATTGTATTGAAATGGTTTTTCGAATTGCTATGCACTCGTGAAGATTTTGATCGTCTCATTGAGCCGTTTCGCTTTTTTGAAGCCAAAAGTGATGGGATGGAAAAAATGCCTTTCTTGGGGTTTGAAGAAGAAGCATTTGCGTCATGGTTTTTGCTCAGATCGGACAGTTTGGCAGAAGAAGCGCCTAAACAATTTTGGGGAAATTTTGGTTGGGAAAACCGAACATATTTATTAATCACTTAAAATTTTCATTTTCCTGTTGAACTTTTAGGTAATTAATTCCCTAAAGCGATGATATAGTTAAATAATGTTGTGACATAAAAGTGGAATGCTTGTATGTTGAAGCTCGTAAGCGTAAAAAACGAATTTGGATTAAATTAATTATAAAAAATCAAAAATAATTTTATTAAAGTTATTTTAGGTAGATCCTAAAGAAAAAAATAAAGTCATAATTTCATTCAAAAAATCGTCAAATTGCCAAATTTCTCATTGAATTTTGGAAGCTTAGGAAAAGCCAAATTTAAAGATGGAATGCAATTATTGGACCTAAGCTGCTGGATCTGGCTTTTTTAAACAAAGCGCCAATGTTAAAATCAGAAGCGGACGAGGACGAACTGTTCAAACTTTTTGATCGCATTTGTTCAGCATTTTTTAATGCGTCCAATGTTTGTGATGCCGTTGCGGAAAAGAAATGTGCCAATTTCAGGGGGCCACGCTTGGTTTGCGGCGATTTCAGTTCATCCCAGTATTGATGGGCAGGACTAAGTTTCTCAAATTGTCCTGAAATTTTTGCTATTTATAAAGATTTCTTTTTAGATTCCTAAAATCCTACAGACAATCCCAGACTTTTGTTTTGTGCAAAAAGTATTAAAATTTATTTTTTCCCTTTAAATTTGGCAATTTTGGTCCTTGTCTGTAAAATGATTAATTTATTTTTTCCCCTGGTCATCAAATTTTAATTATGCATTAAACGGGGATTTAACATTATACGTTTAATTATTAGGGCTGGGATTTTTATGTTTTTACATATTTTTTCTGCGGCTTAGTTATGGCGAGAGAAGCCCAAAAATAGCATTTTCTCCGAACAATTTTCGAATTAGAGCGACTTATAAAAACATATCGCACATATTTCGGGGTTTGGCACATATTTTGCACATATTTTGGCATTTTTGAAAAAAATATCTAAGAAAAACACAAAAAATTCAAAAATGCACCCCTAAAAATCAACTTTCTTGCCATTTTTATAGGCTCTTTCAAAATTTTCTTTATTTATTTCGTGTACCGAAAATCGAATTCTTCATTAATTCGTTACTGGATATCGTAGTTTCTTGCTGGCACTTACTCAACTGATGGAAAAATTATCTTTAAAAACAATTTATCAAAAAAGGACTAATTTTACCCCCAAACACCTCCAAATGTTTTTTATTTGCAATTGTGCGGGCGAAAATGAAAAGAATGAGTTTTTTGGAATTTTTATGCAAAAATACCATTGGTTTTTCCAATTTTTAGCACATATTTTCGCACATATTTTGGCATTTTTTTTGGCTTATAGCACATATTTCAGCATTTTTCAAATAGTCAAAATTTTTTAATATTTTTTCGGAAATAATATTTATTAATTTCCATAATAATATTTGTATTGTTTTTATATTTTTTTATTTCTTTTTTATCAGAAATTTTGTATAGAATTAATTTTTTTTTCTTGAAATTTTAAAATTTTTTATTACTTTTTTGTTTTCTAAAACATCTTTTTTCACGTCGCTCTTTTCTAAAGACTTAAGGAGAAAGGGTACGGCGTCCGGCGGTGCCGATAGGCGCCGCCGGGAAAATTTTGAAAATTTGGTTAGATCTGTTAACAGATTTTGTCCAAAATATGCTAAATTTTTGCGATTTTGAGCCAATTTTTTTAATAAGGTTTATGACTTTTTGGGCCCTGTGATGCCGATAGGCAGCGCTAAATTTTGGAATTAAGCTCTATTTTCTAAGATTTTTCACCAAAAAAATTTATGAATTTCGGTAAATTTTTGTTTTTCTTCGATATGTATTTTGTCAAAATATGCCAAGATTGGTCGATTTCTATGAGTATTTAATTTAAAAAAAAACAATTTGTCACAAAGAAAATAATTAAAGAAGAAAACGTCAAACGGTATCGAACTCACGACAGAAAGTAATGTCAATGTGATGCACTAACCTCTACACCACATTCCAAATGTCCAAAATCAAGCAAATTTACTATATTTCATAAAAATTTGTCAAGATGGTTAAAAAAAATTCAAATTTTGTCTAACTTTTTTGCATTTTCTCCCACGAAAATGCCATTCTTAGGGGTGTATATTTAAGTTATCACTGATCACTGATCAATGGCCAAAAATGGGGCTGATTGCTAAGATATTAATTTTTTGGAGGCTTAAGTCTTACAATTTAAATGTGCTTACACACAGAAGTTGGATTGAAAACTTTTCTATTTTAATAATTTTTCAAGTTTTCTTACAATTTCGAAACCCGGAGAAATTTTTAAATTTTGAAATATTTGAAAGAGAGAAAGTCACCGCTGGGACACTTTGGGTAATTTTCATTTCGAAAAAATTACTGTAGGTCCAAGCCTGTTTTTAGGCTGCCATTGCGGAAAATTGGGAAAAATTGAATTTCATATATTCCCGAACGAGGGGCCAAGGGGTGGTGGGTAGTTAAGAGAAAAACCAATTTACAAGTTACATAAAATTCAGATATCGAAAATATGTCAAAACATGAAAATGTGATTTGGTATAGACCCCAAATAAAGTATGGCAATGCCATAAATCAGTATTAAATGCTTCGGCCCTCTCTTACAACTGAAATATATGAACGAGAAACTGGGGAAGCTCTTGAAGGAAAACTATGGGGCGGGCCGGATTTGAACCGGAGTATCTGGCTTTCCGGACCAGTGTTCTACCAGCTGAACTACCGACCCGGCCGGCTCCCGGTATTGGACACCAGAAAATTGGACACTATTGGCTTTAAAAATAAATAAACAAAAATTTTAGTTTGACTAAAAGGAATTTGTTTCAGTCTGCACATGCTTATGTTTTTTATAAGCGTAATAAAACGGAAATAAATAATGTTTTATTTATCACATTGACCAATCATCGACCTTTTTCGTGTATTTTTTGGCACATTGATCAATCATCGTGCCCGTTGAATGCCTGATCTACTCTAAGTGCCTTAATTCATTATCCATTTACGCTACACAAATTTATTTTTCAACCTAATTCTTGGGTATATTTTAGGAATTTGGTTTCCAGTTTTCTGGTATCCAATTTTCCTTTGGTGTCCAAAATTCTGGCGGTGTCCAGTTTTCCGCTTGGTGTCCAATTTACCGGTTCGCTCCTGCCCTCTCCAGCTCCCCACTTTGTGTCGTTCTGACGACGGCAAAAAGGTTTGAATGGGCTGGGCGGACGTATTCAGAGCGAGTTGACAAAAATTAAAGACCAAAGGTGCCAAAAATTCACTTTATTTTGTACCCTCAAACTTGGGTAATTAAACCATAATTAATTAATGAACAAATATAATCCGACATGATAAAATGGGCACAAAGGGGAATGGTAAGGGGAAGGCGCAGGGCACGGCACAGGGAAGGCGCAGGGCACGGCACGGGGAAGGAGCAGGGCACGGGGCAGGCGCACGGGCACGGCACGGGAAAGGCGCACGGGCACGGCACGGGGAAGGCGCAGGGCACGGCACGGGAAAGGCGGACGGGCACGGCACGGGGAAGGCGCAGGGCACGGCACAGGGAAGGCGCAGAGCACGGCACGGGGAAGGAATGGAAACTTCGGAGGGAACCAATGAGCGATCTGAAATCACTGAAAACCCAGCCCCTTTTATACGGCTTTTTTGAAACCATAGTACGCTCCAATTTATAATTTTTAATTAAAATCTGTTTTTGTTATATCCGTTTGGGTTTTGCCATTTTCCCATTAATTGTTTGTTTTTATAATTTTTAATTACCATAAGTGAGCGGACTTTTAGGCACATAAATTTTAAAATAATGAAAAAGACATGATCCTTAACAGAATTCGCCATTTAATATTAATTAATTTTCGTTCCTTTCATTCCTGAGGAAATGCACTTTTCCTTTTCAAACAATTTTCCGTTATTCATTTCAAAAGCTTTTTGTGGTATTTTTATTTAAAAAAAAGAAATTACAAAATCCAGAAAAAGACACCAAAAAAGCACTTAAAATCACTTGGCCGGCATTGGGCACCCAAACCCAAAAAGGCATAAAAAAGCCATGTGAAGTAGATTTATTTTTGGTTTTATCTTAGGATTTCGCGTTGTCGCGACACTCCCGCGCGAAAGAGGAAGGCAACGACACATAATTCTATATAGAATAGGTAGTAGACATGGAATTAGGAAAATCATAATGAGTATGAATATGATAATAATAAATATATTGAAAAAATTGGCTTTAATAAGGGAATAGACAAAATTTAATATATCAGTTACTTGGTCAAATGAAATTCCAATAGTGGGGTTTTCATTAGTATTGTTAGTGGGAATAATTTTTGTATCTTGTTGGTGTATGTATTCCAGATTAGCTTTCAAAATAATTTCAGTCTTACCATCGGGACATATAACTTCACAATTTTCTGTAATATTTTTCTTATTATATGCGAGTTGGATTTGTTGTTCTTTTCCTTCTTTATCACAATTCACTTGGACCTTTTGACTTGGACATTCCACATTGGCTAATGCGGTACCAAAATTTGTTTTGCATGATAGAGTCCAATTAGCACCACTAGTACAGGAATAACATCCTTCCAATGATATTGTAACAATATTACAAATATTTTTATCATAAATAGCTTTAACCTTATGTCCTTTAAGTGTGACTTGCATTTGAAGAGAAGTTGTTTGCTGTATTTTAGCTTTAATTTGGGAATCGAAGTATACGTAACTTCCCTGTGTTTTAATGGGTAAAAGGTTCTCTTGCCTAGCAAATATTTCGGTAAGTGGACTTTTTTCGCATTCACAATGTACAACGGAATCACCTCCGTGGCATTGACATGCTTCTGGTGGAAAAGTGCAACTAAAACTTTGCGCTTCTTCTTTGTTTTTACACCGTAATATATTTTTGAGTAAATTTTCGTTCGCAACTATTGCTGCTTTTAATTCTTCGCGAACTATAATAAATGTCGAACCAAATAACGGCGTCGGTGGAATTGAAGTCGAAGTCAGTGTGACAGATATAGAACTATTAGACTCGTCACCAATGTGTGTTAAAATTCCGGGTTTCAAGTCAACAGAATAGGTTAATTCTGGATTGATAGACAATTTAATTGTCGCCTGAATGGTCCAAGATGGACAGTTAACAACTTCGAAAATTTCGTCACCAACTGATTCGGCATAAGTTCTGTAAAATAGACATCCATCAGTTGCGAGGAAACATTGACAATGCCATCCTCCGCACGATGGTACACAGTATGAATAACCTGGTTGATTATTAGCGTGATCATTCACTTCGGGATTCCGGTCTGACATTTTTACTGATTGACAAGTTTGGCCGGTACATTTCCCAGCGCCTGAGCATCTTTTTTGTGATGTCGAAGATAATTCGTAACCTCTCGTAAAATAATCAGATTTTTCGGTGCAAATTATTGTTAAAGTTTCTATTATAATTTGTAGTGTTTCCATAGTGGTGTTAGTTTTTGTATTGTCGAGTTTTAAGCAGGTTAAGTGTTCAGGTGTAATAGAGAGTTGGGTTGTATACAATATTCTATTTTCAAAAATCGGCCTGCCGGGAGAAATTTAATAATTGAGTTTCATAGCTCACAAATTCTAAATATGGAAAATTAAATTATTTTCATTTTATTTTTGAAAAAATAAAAATTCTTTATGACGAAAAAAATATATAAATCATGCAAAAAGGTTTTTAGCTTATAATTTAATCTTTTAACAGCACTAAACATTCTCTTTTGTTAACAAAATTCTTAAAAAAATATTGAAAAATTTTAGCAGGAAAAAATGTTTCTATCTTTTTGAAGCTCATAAGTTTTTGACTTTTAGCCATATCTTCAACCAATATTTGATGGACCTGACCAATCTTCAGCACCATTTTTTTATTTGGACCCTTTGGCATTTTTATTCGAATTAGCAAATGGACAAACGGAAAATGACGAATTTAAAAGAAATCAAGCAAAAATAGCAATTAAAAAGGCTGGAAAATATGTGGAATCACAAGAAGCTAAGCTAAAGCAAATTGCTTTGAAAGCAGAATTTCTGAATGTGAATTTGTCAGCTGAGCAAAAATTGTTCGAAATTGGGCCGGACGGAGTGAAAAATGACCCAATCGTCGAGGAAATGAAAAAGCAAATTACAGACACTCTTTCAGACGGTCAAAATTTGAGCGACAAAATAAAAGCCGATCAAATGAATTTTTTGATTAGTCAAAAGTAAAAATTTTTTCAATAGTTCCCCATGCTTTGATTTGAATTAATTCTTCATCAGATTTAACAAGGTAAATTTTTTCGTATGGATCGTAAAAGCAAAATTTCGTTCCATATATTTGTTTGAATGAATTATTTTTAAAACAGTCATGTTCTCGACAGTAAATTGGAGTACCAATCGTCAGATTGCCCTCCCCAAAAACAACGAAAATTGTTTATCGAGTCAATTTGGGAAAAAAGTAAATTTAAAGTTTTCACCATATGAATTGAATTGTCATGAAGAACAATTGAATTAAATAATTTTCTCTGCATATTTGGACACTTTTCAGTTTTATTTAGTGAGCAGATATTTGGTTTGTAGAACGAAATTATTTTTTGGTAATTAATTCTTCCAACTGATTCATTTTTGATTTTATTATAAGATGCGAAACTACAAAATTTGAATCCCTCGGGACAATTACATTTTTTACCACAATACGGTGGTCGTCGTTTAATAATATGTTTGTCTTTGCATACCAATTGTTTATAGCAAAATTCTTTTGTTATTTTATTTTGTCTGATTGTAAAACCGTTTTCGATACATAGAGTTGTATATCTCGTTTTCCATATTTTAGGTTCCTTTGGACATTCGTATGAATAAGATGAACATAATGAAATTAATGTTAATAATGATATAATTGTTAACGAGTTTTGAAACAGTCTATTCATTTTTATAGGGACTAAGGGATTATCCATCTTCCTTTTTCTGTTGAAATAATTGGGTTTTTGATTAATTATTAGATTAGAGAGAGTTTCTTGCTCTTTATCATCATTTGAATTAATTTCTAACGGGTAAATTAATTTTAAGGGTCGATTTAGTACTGTTTTATTTGGAAGTTCGATATTAGCGCCTCTTACGATACCATCTGATCCAGTTATGACATTTTTGACAATGCCAGTTTTCCACATTGCTCTGGGAGTTTGATCATGTATTATTACAATTTCATTCAATTCTGGAAAAGATTTCATACAATTTCGTGGATTTTTGTTTTCGATTTTATAACGTTCTCTTAGACTTGGTATATATTCATCAGTCCAAATTTTCCAATAATCATCCAATAATTTTGTGGTTTTCTTCCATAATTCAATTGTTTGGTCGTATGAAGTCTTTTTTGGGTAATAAGTTGGGTCTTTGGTTTCCTCATTTTCCAAAATAGGAGGAATACATAAATTTTTATGTGGAAGTATGAAGTCGATTGGTCTAAGAATCTGATAAGAGTTAATTTCATCATATATAAAGGTAATTGGTCGTGAATTTACCAGGGCTTCAATTTCACAAGTCAGAGTTTGAAAAGAATCAAACTCAATAAATCTTTTTCCGATTACTTTTCTCATTGCTGTTTTGACATTCTGATTAAGGCGTTCAATTGCTCCGTTTTGCCAAGGGGCTAATTCTATAGAGAATGTCCAATTTATATTTTCATTTAAAAAATAACTTTTAATTGATTCGTCTTTGAGAATTTCTCTTAATTTTAACACTTCTGGTAGAATTTTTGATGCAAGTTTTATTTGTGCTGCATTATCACTCCATACATGTTTGGGTGTGCCTCTTCTTGATATAAATCTTCTAAATGCATTGAGAAAATGCTGAACTGATAAGGAAGTGACTAATTCGAGATGAATACCTCGTGTTGTGAAGCATGTAAATAAAATTATCCAGCATTTTTCATTGAAATTTTTTATTTGTATTGGTCCCATATAATCTAGTCCAACGTTTTGAAATGGTTCAGTTATTTCAACTCGTGATTTGGGTAATGGAGGCATTTGTGGTTGTTGAAAAGGTTTAGCATTATATCTCCTACAATGGTAGCATTGTCTCCGTATTTGATCAACAATTCTTCTTCCTTTCGGTATCCAATAAGTTTTTCTTATTTCCGATAATGTTGTCATTGTACCTGCGTGTAAATTTCGTGTGTGATAATCCATGATTATCAAATGAGTTCCATAGTGTTTTCTTGGTAGAAAAATTGGATTGACACCTTGAATTTGTGCATTTTTTAATCGGCCTTCACATTTGAGTATCATATCATTATCGAGATAAATTCTTAACTGTCTTTCTTCTTCTTTATTTGGTTCCATTTCCCTCTGAATAATTCGAATTAGCATTTTTTGTGCCATGATTTTTAATTGTAATGCATTTTCGAATTTAGAGTAAATAAATTTTTCTTTAAATTTTTTAGAGTTCTGTAATTTGAAAAATATGAATTTTAATAAAGTTTGACAAATGCGAGTTATTTTAAGCCATGAACTGAATTTATCCCATTCGATAATTCCGTTTGTGTTTTTAATTTTATAAGTTCAGTCAGTGTAGTGCTTTTCGCCACTTGTTTCTTTTTCGTGTTGGCTTTGGTCGTCGGAGTAATTGAATTAGGAGTCGCTCTGTCCACTTAATTATTTAAATTAGTGATGGGTTTGCTGTAGGGTTTATTATGACTTTTAATTATGTTTGGCTTTTTATGGTGTCCTTTTTCGGTTTTTTGATTGGGTTTGGTGATCCGTGTGTGTGTGTGTGTGTGTTTTTTAAATTGGGTTTGTCAACCCTTGATTTTGTATGGGCTTGGTGACCCTTATACTTCCGGATGACGAGCAGTTGCGCAACGGTGAATTTGACGTTTTGACGTGGCAATCAGGTGCAGACCGGACAGGCAGCACAGTAAGACGAATGGGCACAGCAGGACAAACGGGCAGAGCGGCAGGCACGGCAGGACAAATGGGCACAGCGGAGTGGACAGGCACAACAGGGCGAACGAGCACAGCGGGACGCACGGCAGGACAAATGGGCACAGCGGGAAAGGCACGGTCCCGGGTCGTGGCACCACTTTTGTCGTTCTGACGACGGCAAAAAGTTTGAATGGGCTGGGCGGACGTATTCAGAGCGAGTTGACAAAAATTAAAGACCAAAGGCGCCAAAAATTCACTTTATTTTGTACCCTCAAACTTGGGTAATTAAACCATAATTAATTAATGAACAAATATAATCCGACATGATAAAATGGGCACAAAGGGGAATGGTAAGGGGAAGGCGCAGGGCACGGCACAGGGAAGGCGCAGGGCACGGCACGGGGAAGGAGCAGGGCACGGGGCAGGCGCACGGGCACGGCACGGGAAAGGCGCACGGGCACGGCACGGGGAAGGCGCAGGGCACGGCACAGGGAAGGCGCAGAGCACGGCACGGGGAAGGAATGGAAACTTCGGAGGGAACCAATGAGCGATCTGAAATCACTGAAAACCCAGCCCCTTTTATACGGCTTTTTTGAAACCATAGTACGCTCCAATTTATAATTTTTAATTAAAATCTGTTTTTGTTATATCCGTTTGGGTTTTGCCATTTTCCCATTAATTGTTTGTTTTCCACTTTTTCCTTTACAATTCCAATTCCTTTAATATATTCAATTAATTATTAATAATTTGTTTACGAACGCAATCCTTAACAGAATTCGCCATTTAATATTAATTAATTTTCGTTCCTTTCATTCCTGAGGAAATGCACTTTTCATTTTCAAACAATTTTCCGTTATTCATTTCAAAAGGTTTTCCCATTTTTTATAATTATATTTTTGATAGTTTTTTCTAATATGTTTTTCCAAATTAAATGAAAAATTATTTTTTATTATGTAGGTTTTGTTTTTCCCCATTTTGTTTTCTAGTGTTTTTTATTTTTTCCCTTCTTTATTTTTGGTTTTATCTTAGGATTTCGCGTTGTCGCGACACTTTGCTCGATCATATAGGATCAATTGTCGCCTCATTTGATCTATTAATATTCCTCTCGGGGAAGCTTCTTCTCTATCTCACAACAAATTAATGTCCAAAATTTGCATGACAGGCACAAATTTCATTCGCAATAATTTGGTGCTTCATCGTCGCGTAAATTCATGCCAAAGTTCAACTGCTGGTGATGAACAGAAGAAGACAATTGAGCAGAAGAACAACGGAACAAGTGATGGAGAAGGTAAAATTAAATTTTAAAAATATAAAAATTAGTTTTTTAATATATTTATTTAGGGAATAAAAAATTTTATAGAATTTATGTGGGTCCCAATTCTGACCAAAAACCACCAAAAAATTGGCTGAATTTTTATTTTTCGTTTTATCACATTAGAAAAAGGCCAAAATAGGGCAAATTGAAATAGGAAAATTATTCATAAATTCGCCCAAAATTAACCAAATTTTAAAATGTTGATATCTGTTATGCCCAATTATTCTCGTCTTAATTATTTGGGATGGAAGACACATCGGACAAACATCCAAAATGCGCGAGAGAAATGGATGAGCGACTGTCACGAACGAAATAATGCACTTTCCATTGCAAAGGCATTAGCACGTCAGATGCCGGAAGATGCAGCCCGCTCTCTTTACAAAAGGGATGACATAACGGCATTTTGGACCAGATCATCACAACTTGATCAAAAATGGTCTATTGCCCTTTGTAAACAACTGAAGGCAGAGGATGTGCTATGGGATCAGAAGATTGGAGGAAAATGCTTCCGCGAGCTACCCGTGGTGGTGGCAAGACGCACTCTTTTTGTCAAACCAGGGACGCGCGATTTGAGCTATAATGGGACCGAAACTCACTGCGATGAGCAGGGTAACAATCCTTGGGCAACTGACTTCAACAACAATGACGCTGAGCTCCAACAAGCCAATTCGAAACATCGATTTGTCTCAAAACAACAGACAAATTTTCAAAATCCATTAATTTTCTTCACCCGCGGATCAATTTTTGAATCCGAGCAGGCCCGCCTGGAACCGAATCTCAAGGAACTGACGAGAAGGATCACTCGGCCTGAATTGAACTTCCCTGACATAGGGACAGTCGACATTAATCAGACTGAAATTCACGGAAGCACGGTCACAGACATATTTTCCATCGGCGAAATACTGGTGGAAAAGATGCAAAAGGAGGGTGAAATTTTTAGAAAAAAGGCGGAAGAAACGATTGAAAAAGGAAAGGCATGGATGGAAGACCCAATTGGAATCATTAAATACATAAAATGGATACTAATCACAATCGCAATCATTCTAATTGTGATTGGATGCACCGTTATTTTGTGGAAAATCAAAATTTATTCCACTTTGCTTTTGGCGCCAATTCATTTGCTACAATCTCTGGTCAACACCATAATGAATTGTTTCAATTCTGGAAGAAGATTGACTGAACAAGTACGATATCCGATCGTGAAGGAAGTCGAACTCCAGGATAGAACTAAGCCATCGGCACCACCCGAGGAACCTTTACTTGACCAAAAGGCTTACGTGCTCAATTATCTTCCAAACATTTGCCAAATCGAACAAACAAAACGGAAAAAGAAAAGATGTTACGTCAATTTTTTCATGAACGGAGTAAAAACGAAGGCATTATTCGACACGGAAGCCGACATTACGTACATTGGCAGCTCAACGGCACAAAGATGTTTTATGATGGTCAGAAAGGGAGACTATCCGCAAGCGAGAGCGGCAAACTCAACTCCCATTCGTTTTATCGGCTCGTCAATCGCCAACATAAAACTGGGAGATTTTGAAGGCAAAGGATTTGATGGATTTCATCAGTGAACAAGGCGAAGAAGAAATTGGATTGAACTTCAAAAGAGGACTCGTACGTGTTGGAAACACGCAACTACCAATGATCGCCGCTGTCAGCATCGAGAAGCAACCGATTGAAGTACAACTTATTGAGACCCAAACATTGCCACCGCTGTCTGATTCGCTCGTTTGGGGAAAAATTAACCGAAGTTTGGGACCAGACGAAGTTTTCATCACTGTTGAGCGAGAGCACGATTATTTCCCGCTGCGAGTCGGGAAATGTCTAACAAGTCCAGGCTCAACGCGAATTGTGCCACTACGATTGCTTAATTTCGGAAACAGCGTAATAAAAGTGTATGAGGGATCGCGACTTGCGTGGCTGGAAGCAATAGCCGATGGCACTGAAATTAATGCACTGAAGGAAGATGAGAAAGAAAACCCGGAAATGATAATGACTGATGAGGAGTTGATGAAATTCAAATTAGAAAGTGACAAAATTTCGCCAGAGGCAGACTGGACGGACCAGACTTTGGAATTTCCAAAGAAGGAAGAAGCAGTCGCGCCAATACTGGAAAGAATTCGATTAAACGACACCATTCTGAGTCGAGACGGAATTGAAAAGCTGAAAAACATCATCCGACAGAACGAGAACGCTTTTGTGAAACCTGGAGAAGTCGGACTCTTCAAAGGACAAACGATACACCGCATCGACCTAATCGATGGCGCACGGCCGGTCCAACAGAGGCCCTATCGTTATCCTGTCGCACTTCAACCCGAAATAGAGCGTCAAGTCAAGGAGTTGCTGCGTCAAAATGTCATTCGACCATCCACTTCGGCATGGTCCTCTCCAATTGTGCTTGTCCGAAAGCCTGATGCCTCCTATCGATTTTGTGTTGACTACCGGAAGCTCAACCAATTGACGAAGCGATCGACATATTATTTACCGACGATTCAATCGATCCTTGACGAAGTCTCGGGAAAAAATTATTTCTCCGTGGCGGACTGCTCAAGCGGATTTCACATTAAACTGGCTAAAGGACACGAAGAAAGGAGCGCATTCATCTGCCACATGGGACTGTTCGAATGGCTACGTTGTCCCTTCGGATTGGCGGGAGCACCAACAACCTTCCAACGAGCCATGGAAGAAGTCCGACAAATGTGCTCAGCGACATTTCTTGTGTATTTGGACGATTGCATAATCGGCTCAATGACTGAAGATGAACATCCTCGGGACATCAATACTTTTCTAAAAACGATGACTTAAGTTGGATTCAGACTGAAACCAGAGAAATGCAGATTTGCGTTGGGAGAGATTCGTTATTTGGGACATTTAATTTCGGCTAATGGCGTTCGGATCGATCCAAAGGATTTGGAGCCAATTCACAAATTGCGGAAACCGAAAACTATCACCGAACTCCGATCCTTGATTGGAATGCTGTCATATTTTCGAAAATTCGTCTACGGATTTGCAGAAATACTTCAACCAATTTATGAGTTGACAAAAAATGAAAGCCCGACAGAATGGGGACCACCACATGAGAAAGCCTTGGAGGAATTGAAGACAAAGCTGATGACTGCTCCAGTTTTGGCTCCACCAAAATTCGGACAACCTTTCGTTGTGGAAACTGATGCCAGCATAAAAGCAATTGCTGGATGTCTCTTACAAGAAAACCGTGAAGGCGAAGTCCACCCGATTTGTTACTTTAGTCGAGTGCTCACAAAACATGAAAAACGTTACTCCGTGGTCGAATTGGAAGACCTTGCGATTTGTGCTTCCTCAAAAATTTTCGACCATATTTGGAAGGAGCTGGAAAGTCAACAGTAATCACGGATAATTCGGCTTTGACATCATTATTCCGGCGGAAGGACTTGGAAGGACGACTTAGCCGATACCAGCTGGCTATATGGCATTCGATGTTGAAATAATACATCGCCCAGGAAAAAGGAACCAATTTTGCGACCATCTTTCACGTTATTTGGACGACAACGACACTCAAATTAATTGGCTGAAAATTGCACCAAAAATTTCACAAAGTGAAATGCGGGAGGCTCAAAAGCAAGAGACGGATACACAAAAAAGACGAGAGACTTTGAGGAAAAACGAAAATTCAGAAGAGCCAAATGAATTTACTGGAAAATGGAAAATTACAGAAGATCTTTTGTGTGCAATGGACCGAGGAGAATGGAAAATTTATGTGCCAAGCAGTCTGAGACAAAGAGTGATGAAGGAATATCACTCCGACCCATTCCAAGGAGGTCACCTGGGCGAGAAGCGGACAAAAGACAAAATCCGACGAAATTTGTACTGGGAAGGAATGGAAAAAGAGGTTCAAAAATTCGTGAGAACCTGCGATGCGTGCCAAAAACGGAAAATAATTGGAAACTAAATGAGCTCTGAGCCCATTTGTCCAATAGAACCAGCGTCACATCCATGTGAAAGACTTCACTTAGATTTGATGGGACCATTGAAGACGGCAAAAGGCGGATTTCAGTACATAATGATGATTGTCGATTCTTTTTCTAAATATATGATGGCAATTGCACTGAGGGAACAAACCGCAACAACAGTGACAACAGCATTCGTTGACAAATTTCTATGCCAATTTGGAATTCCAAAAGTCGTTGTGACCGATTGTGGAACACAATTTCTCAGTTCCACATTTGAGTCACTTGCCAAAACTTGGGGGTTCAAACACCAAACGACTGTACCATACCATCAATCAGCAAATGGATAAGTTGAACGATTCAACCGCACACTTGCGGACATGCTAGTCACCACGACTGGCGGAAAAGATTGGGCTGCCGCGCTTCCGATGCTTTGTTTTGCATACAACATGGCCATTTATGTTCAAGAATTGACAAAAAGGATGGAAGAAGAAAAATCACGGATCAGAGAAAGTCTGAAGAAGTGTGCTAATCGGATGATCCAGCAACAAAAAGGCACAAAAGAAGTCCGATGGACGGAAGGAATGCTTGTTTTGAGACGCAGAAATGACAAAAAGAATAAATTGGAACCAAATTATGAAGGGCCATTTCGTGTCATCAAAATTGAGAAGCCAAATTTGCAAATCCGAGAACTTGACCCCGATGGACAACCATTCACTGTACACATGGACCAATGCAAGCCATACTTCACGAACGAAGAAGCGGAACAGGACACTGAATCATTGGAAAATGAGAAACCAAAACATAAAAATGGGAACAAAAAGCTGGGAGATTCAAAATTGGAAGAATCGGACGAAGAAATGCATGATGGGGAAACAATTGTGGCATGTATAAGTGAAGGGAATCCACTGGGCCAACCAAAAGACAAGGAAGAAATGGAAACACCACATCAAATTGAGATCCGATTGGATGGCACAAATTTTTTCGCTTATCTCAGCACTTCAAATTTTCCCGAAACTTCCACCATTTCCGGAAATTTAATCAAAAATGACTGGGAAATATTTGAAGATGACGACAAATACGTGATAATGTGGATTTTTGATGAAAATTTCAAACTCCGAATTTCCAACGGATGGGACGAAATGTTTTTTGGAACGGGAGTTCGAGAATTTCTAAAAAATTCGGGAAATTTAACGATGGAAGACGGGAAAGCATGTTATCACAAACAATTTATTGATGAACAAAACCAAATTTTCGCCCAACCAATAATACCGGATGTTTGGATCACCCTGCGCGATCACACCCCTGCGCGACAAACAAATCCATTTAAATTGGCGGGGAAACATAGAGGAATGGGAGAAGAAGAAGCGAAGGAATTGGAAAAGGTTAAGGAGCGCTTTGAGAATCCCCCGGAGCCACCAAGAGAGCGCATGCCGTTTTATTCCAGTACCGTGGCGCGCTTTGAGTGCCAAAGCGAACTGGACTCAGCGGCCAAACCGAGAGGAAGAGAAGAAAGAGGATACCGAGAAAGGATGAGCCTTGGAATGAGCGGAAAGCGGATGTTCGCAAACACGCTCAAATCGGCAGTCGCAGCGCGGAGAGGAGCCCCGTGAGGAAGACATACGCGCCGTTTCGGGCTGCGAGGGCGCAGCTCGTACCCGCCGGGGGAGTGTTATGCCCAATTTTCTTTGACCTCACTCATTTACTCAATTTGCCCATCTCTTCCTGTTTCCCCCTTTTCATTGTCTTAACCAACTGTTGCCTTTTCCCAAATTGCCCCGCCTTTCGTTTGTGTTGGGAGGGATTGGACCAACCCCGGGGAAGAAGCGATCACTTTGTTATCTTTTGATCAACTTTTGCTCTTCACCGATTTGTTCCTTTTTCCCTTTCTCACACATTTCTTTGTGCTTTAAAATAAAGGGCTGTTGAAAAGCCAACTCGGATTTCAATAGGCGGGGTCGCGCCTAGCCCCTGACCTTGGTCAGGGGTAGGCCCAACGACCCCACAGGCACGCCTATTAATATCATTCGATTGACCTAAGTGTTTTTATTATCCTTCAAAATTTCAAAAGTTTCGTTACATGAAAAATTAACTTTTTAAATTTTAGGGCCATCCCAAAGAGAAAGCACAAGACGTCCCAGTTTGGGAGATCTGTTGAATGCTCGTCGTAAATCTGAAGCGGACCGAGAATCTATGGACACACTTTGGGAGCCAATGAATGAAGGAATTTTCCGATTTTAAAAATTAAAAAAAATCAATTAAGAAATTTTTAAATTAGCAATTAACTTCTAATACTTGGCAGTCATTAATTAATGCTCATTAAATAATTAGTTTTAGAAATTGATGAGAGCATAAATATGTGTTAAATTGCACAAAAAGACCAAAACTATGAATAAAATGTATGGGAAAAATGTTAAAAAGTTGTCCGATGTAATTGCATCGAAATAAAAAATAATAATAAGTGATAGAAAATATATTGGGAGTCAACCGCAATCTGCGACATTTTTATCCAGATCCGCGGATTATGTCAAAACCTTTTTCGATCAACAATATATTTTTTATAAAAAGATATTTTTTCGTATTTTGAGCTATTTTACATATCAATTCTTTTCAACTGCAGTTAAAAATTAAATAAATTTTAAAATAATGCTTAATCTTTCTTCATCATCAATGATTGATTCGCAAGTTTAATCAGTTTTCATAAATAATTTATGCGAAAAAAAACTAGAATAACTTTGAAAAATTTTGTAAATTCATTATAGAATTAAATTTTTTATTGTTTTTAATTTTTTCCTAATCATTTAAAATGATTAATTTTCAAAAATTAATTTAATCATTTGAACTTTTCTCAAGTCTCCACGCTTCCCATATTTCTAATGAAAAAGACTCAATTAAATTATTAGTCTTCTCTGCTGAAGGTGCGCAAAATGCCAGTGCCGCTTTCACTGTTATTTTCTGTTTAAATGTCACAAATACAATTATCTGTCATTTGTTTTAGATTAAATTACTATAATTAATGGACAAGCCAAATGTGACCAAGCAAATCATTTTTCTTGTACAAAGCAATATTTTCACATTGGCATAGCGTAAAATTGTGAGGGCTACTGTATGCCAAAACATATCATTAAATGAAAATTTGTGCTTCGAAAATTGGCACCATTTATTTCCATTTTGAGATGAGGTGCTTCCGAGTTTCGGAATTCCAGGGTTTTTGGAACCCTAATTCTCTATTATGGGTTCCATTCAACCGTGCTGAGACGAACCGAAAATAATCTCAGTGTGGGCGAACCGAAAATAGTCTGTGTCAATATTTAAATTTAATTATTTTGCAATGGTTTTTTAATTGAATATCAATAATAATTTTAAAAATTTTCAAATAACAATAATGTAATTTCGACGTTTTCGACGTTCAACTTTTCTTCAATGTTTTTTCTTTAAAGATTCTGCTCAAAATAAATGTTTAGCTTTCATACCAGTAATAAATGCACAATAACTTTTGAATCGTAACATTAGTGTAAAAAAGAATAGGGATGAAGGAAATTTATGAAACGAATGCAGAACTTAAATTTACGAAAATATTGGGTGAAATTTCGGAAGAAAATTAGTAGATTTGTTTTTTTTAAATGAAAAATCCTCTAGTAAGCTTACTTGCTAATCAATTTGATGGCTTCAAGATTTGAAATTAAAATTTTGGTTTCGATGTAATTTTTTTTTTGGTCGGAAGTGGAATGCTTTTATTTTAGTATTCTTTTTAGTTTATTTTTTTAAATAATCATCTAATTAAATTTATTTTTTTCAAGACCGAATTGAATTGTATAATTAAATTTAAATATTTTTATTGACACTGAGATTATTTTTCGGTTCGCCCCTACTGAGACCATTTTCGGTTAGACCTAGCACCCATTTAACATCTTGGAAAACCCTGAATTTTCTTAAATTAAAGCATTTAATAGAGAATTTTATAATTTCGTTTCCGGGTTCCAGAATTATTTTTGTTATTGGAACCACTCGAGCTTGTACATATTAATGAATATTATTTAAATTCAAACTTACAAATGGGTTGAAAACCCAAAAAATTTATGTTTATTTTTGAAAAATATAAAAACTTCTTAACTTTTTTTGGATCATTTTTAGGAATATTTTATACTAGCTTTTTTTCAAAGAATATACAGTCATGGTCATATGTTTAACAAACCCCAAAATTTTTTTATAAATTTAGCCGTAATTTTTTTACTAATAGCATATGTTAGATACTTTATACCGATCGATAGCTTATTTAATGGGCTATCGAATGTACCAATTCAGAATTTTTGGCCGATAAAATATTGACTTGTTCATTGATAAAGTGATCCGTGTTAAACATATGACCACCCAAAATTAGGGGTGGTTGCACTTTTTCTGCTCGCATATCGGCCAAAGAGAATTAAATTGACACATATTTGGTATAATTCGATAGCCCATTAAATAAGCTATCGATCGGTATAAAGCATCTAACATATGCTATTACTAAAAAAATTACGGCTAAATTTATAAAAAAAGTTTGGGGTGTGTTAAACATATGACCATGACTGTATTATAATTTTATTCTAGTAAATTTTAAAAAAATAATTAGATTTTTTGCTTCTTTTCTCTGTATGTATGAAATTTTTATTAATTTTTCAGTTGGCGATCTGTAGCTTTTTTTTGGTTAAATAACATTTTAGCATAAATCTCACCTTCTCAATTTTACATTGTTCTGTATCAATTTATTGCAAAATAAATGGTTGCAGCGATTGATCCGGTGAATTTTAATTTTGAATTGACAAATAGGGTTAAATTTTTAAGCACGATAAATCGCAAATACTATCGAAATTGGAAGAAAAATTTCAAAGAAATAAGCAACAAAAACCTTCAGCGGAAATAAGACTAAAAAATGAAAAAAAATTAATTTATGAAATTAAATAAACAATTTTAGTTTTACGAGCAGTACGCCAACAAAGGCTTGATTGCCAGCGAAATATTGATAAACGGAATCATTTCGGTGATTTGTCTGACGGGCATTTGCTTAAACTTTAGTCTCGTCTACGTAACAATTAAAACGAAGTGAATTGTTTTAAATAATCCGTAACAGAGGAGCAGAAATGCGCACTCGAAAAATCATGGCCCCGAATTGCGCATTAAAAATAAGAAAATTTTTATCTAATTTGAAAATTTTCTCATGCGCCTATGACCATTTGCGACTTTGGGCAAAATTAAAAAAAAATTCTTCGCGTTGTGAAAAATAAAATGAATTTTAGAAATTTTCTTCTTTCAAGAATATTTCATATTAAAAACTGTTTTAATTCATAAAAATTTCTACAATTCCAATGCAATGGCGCCTAAAAAATTGGGAATTAAAACCCAAAGCCTTAAAAAAAATATTTATGGCATGCCGAAGATTTAAAATTTTTTAACGGCACAAAAATTACCGTCCAAAAATGTGTTCTTCTGTTTCTGTTGTATTTGCTGTTGTTGTGCATCCTCATCATCATGAACATCATCGTCTGAATCATCATGTTCAGCTGCTCTTTGTTGTGCCCAATTTGGCGATGATATTGAAGCCGTTTGCCCTCCTCCTTCGCCATAGCCATCGCAATATTTCAAGGGATTTTGTTGTTGCTGCTGCTGCTGGGGGGGGGGGCTCGGGGTTGGGGCTTAACCCTATTTGAAACAATCGCGTCGATAAATTTTCATTTTTTAAAATTATGCTAAAAACCCAAAGGTTGCGAACTGCGCAAAAAAATGTTGCAGATCACGTTCGTGCTCTACCCCTGGACTGAAATAATTCATTTTTTATTTAATTATTTTAAAACCAATTTCGCATAGATCGCTCCATTTCCGTGTAAAACTCTGATCGCTTTGTTCGCCTTTTGCTCTTCCTTTCTCCTTTTTGGAACTTCCATCAAATTCTTCGTTTTTCTGTTTGGCATCAATTACATTTTGCTTAAGCATTGCTTCTTCATTCAATTAGTGCCTCTAATTGGCTCATCAATTGCTGTCAGTTTGCAACTTGGCATTGGAATTGATCGTCTGTTTGGCGTTATGTTCCCACTATGGTAATAATTAGGGGCTAATATTTATAGGTGCTAAAAACTAGAGTAGAGCGGGACCGGGAATTTTGGGCAAAACCGGGACCGGGACTTGCCGGGACCTGAGAAGTCGGGACCGGGACCTCGATTTTTGTTCGGGACCGGGAACCGGGACCAACCGGGAATTTCACATCACTTTTTTCGGCGCGCTTTTTCCAGAAAACTTTTGGGGAAGAAGGGGGTCCGGCGGTGCCGATAGGCGCCGCCGGGGAAAATTTTGAAAATTTGAGTGTGATTTGTTAACAAATTTCAACAAAAAAAGGCTGGTTTTTGAGATTACTAGGCTCAATTTGTATGGATTTTCTTTAAAAAATGATAAAATACAATTTAAAAAATTAAGAATCATATTTTGTCGATAGGAAAGCCATGAGTATACAAAAAGAAACTTCAAAATATTTTAATTTCTGTTGAGGGATTGAACCAGGGGAAAGAAGAACGGAAAGTGAAGGAGACTAGCCACTAGGCCATTTGCACAGTAACTTTACCGAATATATTTAATAATTATTTCTAAATTTTTTCCTTTTTCTCCAACTTTCTCACTAATTTTTGCACTCAGACCCCCATTCTTACCAGTGCTTGTTTTCCCGGTTCCCGGTTGCCCTACCGGGACCGGGACCTGAGCTTTTCAAAATCCGGGACCGGGAACCGGGACCTCGGATGACCGGGAATTCCCGGCCGGTCCCGGTCCCGCTCTACTCTACTAAAAACTGCCGAAATAGGTAGGTTTTAGGTCCTAAAAAACCCCAAAATAGGTGCTAAAAATGGGAAAATAGGTGCCAAAAAGTTCCAAATTTAGGGGTGTAAAATTGAAAATTTTCATCAAAAAGCAAAAATATTTTGCCAAGTCATTAAGAATATACATAATTTTCAAAATCAAAAATTATCGTCAAGAAAATAAAATAAATAAATTTTGGAGGTGAATTTTTGAGAAATTTTCGGGTCAATTCATAGGGGTGTATTTTTCTTTTTTATTGCATTTTGTTAACAAATTTTGAGCAAAACGCCAAAATAGGTGAAAATAAGTTTTTAAAAATTTTTTTAGTTTTTTAGGCGCTAAAAATAAAAACCTAGAAAATAGGCACTAATAACTCGAAAAGTAGCTTAACAACCCCTAAAAAACATGTTTTTCGTGCATTGGGAGCTCATGAAAAAAATAGGTAAAAACCTAAAAATATTAGCCCTAGTAATAATTGGAGAAATAGAACGGTTGTGTATGGATTTCCGTTTTTTTGTATGTTTTTGCTAAGTGGCGCGGCATTTTTAGTCGTATTTAGGCACTTACAAAATTCAAATAAAACACACTAAAATCGAAAGATACATCTTAAATAATGATTTTTATGAGTTTTTAGAAGGATTTCAGGCATTTATCCAAAAGTAATTGGTTTTTGTCTTCCAAAATTTACTTTAAAAATATTTTTTCAATTTTCCCACCTTTTTAACTAAAATTAACGTAATTAGATATCTATTAATAAATCATTCCATTTTTAATTAATTTATTTTTTACTTTTAGGTATACATCACGTGGAAAATACACATCCTTCAAAGGGATCATCGCATTTTGTTGTATTAAATTGGCATTTTTCTGTTTTGTCACTTACAGTGGAAGCGCAGCCCATTGGGAAAAGTGGACACAAAATGGGCAATTAAATTTGAATTTAAATTTTGTTTTCGGATCATTTAGACCGGTGATGTGCCATCTCGGTGACCCAACCCATCAGCCCGAAACTGCTTATTACACTGACATCACTGCCTTCATTACATATTGTGCCGAATTTGTGTGCTATGCGCTGATTTGGCTGATCATTTGGAGAAGAACAGCACAAAGTCATTCCGTTTAATTAGGATTAGAGAAACGATTATATTAAATTTGGATGAAACAGTGCCATGATGTTGGTACTCTGAAGAATTGCATTGAATTAGCGAATTAATTAATCTATGAAAAATAATTAATGCATTTTTAGTTACGGAACATGTAAAAAAGTTGACAATTTCTGTGAGTGTTCTCATGTCAATTGGGCTCTTCTGCTACATTTTGGTCAACACATAATAATTTTAAATTAAAATTAATTAAAATAATATTAATAATAATTTATATCCCATTTCAGAACATTCTCATTGTGAAGGGCATAATTCCGCTGCTCAGTTTGGACCCATTTGCAATTGAATTTTGTGTCGTTCCGATCAGTGCTTTTTTCCAAACGTTGGCATACGGAAGCAGCGCACCAGTGCTTTACTTTTGCAAGTGCAAAACACACGAAAATAAGTTTTTCAAAAAAGTTTGGATCAGAAATTCATGCCTACCCATGGCTGGACCTGTTTTTTCCCCTGAAAATCCAAGAAAACTCCTAGCCCTTGCTGGACCTTTTTTTTCTGGACAAAATCCAGAAAAACACCAGACATGCCTATGCTTTTAGGCCTGGGTCTGGATTTTTTAATTGGTTTAAAAAATATTCATAAATATAACGAAAAGTCTTCAAGCCAGAGCAAAGATGAACCAAAAATAAAGATAAAATACTTAAAATAATGTTGGGTCGCTGTTTAATCAACCCATTAAGAATTATATAATTAATATTTCAGTGCCCAATATCGTTGCGCATTTCGCTCACAATTTGCTCTCCTTCAAGCGAATAATATTGGTACAACTGTTGTACAATTTAACAACAATCAGCAGCAGAACATCAACAGACAGCTGAATTTTGAAAATCGTTAACAAAAATAAAGAAATTAAACTTCGTAAATAAATATAGATAATTATGCTTAATTAATCAATTAAACTTAGCGAAACTCTAATTATGGCAACTTATAGAAGAAAAAATTTTAAACTTTTGTAATTGTCAATTTATGCATAAGTGAAAAACAAATATTTGTATAATACCTCATCTTTATCTATGCATTTGTGTCCATATTTTTGTACATTTTATAAATGATGAGCTTGAACATCCCCTAAACATGTAACCTTTTCAATTTCACTTTTTGTCCAATTTAGTAAAACATGGTGTAACAAAAAAATTGGTGAGATTAAATGCTACTAATGGGGCGGAGTTGTTTTTATTATTTGATAGCCCTAACTGTTCTCTATCAGTCTGCAAAAATTCAAAAAATTTCATGAAGTTTCAAAAACGTTATGACTTGAGGAACTCAAAAACCTTTTAAACATTTTGGCCATTTTTGAATGTTAACAAATTTTTTTGAAATTTTGCAGGCAAATAGAGAACATGTAGGGCTATCAAAGGATAGAAGAATTAAAAATTTGGTTGCTTTAAAGTAGCAATTTTTTATTTTGATGGTTTCTTAAATAAAGCGTATTATGATGTTTTTAAATAGCGACGACATAGCACCCAACTAATTAAGTTGGTCAGTGAGTCCCATCGGGAACATCAAAGGAGGAAAGTTACACTCAATTTTGCATAAACTAGCTAAACGATGATGACCAATCAAAAGAAAGAATTAAATTTGTGCCACTTTCCTCAAAAATTGCATTTTATCATTTCGCCCTTTTACTGCTTATTATTTATTAATTGTTTTCATCACTTTGGTTTCCATAAAGTAATTTTAAAAATTAAATTATTTTTAACAACACTGGTTGGGTAAGACCATGTTGCGACTCTTGCGCCGGAAAACAAAAACGGAGACTTGCGCTGCCCGGCAAAATCGTGCGCCGTGAAATTTGCGCCTCGACACTTATCGATAGACATTTACTTTTTTGTTTTTGTTTTTTTCAAAAAAGGCAAATTTAATGCCAAGGAAAACAAAAATATTGAAGATTTAATAAGCCACATTAATATATGTAGATATAGTTTAAAAATGTTTTGGATTATTTTAAAATTTGAACAATGCCAAGAATGTTTAATTTGGTTTTGCCTAGGAAAAAAATTTTGATAATAGGTTGGGCTAGTCAATTAAAATAAGATTTTGAGGAATTTGGAAGCTTTTGGCAAGAACAATTACCAACTCATTTGTCAGACAAAAAATTTCTCGAAATCGTCAATTGGGTTGTTAGAGATTTCATAAACCCGTAAAAATGAAAGTTTATTAGAGAAAACAAAAGTTTCATACATTTCTAAATTTTTCATTCTTGATGGTACACTATTTTAATTAGTTGCTATTTTAAATTGATAATCCACTTATCTGATCAAAAAACAAATTTTCCATGATCATTTAGAGCCTGAAAAAACAACGCAACACTTATCAGCGCTGATAGGCTTATATCAGGCTGCCTGGCTTGGTAAATCTTCAAATACTGATAAACAGGCTTATACGACTGTTTATTGTTTTTGCATTAGCGTCAAAATTATTGTGCAAAAATATAATTATTTTATTATATTTATAAGACACCAAAAAACAGAGGTAACAAAATTAATTAAATAATCAATTGAAGCAATTTTTTTTTTGCAAAATTTGCAAGAGTAAGCTTTTTTGTTTGAGTAAATTCATCTCATACATATGTAAATAAACGAATCTGAATTAAAATAATTTTTTTTTTGTTATTTAAAACGCACCAATTTGAATTGGTTTAAAAATTAAATTTCATAAAATGTTTAAAACATTCCAGCAATACACTCAAAAACGCTTTTAAGATACCATTGGATTTATTAAAGAAAACCAACAAAAGCATTCAACACCAAAAAAACCAGTTACAATAACAAAGCCCAAAATCCAAAATTTTTCAGGTGACCCTGGTTAAATAATAGCAAATTTTGAATAAATAAAATTTCAAAAAAGCTGTTACGGTATCGAAATCCAAAGCTGAACCTGTTACGGTATCGAAATCCAAAGCTGAACAAGAACGGTATCGAAATCCAAAGCTGAACCTGTTACGGTATCGAAATCCAAAGCTGAACCTGTTACGGTATCGAAATCCAAAGCTGAGCAAGAAACTGTATCGAAATCCAAAGCGGAACGATAGTGGAGGCGGTCGAACAATTGAATCCACCTTCTCCAATGAAAAATGAGGAGCCAAAGCAGAAAGTCATAGAAAAGCAGCAGAAGAAGAGCAGAAAAAGCGCAAAAATTCGCACTGATAGTATCTATGTTGGCACTGTTATAGAAAATACCATGGGCACTGATAAACAAAACGAAAAGAAAGCCATCGATGTGCAAAATGACAAAGCTAGTACTGATAAACAGATTCACAAAGTTGGCACAGATAGACAAAATGACAAAATTTCTGATGGAAAAGATGCCAAGGTTGACACTGATACACAAAGTGCCAAATCGGGAATTAATGGACTAAATGCCAAGGTGGGAACTGATGGACGAAGTGACAAAGCTGTCATTGTTGCAAAAAATGCCAAAGTTGGCACTAATGGAGAAAGTGACAAATTGGGAATTGGTGGACTAAATGCCAAAGTGGGAGCTGATGGACAAAACTACAAAATTGGCACTGATGCAAAAAGTGCCAAAGTTGGCAATGATGATGAAAGTGAAAAAAGATTTTATGAACAAATTGAAAACCAGTGAGAACTGATAGACAAAGTGACAAAGTTGGCACTGATAAACAAAATGCAAAAAATACCTTCGATGAAACTTGGGAAGAGAGTATTGCAATGAAGGACAAAGGAAAAGCAGAAAAAGTACAAGAAATTGACTTTGACTACTTTATTTGGATGTAGCAAGAAGTTTGTAAGGTCGATGAGCATCAGATTTATATTCTATGAAACCTTTTAAAATATTATTTATTCCGAAAAAGGAAAAGTGAACAAACAATTAAAAATTGTAAAATATTTATACTTTTATTTAATAAAAAAATAAAAAAAGTGATGGAAATGGTAAACCCTTTAGAGAAAATTGAATACGATAGATTAAACAATAATTAAACTGCTGCTAAAGTGGTTTGCAAAATGTTGTACAGAAAGTGACAAAAACACCAATTTTTACAGAAATATTTACGCGAATATTTTTTTTAAAGAAAAGCCCCAAATTATTTTTATATTTAAGAATAAATCGATGCGTTAACATTGTTGGAAAAAAGCTTGAAAATTTATAGGAATAAAATGCCAAATATTTACAAAAATCCTGTTTTATAGAATTAAAAAATTATGAAACTAATAATTTTTTGCTTTTTTAAAAAAATCTCTAAAGTTCATTGTTTTTTTTTGACTGTCACTCTTTGCTTTTCTATTCGTCTCCGTTCAATGATAAAATGGGTGACAATTTTGGCATAAATCGGCGCTTATTATTGGACTTTGAACGTCGGTGGCGACCTGTTGGCGGTCGATTTGTTGTCGTCATCGTCTTCGATGCCGTTCTTAATGCCGATTTTGGCACTGGACTTTGATAATTAATTTCACTCTTTGTGGTGCACATTGGCAAAATGCCGGCAAATGTGCCGGGTATTGGCGGTCGATCTGTGGTCGTCATCGTCGTCGATGCCGTTCTTAATGCCGATTTTGGCACTGGATTTTGATAATTGATTTCACTTTTTGTGGTACATATTGACAAAATGCCGGCAAATGTGCCGGGTATTGTGGCAAAAAATAACTGAGTAAAAATGACGAAAAGCGGCACCAAATTCATCGCTTCTTGAAAACAAATAAGCAGAATTTTCTTTTTTATCTTAAATAAAAATTAACATTTTTAATTGTAAATTATCATTAATGCATAAAAAATGAAAAATGTTGTATAAATAATAAAAAACTTGTTGCATTTTATTGATTTACATTGACAAATATGTTTTTTTTATAAGAAAATATAATAACAAATATCATGAAGGCTTTTTTTGAAAAATATTTGTATTAAATAAATAGAATTAAATAATTAACGTTTTCTTTTATTTTTGGTGAATATTAAAACCCAAAATGTTGATGTAAATTGAATAATTGGTCCAGCTTATGAGCGCTACTTTCTTATATAAGTTTATATAAATAATACTTATTACGTAAATTTTTGTGCGCTACTTGCTACGTGTAATATTTTAATAATTTTTATTCGTATTATTTTATACCATTTTTGTTGCATTATTACAATTATAATAAATAATAAGTATTCAATGCATTTCTGGCTAGTGAAATCGTTTTTTGTGTTACTTTCGTCCTCCAAAGCCGCGCCCCCCCCCCACCCTCATTTTTTTATTTGTCCACAAAATCTATGGTACATCATTTCAATTTACATGTTTATAAGATAATTATTAGCTATTTCTAAGCGATTAATTAACCCGTAAAAAGAAGTTAAAGATTGAAAATTGCAAAAAAAAAATGTCAGAATTTTATATATCTTTTTCAAAAAAATCTGTATTTTTTGTATATTTATTTTGCTGTTTTTGTTTTTTTAGTGTTTTTAATTATATCAAGCCAAGTATGTTTGATTTGATTTTCAGATTGGCAATCATCATTTAAGTAATAAAAATTTATGAAAAAAACAACTTTATGACACAATAATACAGTATGTTACATTACAAAATAAATCAAAGCATGTATGGAAATCATTCAAGAAGCCTTTAAAGTTAAACATGCAAGAATTAATTACCTAGAAATGCCTGTTTTACATTTATAAAATTTTTTTCCCTTTCGCCAATAAAAATGCCAAAAATTCCATACTGTTCAACATTTATCCGGCTTCTTTCGCTAAAATTTTTCCTTTTAAAAATGCAAAAAACGGATTTCTTTGTAGCTGTTGTTTTGGACTACGCTGCTGCTGCTGCTAGTGCTTCTGTTCCGGTGCGATTTGTTCCGGTGTAAATTCGTGGCGCGTTTTGGCGTTCTGTTTCGATGCACAGCGGTGCTTTTTGATCTTGTTAAGCCAGGACTGGGATCTGAAAATCGAATACTTTTATATAATTAAAAAATAGTTATTAGAGTTTTGTGAGTCCAATTAGGCGCTCGCAAATTGGACACAGAATATTGGACATTAGAAAATTAGTCATCGGAAAATTGGACACCAAGGGAAATTGGTCACCGGAAATTTGGACACGATTGGATATAAAAATAAATTAATTAAAAATAAATAAATAAACAGAAATTATTGTTGGCGTAAAAGATTTTTATTTTAATTTGCACATATTTTTTTATGAGCGTAATAAAATAGAAATAAATATTGTCATTATTATTTTTAACATGAGCAGAAGAAAGCCATCATATCATTCATTCATAATTCCTGTGTTAATTTTTAAAGAAAAAAGGAATTTGGTGTCCAATTTACCGGTTCCCGGCACCTGGGCTGGGTCAAATTGTGATTGATGAATGTGGTTGCTTTTGAAATTTTTGCCAAAAATGCCAAAATTTTGGGTTTTTTCCAATTTTTTTGTACACAAACACAACCAAACAGAAAACATTTCTTTAAAATCAGAAAATATCCCTGAACCCTGCTGTTAAGCTACCGGTCAATGAGTGATCAGTGTGCGCAGTCGCTTTTGGCATTGGATTGTTTCGGTCAACGTCACTCGTGTTGCATATTTTAAATAGGTTGCCAAATTTGTCGGACAAAGCTGGGATGAAATGCAAATAGTGCAATTGTGGATTTAAAAAGGGGTCACTTTCGCTTTTCGCTTATTTCACATTTCGCATTTTGGCACTTTCGTAAAACTGAAGATATTTAAATAAAAAATTTAAATTAATGATTTATTTTCAACAATTAATAAAATTTTCTTTCAAAATTGCTATTTTAACTGATTATGCCCGTATAATTTAAAGAATTTAAGGAGGATAATTTAAAAAAATATTTTTTATATTCAATTTTTTGCTTAACTTTATATTCTTAAAAAGCAAGACTTTTCTAATCTTAAATTGAAGCCAAATTATTTTTATGTTTTTTTATAAATTGCAAATATAAATATTAATTTAAATTAATTTTTTGTAAATTAATTATTTAATCATTATTAGAGCTCACAAAAAAAGGCACCAAAAATCGCGAAAAAGACACTATAATAGGCACCAAAAAATTGAAAAAAGGCATTTAAAATTTTTTATTAAGGATTTTTAGGAACAAAACACGTAAAACTTAAACCAAAAAAAACTCAATTTGGTCATTTAAATGATTATTAAATATTTATAATGTTTTTTGAATAAGGAAAATCTTTAAACCTAAAATTACGAAGACACGAAAAATGAAATTTTGGCGACATATTAAGCACAATTTTTGAGAAAGTTTTTCAATTCTTAGTTGTATATTTTCTAAAAAAATTTTCAGGTCATTTCTTTGGGGTGTATTTTACCAATTTTATTGCATTTTTAATGGACTTTTTCGCAAAAAACGCCAAAAAAAAAAGGCACCAAAACGGCAAAATGCCAAAAAAGGCAAAAAAAGGCATAAAAAAAGTCAACGTAGAAGACTCAAACAAAGTGGAAATGCGTTTTTTTATGCTTAATATGTCGAAACTAGTGAGCAGAAAAAAAGGCATATGCCTAAAAATGCGAGCTCTAATCATTATTCATTTTAAATTAAATTTAAATTGTTAAGAACCCTGCGTTTTGCGGTCGGTCGATGTGCGATCAGTTGGCGGTGAAGGTGTTGTCGCTGGCGTATCAAATGCTTTCACTTTTGGCATCGGATTGTTTCGGTCTACGTCACTCTTTTTGCAGATTGCAAAAATGCTACCGCCACCACCACCAATTGGGACGGGCACAATGCCAGCAAAAAGCAGCGAAAAAATGGGGGACAAAATTGGGAACAAATGCATTTTTGGGAGGCCAAAACTGTTGAAGTTTTTCAGCGAAATACGAAGAGAAAAGCAAATTCCATAAAGATGAAAAGAGAAATTTTAAATTTATTTTTAAAATATTTTTATTATAAAATGATAATTTTTATTAAACGAAAATCAATGCCCCAAAATTTTATACAATGAAAGCGATGGATTATTGCGAGAGGTAAAGCAAAGTGCTTTTATAAAAAAAAAGACATTGTAAAAATAAAAATGGGTCGGATCTTTGTTTAAAATATAAAATTTATTATGAATAACTCTTTTTGTATTTTGTTTTTAATTTTTTTGACAAAATGTTACAAAACTTATTTCTGCAAAAAATTCGCTTTTTATAATTTTAAAAAATAGAATTTGCATCTCCGTTTGAACCCGCATTTGGAAAAATAGAAATGTTCAAAAAAATTATGAATTGTTTTTTGGCGCTCATATTATGACAAATTGTTTTCTACATATTTGGAAACTGCTGCTGGTTTCACTGTTGAAATGGTGATTAAAAAATGGCTTTAATTTTTCTATAATAATTGAGACAATTTTTGCTCATTTTTCAACTAATGTGTTTTAGCATCTACGATCATTTTGCTTTACATTATTATTCCCATTTATTATGGCACGCTAAAACAGATGCCAAACTCGAGACCGATACGTAGAATCGACACCTGAGGAAATTGACGTCTCGAGAGTCGAGACGAGTAAAAAAAAATCACCATTTCATTTTATAATTGGTAGTTTTTTCGATTTTGAAAATAATTTTAGAAAATTAAATGATTATTGAAAAAAATATTTAAACAAAGCTTTCTTTTTCTCAAAAAATAGCAAAAACTTTATAAAATTAAATTTTTTTTTTCAAATCCTTTTTTTAAAAAAAATTGTTTTTTCCTTATATTTAGTTCTTTCCAATATTTAATATTAGAGTTGAGCGGGACCGTGAATTTTGGGCTTAACCGGGACCGTGACCTTTTCGGGTTGAAAAACCGGGAATTTTTTGCTGGGAAAACCTGGAAAAAACCGGGACTAGTCCCGGTCCCGGTCAAAACCGGGACTTCAGTACTCAGTTGTACTCAGTTGTCCGTATTCAGGTCCCGGTCCCGCTCAACTCTATTTTATATAAATTAATTCTGTTTATAATTTACATTTTCCAACCAAATATTTTAAAACAATTTTATATTCTCGATGAAATATTTTATTTTTATATTTTTCATAAAATTTTGCTTACGTAAGCGTATAATATTTATTATTTTTAATAATAATAGTAATTAATCGATATAACCAAATACAAAACAATGTGAATAGCGTAGTCACATACTTTCGCCAATGTCATCAGCGAATCATTACATATATCCCATTTTTCCATTTTCATTTAATTGTATGAATTTTCGCATTGGCAAATTCATAGAAGCAGAAAAATAGTAATAATAAAATGTATAATTTATATTTAATATTGCAAATATATTTAATTGTTGTCTAGTTTTTTTGTTGTTTACATCAAATTTGCTGCTTATAACATTAATAAATTCAATATGATATTATTACTTTTTCACTGTTCGACAGAATCACAAATTTATTCATTTTCATAAAATAATGAAAAAAATAATAAATTCTTTTTTTTAAGTATTCATTTATTCAGAAAATAAAAAATAAATTCATATTTATATTTTTTTAATTTAAAAAAATCTAATACAAATTAAAATGAAATTCAAAGTCATATCTATAAAATATATTTTATTTATTAAATATATTTTTTAAGCATAAATTTTAGATTTCAATATTTGGATGTAATGAAGTTATTCACACTTTATTGCATTCTGTTTTTTGTGTCCGACACATTTGCCGGCTGTTTTACGGGGTCCAAAACGAGCGAAGACAGCGATTCTGAGCGAGAAGATGATGCCGTGCCAAAAGCGGCGCAAGAAACAGTTAAAAGAAAACCCACTTTGAACACAGAACTTTTAAGTAAGTTTATCATTGCTATTGGGATTTGGGTGGATTTCCTTTTTTTCGCAAAATGTTTTATTAGCATGTAAATTGAGATTTTGGCTTGGATAAAGAAAGCCTTATATGATCTATTCTCATTTCAACTTTTTTTCCATATTTCAAGCATTTTATATCCTTATTCATTTCAAATCCATTTTCTGCATATTCGTAAAAATGCAAATGCAGCTTTAAAAATTCATTTTTTTTTAAACTTAGGTTTTTGAAACTCGAATAATTTTTGTCCAAATTTACCTAAAAATCAATACCAATATGTTCAATATTTTTCTCTTTACCAAAACGCTTTTTTCTTAACTTTTAGATAATTTTTCTGTTGCTTTTGTAACGAACTAAATGTATTTTTATTTTCTCAAAATTTAAAAAAAAATTGTCCTGGATTTTGGGAAATCTATGACCATATAATAAAGCCGTGAGGTCCCACTACCCAGTGCCAATAAGGGAATTTAATTCCAGGAGACCTTCTTACGCGTCCGTAATTAGGCCCCTCATTTGTCAGGGCTTGGAAGGGAAGGGATTATGATAGATGCCTGGGGACGTCTCCCAGGCGGAGATCGATTGGCCAAGTCTCTTAAATGGCTCCCGACTGACTCGACTGATCTCTTTAGCTGACTTCCCAGCGCCCCGGAGGGAGGAGCTATCGGAGTAATAAATGGGCGTGGGAAAAATCCATTTCCGGTCCTGGCCTTACATTATTTTTTTGATTTTTCCATATTTTAGTTGGTTTTTTTTGCTTCGTACATATTTTGTGATAGTTTCATCTAGTGTTCGAGCCCCGTGGGCGGGTGTGGCTTTTTGCGGGGGCGGGGCTTCTCGCGAGGGCGGTGGCGTGGGCGGGGGTTTGTTTTTAATTAGCTCCAAAAATCTCACAAAAAAATTATTTTTTATGAATATTCTTTGGCTCCACATTCCTTTATTCGTGATCGCCTCGATTCTCTTTATTTTGACATAAATTGCACAGATTTTGACGAAAAAATAACCAAATTTAGGGATTTTTGGGTAATTTTTTAAGAAAAAACAGATTTTTTGGGGGGCCGCGTGCCGATAGGGGCGAATTTTAAATTTATTTCTAACAGATATTCACCAAAAATTAAGATTTTCCGATAAATTTTCGTTTTTTTAACTATATTAAATTATCATGATTTACTCAAGGAAAATTAAAACTCAGATTTTTTAAATTTTTTTTTTCTTCGGCACATTTTTCCAAAAAAACTTGATGAATGTGCAAGGGGAGAGGTCCGGCGGTGCCGATAGGCGCCGCCAGGAAAATTTTTTTTTAAATTTTGAATGCAATTTGTTAACAAATTTTGTACAAAAAATGAGCAAAATTTGCGATCTTGGGAATTTACATGAATTTTGTTAGAACTTTGCCAAATTTTTCAGAAATTTTCCTCTTTTAGAAGAAAATAAGGCATTACCCACAAATCAGAATATTTTTAGAAATAAGAACATAAAGAAACCCTGTATTAATCAAAAAAAAAGTTAAAGGAAAACTTTAGCCGAAGTCGAACTCATGACAAAAGTACTGTTATTGTTGAAGCACATCCACCAATCCACAAATAAAATAAAAAACACAAGTAAAATTTACTTTATTTCAAAAAAATTTCTCAAAATGGTTAAAAAATTCAAAATTGTATAAATTTTTTGCCTTATATCCCACGAATATGCCATTCTTAGGGGTGTATTTCACTCCCGCGCCCCCGCGGGGGTGAAGGTCATGGGGGCGGGGGTTGTGGAGGTCTGAGTCGCGGGGGCGGGGGTGAGGCCAAAAACCTGTCCCGCCCCCGGCGGGGGCGGGAACCCTAGTTTCATCCATAATAGCACTTTTGAATTTTGTCCATACATAACATATTTATTTTAAATATTTCTTAATGAATTTGGCTTTTAATTTAAATTTCAAAATAGAAGATTTCGGTTTCGATTCGCGTAAATTGTTCATGGATTTAACCGAAAGAAAAAAAGTTGAAAGCGGAGGCATGGACTCAATATGGCAAGACCACGACAAAGTATCATTTGCACATTTTATGTCCGCAACCCAATCACAAACGATGGACGCGTACAATGGCGAAAAACACAAATTGGACTTGTCCGACCTGAAGGTCTCAAAAATTTTGGACGAAATGCCGCCGCTGCCCGAAGAGCGGGGGGCTTCATCCTCGAGAGGAAAAGTATTGAAAAGCCATTCAATTTCATTGCCACCAAGTCTGGCCAATTTCAATCCATTCAAAGCGTCGCCATCACCAAAGTCAAAGCTGTCGAAAAGCCTAAGTGCTTCCCTAAATGCTTCTTCTTCTTCATCTCTGAGTGGTCCATTGAAAACGCCCAAACACAAGGAAACGCTGAAAAAGAATGGCAAATCAAACGAAGTGCCGAAAAATGGTGGAAAATCAAACAAAGTGCCGAAAAGTGGTGGAAAATCAAATGAATTGCCCAAAAGGAATGGCAAATCAAAAAGAATTGCCGAAAAATGATGGCAAAAAGAAAGGCAAAAAACATTTGAATACAAATTGATGCGAGAAAAGAAGTAATTTTGAGAAAATCGGAGAATTTGGTGGTTTTTTTATATTGTCAAAAAATGTTTTCTGTCATGTCAAAGTGTTGTAATGATTATGATTAAAAAGATTTTTCGTGCATTTTTAGTGCCGTTTTTCGTCCAAATTTGGTTTTCAAAACAATTCATTCGCACGCTTTTTACACATAATTTGACAAAAATCGGTTTAAAATCAAAAAATTTTTGGGGGTATATCACCTTACCAAATTGTATCGGCATACAAAGAGCATCTACAAAACACTGAATGGTGGTGCTTTTGGATAGCGCATAAAAAATGCTACAAATTACAAAATAAAACTTTTATTTCACTTTCAGTAGTACCAGAGATTTTTAGAAGTAATTAATGCTGGTGGGATCAAATCTGTAGCAATTTAAATACACGAAATGTTTTTTTTTATTAGGGCTGGGAATTTTAGAGAATTGGCATGAATTTCAAGCGCTGCCGGATGTAAAAATGATAATTTGTTGTCCTAAAAGTCATTTTAAAAACGATCCATTTCTTGTATATTTTAAAAGAAATATTATACAATATTTAACAAAAAATCTAACTTCAAATTTTGAGTTTTTAGGGGGTCTTTTTTCGAAAATTTTCATAAAGTTCGAATCTTACGGCTAAATTTTTCATTATGGAATTTTCTAAAGAAATTTTTCCAAAATAGTGACGTAATTATTTAAATTGAGAATAAAGGGTTTCCTAATGACGAAGAATGAAGTTAAAATTAAAATGTTTTCGGGCTAAAAATGTTTAGCTTTTTCGTGCATTTCTCGTCAAAAAAGCAGCTGAAAATAGTTAAAACATTTAAAGCCACAGTCAATTCTTAAAGATATTTTGTATAATAAAAAGTCATTTTTAAAATGATTCTTTTTTGTGTAATTTAAATGAAATATTTATATAATATTTGACTTAGAAATCTAACAAAATTCAAATTTTTAAGTTTTTAAGGGTCTTTTCGTAAATTTTAATAAAGCTCGATTCTTAGGGTATTTTATTTATTGATTTTAATTCTTGATATCATTCGATAGCTTTAAGAGATCTCTAGTGGCTTCTAAAATTTCAAAAATTTACGTCAAGTTTGAACAAAGTTATGGCGAAAAGTATACAAGGAACCAGGTTTTCAAATATTTTTTGGCATAATTTTACTGAAACTTAACAAAAAATTTTTGAAAAAATATATAAAAACCCTGGTCCTTTGAGTACTTTTGGCCATTACTTTGTTGAATGAACGAAATTTTTTGAAATTTTGCAGGCTAATAGAGAACACTTGGGGCTATCTTATTATATCAAGAATAAAAAAATTAGTTACTTTTGAGCAAAGTTATATATAATTTTTCCTTAAAACTTTTCATATTGTTGGTTTTTTTAAATAACGACTCCGCCCCCGACTCAGCACCATCTGTATCTAGGCCTGGGTAATTATGGGTCCGGGTTTTTTGGATTTTTCCAGAAAATATACAAAGGTCAATCTGGAAGTCAAGATCAAGCTCTAGATTTGATTAGGCACGAATAATAAGTATTTTCTGAATTATATTTTTGAAAATCATTATGCCGGCCGAGGGTAAACAATAATATTCAAATTTATTGAAGACAAAATAATAAATAACAAAGGAGCAGAGGGGAATATCGATTGGGGAGGAAGCAACAAATAAATGAAGTGAAAGTACAAGTGAAAGAATGGGTCAAAGGGCAGGCTATTTATGGGGAGGAAAGTGGAGAGAGAGTACAGAGGCGAGGGACATAAACAAATAAATAATTGGGGCGGCCATTTGAGTCCCATCCCTAACATCTCCCCCCTTAAAAAGAATTTTTCCTCGCGCGTCCGTCTGACGCCTTCTCATTCTCGTTTTCGTGCTCGTATTTTATTTTCCTTTTTGCAACACATCCCTGGTCCAGGCTAATTTCAAATGCTCAACTCTCTTTGCATAAATTCAATTTCTAAAATCCCCAATTTTCTGAGAGATTTTTAAAACCTTGCCTAGCCCATGGTTCATGAAAAACACGTGAATGATGCATGGATTTAATGAATATATCCGGCCTCTATTGTAAAAAAATAAAGATTCTGTGCGTCAATATAATGCAAAATATTTGCATTTCTAGTGGCAAAATTCTCATTTTTACATTTGTAAACGTAAATCCATGCAGATTGCTGCAAATGACAAATCCATAATTGATTACAATTATGTCTAAATTACCTCAATATTAATACAAATAATTGAATAGGATATATATTCAGAAGCTGTATAATCATTCCTTTTTTCATAGGGCCCTTCTTCTTCCCACAAAATCGTAACATTTTGGCACTAATTAGCGTCACCCTATTGGCATAGATTTTTTATTCATTCGTTACCCAGCCCAAACAAATTTCTGTAGAGAGGTATCGCCCATCAGACCAGAAAAACTGGTGATTTTATGATCAACGATCCAAGTTATATGTTGAAAATTTTTTTACATCTTCATATAATTAATACTTCTATATTAGAAAAAAAAATTTTGTTTTTAAATCAATTTTTGTATTTTTCAGTTGTTTTATTCTAATTATGAAATTTTTGACTATTTTTATGCTGATTTTTGTTGTGCGAGAAATTTCTTCGGGCTGTTTGCCGAAACTGACGAAGGTCACTAATGAACGGAACGAAGAACCAAATTTGAACACAGCTTTTCTAGGCAAGTCAATTATTTAAAAAAAAATAATTAAACGTATAATGTTAAATCCCCGTTTAATTCATAATTAAAATTTGATGACCAGGGGAAAAAATAAATTAATCATTTTACAGACAAGGACCAAAAGTGCCAAATTTAAAGGGAAAAACATAAATTTTAATATTTTTTGCACAAAACAAAAGTCTGGGATTGTCTGTAGGATTTTAGGAATCTAAAAAGAAATCTTTATAAATAGCAAAAATTTCAGGACAATTTGAGAAACTTAGTCCTGCCCATCAATACTGGGATGAACTGAAATTGCCGCAAACCGAGCGTGGCCCCCTGAAATTGGCACATTTCTTTTCCGCAACGGCATCACAAACATTGGACGCATTAAAAAATGCTGAACAAATGCGATCAAAAAGTTTGAACAGTTCGTCCTCGTCCGCTTCTGATTTTAACATTGGCGCTTTGTTTAAAAAAGCCAGATCCAGCAGCTTAGGTCCAATAATTGCATTCCATCTTTAAATTTGGCTTTTCCTAAGCTTCCAAAATTCAATGAGAAATTTGGCAATTTGACGATTTTTTGAATGAAATTATTGACTTTATTTTTTTCTTTAGGATCTACCTAAAATAACTGTTGTGTCTCAACTTTGGACACACAATAAAATAATAAAACACAATTTATGTCGGAGGTCAAATGCAGTACAAAATGTAAAATAGCAAAATGAATGGAGAAGGAACAAAGTGGGGAAGGAAGGAGTGTTTAAATAAACAAAATGAATAAGGGGGAGGGATTGACACGTCACAACATTAATCAATAATCGATGCGCGCCAAATTCAAATTCTTTAACACTCCAACACCTCCCTTCTTTAAGCTGAACCCTCAGGGGTTTGGCGAGAAGCGGATCGGCGCTTTCCGTTGGCGTTGCGATCGACGCGGGGCCAAAGGAGGACTCGGAGATCGTCGCTTTGCCTGAGTCCGTCGAATTGGTGCCGGTTGCGGAGGAGGCTCGCGGATCGGCGATGGGTCCCGGTCTTGCTCTTCTTGAGCCTGGGGTGGGATCCTTACCGTATCATTACCGTCCTCCTCAAGAGGATAACGGCGTCGCAGTTGGTTTGCGTGCCGGTGGACGTTTCTTCCGAGTGCCGGAACGTGGACACGATACGTCGGGGATTTTTCCAATCGTTCGATGATGGTCCCATTAAGCCAAAATCGTTTTCCACGATTAAAGTTCAAAAGCAAAACGGGATCTTTTGGCAAAAACTCAACCGATTTTGATCCGTGGTGTTGATCAAATTGACGGGCCATTTTTCGCGCATAATCAGCTTGTGATTTGCGGATTTTGGCTGGGTCGATGACTTCGGCTTGTTCTTCCTTCGGATGGACGAGAGACAGCTGAGTTCGAAGCCTTCGACCGAAGAACAATTGATCGGGCGAAAGTCCGTTGAGTGCCGAATTCGGGGTTGTCCTGTAGGCGAGAAGCATCTTTTCTGCCCAAAATTTTCCATCTTTGGCGCATTTCTTCATGGCCCTTTTGAACGTATCAACGAATCTCTCCGCTTGGCCATTGGATTGCGGGTGATACGGCGGGGTGAAGGTATGTTTGATGCCAAACTCGCTGCAAAATTCCTTAAATTCTGCGGCATGGAATTGAGTGCCATTGTCTGACACGATTTCTTCTGGAAATCCGAGGCGGTAGACAATGGATCGGAGGACTTGGAGCGTTGCTGGTGTCGAAATTCGGTCCATTCTGTATACTTCCGGCCATTTTGAAAATGAGTCGATCAAAATCAAATAGGAGTGGCCATCTGAACAGGGACCGGCGAAATCAATGTGAATGCGTTGGAATGGTCGTGAGCAAGACGTCCATGGAGCGAGCGGTGCTTTGGGTGGACTCTTTTGGGCGCTCTGGCAATCTTCGCATTGCCTGACCATACGCTCGATTTCCAAGTCCAATCCTGGCCAGTACACGTGCTGACGGGCGAGGGCTTTCATGCGCACAATTCCGGGGTGTGCCATGTGTAGAGCCTTGATGATGCGTTCACGAAGTTGGGTCGGAACGATCACTCGCTTTCCGTAGAGCAAAACTCCATCAATCTCTAAAATTTCCTTTCGCTTAGGAAAATAAGGTGAGATATCGGGGTCGGTGCACTTTTGAGGCCAGCCGTTTTTGGTGTGATCAGAAATTTTTCGGAGGACTTCGTCTTTTGGTGTCGCTTCTGAAATCTCTGCTTTCGTGATCGGCAATTGATCAGTTGCAGTTTGGAGGATGGCGTTGATGTAGCAATCTGTCTCTGTGCAGATATTTGCTATCAAAATGTCTTCTTCCGGCCGAGGGTAATTGGCGATTAAGCGGGACAGTACATCGGCTTGTCCAAAGGATGACGTGTTGATGTACTTTATGTCGAATTCGTAATTGGACATGATCAGTGCCCAGCGTTGAAGACGACTCGCCGCATAAATCGGTATTCCCTTTTTGGAGCCATTTTGAAGCTGAACTTTAACCAGCACAATCTTAAAGTGCTCAGCTTCATTAGTTGCTTCTCAGATCAGAAAGGAAGGCAAATTTGAATAAACTTATTATCTTGGATATCGGATTTCGGGAATCACATCTTTTATTCCTCAGTCAGTGATCAGTGAAAAAAATGGGGACTGATACGCTGTTTTACTAATATCAGCATAATCATCAAGTGTTCACTCAGCTTCATTAGTTAAGAGAAAATTGAATAAAGAATTGGAATTGGACAATCAAGGCTTGCTTAAAAGAAAATTAGGATAAATAAAAAAAAAAAATTTTTTCGGAATTGATGCAATTAATTTTTTGCTAACTTTCGCAGAAGCTGGTCCAGTGGTTCGCGGATTTCGCGCATGGACTTTATAAACCTTCCATAATAATTCAATGCGCCTAGGAATGAGCGAAGTGTGCTCAAGTCATGTGGTGGCGGCATTTGGCGAATTGCTTCTGATCGTCCGGGGTCGGGGCGAATTCCTTTCGCAGAGATGACGTGGCCGAGAAATAGCAATTCGAGCTGGAGGAATTTGCACTTTTCCAATTGGATTTTAAAGCCAAATTCCTGGATTCGTTTGAAGAGTTTGTAAAGGGAAAAAATGTGCTCTTCAAGCGTTTTGGAGGCGATTATGCCGTCGTCGAGGTAGGCAAACGCGCCTGGAATGCCTGAGACGATTTGGTCCATCAAATGTTGGAAAATAGACGGCGCAGATTTGACGCCAAATGGGAGGCGCTGGCATTGGAAGAGGCCACGGTGGGTGTTTATTCCACAAAGGTGTTTGGATTCCTCATCCAATTCCATCTGCAAATACGCGTCTCGGAGGTCGAGATTGGAGAAATAGACGGAGCCGCTGATGGCCGTGTAAATGTCTTCAGGCCGAGGCAAATTGTGGCATGTGGCGTCTTTAAATCGGCAATCCGTGCGCCAATGATCCGACTCTCCACATGAGCCGCACGGATGCGTTGGTGATCCGCGGCTTGCCTTGCCATAATTGGTGTTTGGTGGACGCGCGGGTTGCTCCTTTGCATTGTTGGCCCTCTTGGGTTGTTGCGGTGTTTTGCCTTTCGGGTCCCTCCACTGTTGTGGCCGGGTGTGAATGGCATGGGTTGCAACAGGAGGATTTGCCAAAGTGAGTGCGCTGTCCTTCACCAGCTGAATGGTCCTTAATTCCTCTTCAATTTGCTTGAGCGTGACTTGCGTGCCGTTTTTATTTGCTTCTTCGAGCATTTTTAGGCACTTTTGGCGCAAATCGTGGTGCTCGTCGCGAAGTGCAATCACGAGGATGATGCACTTAAGTTGCTCCTTCGTCAAGCTGAGGTCGGCATTTTCACAAGCGGCGTTGATGTGTGCCACCAAGGATGTGATGTCTTGGCTCGGCTTTTGTCGAATTTGAAAGCATTCGAAGCGGCGGACGAAAAGTGAGCGGGTTTCGGCGAACAAATCCTTGAGCTTTGTCAGCGATTCGCCCCATTTAACCTGGTCCGGTTGGGTCGGGCTAATGCTGTCTCTGTATTTGCTGTATTCGTCGTCGCCCAACTTTCCAAGGAGAAGCCGAACTTTGGTCGCTTCGGGAAGTTCCTTTCCGTCCTCTTCGATAAGCACTCCAAATCGATTAAACCACCGGTCAAATGTGTTGCCGCATTCCGTGTCGTAATGGAATTTGGCGATCCGGTTGTCCAATGAACTTGCCAAAGTCGCGTGTGCCAATGAAGATGAGGCCGCGTTTGCAGGTGCCGCATTTCTGGCAAATCGTGCAAAAACTGCATCAAGCACTTGCTGCAGTTGGGTGGCGTCCATTGGCTTTGACTCGTCCGACGATCGCACTTAACCACGCAGAGTGGCTCCTCACCCGCCTAGGGACTATTGGATGTCGAAATTGAAGAAAACCGCGTCTTGCGGAACCTCACCCGCCTAGGGTCTATTGGTTTTTGTCGAATTTAACCGCTAAATTTAGCGGACCTCACCCGTCTTGGGACTATTGGTTTTGTTGAGGTTGGGTTGCAGTTCGGTGTGTCTTCGAATGGGTGAAGCACGGCTGCTGACTGCGCCAATTGTTGTGTCTCAACTTTGGACACACAATAAAATAATAAAACACAATTTATGTCGGAGGTCAAATGCAGTACAAAATGTAAAATAGCAAAATGAATGGAGAAGGAACAAAGTGGGGAAGGAAGGAGTGTTTAAATAAACAAAATGAATAAGGGGGAGGGATTGACACGTCACAACATTAATCAATAATCGATGCGCGCCAAATTCAAATTCTTTAACCTACCTAAAATAACTTTAATAAAATTATTTTTGATTTTTTATAATTAATTTAATCCAAATTCGTTTTTTACGCTTACGAGCTTCAACATACAAGCATTCCACTTTTATGTCACAACATTATTTAACTATATCATCGCTTTAGGGAATTAATTACCTAAAAGTTCAACAGGAAAATGAAAATTTTATTTTGGGTCAGAATTTTGCCCATCTCTCACTTGCTCGACGACAACTATTTCATTTCATATATAATTCGGGGTTTTTTGTTCCGGATGTGAAGCTGACATATTGAGCTTTTAAATGGATAGACATTTGCCCGAAGCGCGTTTATTTAATTAGGGGAAAATAAAAATAAATAAATTTTAAAAAACAAAAAATAAATAATTCTTAAAGAGTGAATAGCAATTCGAAAAACCATTTCAATACAATTCGCATCCACAATTTATATTAATACTGTTACTCGAAATTTTTGAGAGTTGAGACCAGAGAATTTAGGATTCGGGACCAAAGTTTGGCCAAAAGAGTACAAGCTAGGGATGTGCGAGAGTCTCGATTCCCGACTCGGGAAATTTCTCGGGTTTTCACTTTTCGGTCTCGGGTTTTTAGTCTCGAAAACCGAGAAATTTTTACAAAATTCATTAAAAATCACAAAAAAAATTCTTGTCTGCGCCTCTCGGCGCCGCCGGCCTTTTGAAATAGTGCGACGCAAAAAAAGTCGTTAGTTCGATGTTGAGACTCCTGCGCAAAAATTCAAACAATTTTTGATTTTAAAAAATACATTTAAATTAATTTCATTAAGATTCTCGGTTCTCGATTGCCGAGTCGAGAAATTTCTCGGGTTTTTTGGGCCTCGATTCTCGATAAATCATTTCTCGCGCAGCCCTAGTCCAACAGCATTTGCAACCTTGGTTTAAGATAGAAAAAGTAACTATTCGAGTAACTTTATACACATATTTGGCATGACAAGCAGTATTTTCATGGGTTAAGAAACTGAATTTTTATTGTTGTTGTAATCCTTTCAAAGTTTCATGAATTATGTTGTTTGCAAATTTACAGGAAAAATTTCGCAGCAAGTACCGTATTTACTGAAATACAGTCTGTTCCAAAACCATAAGGTCACTAAAATTTTTTTAATTAACTGCATATAACATTTGTTAACGTCAGCTAAATTAAACATTCTTGGTATCATTCGATAGCAATAAGTTCTCTGTTAGCTCACCTAAATTTTAGAAAAAATTTCGTCAAGTTTAAATAAGTTATTGACAAAAGTACTTAAGGAACTAATTGTTCCGACATTTTTGGTCATAACTTAGCCAAATTTTTTGAAAAACTATTAGGGCTAGCGAATTAAATAAGAATTAAAAATTTTGTAGCTTTGGAGCAAAATTATGGATAACATTTTATTAGAAATTTTCAATTGTTGTTTTTGTATAACGACATATTCAGTTAGTTTCATATTTTAAAAGATTCGATTAAATTATTGGTTTATTTATAAGTAAAAAATCAGTTATTTAAAAATTATAAAAATCAAACTATTTTTATAAAATGTTTTGAAGTTTCAGTAAAAAATTTAATTTTAAGCATACTCCAAAATTTATTTAGACATTCTTTATCAAAATAACACTTTAGAATTTTTAGAAATTGAAATTTAAAATTTGAAATTAATTTTGAAGAATTTAATAAATATATTTTGGTTTTTAGAGGGCAATTGTAACCAACTATCCTCCTCGGGAGGAGGCTAAGGATTTTCATCTGCAGATACACTAGCCAATACCCTATCATTAGCATTGTGAATATGCAATGAGGATAGAGTTAGAGATGGGGATTTTTTTGCTAGTTCAGAATATGGATACCTTATCCTTATCATTGTGAACATGGATTTATCTGCAGCTAGCGAATTTAAAATTCAACAAAATCACAGTTTTATTATAAAATCTATTACTAGTAATAAACCGGATAAAGCTCATTGGGTTTTTCATAAACATTCATGGAAACAGTGGAATAAAAAAAATGTTAACGGATTTAACCAAAATTAATATTTTTAGTGCCGAATTGCTAAAATAAAAAAATAAAGTTGTATTGGAAATTTTTTTATTGTTTGAAAATTATCTAAAAAAATTAGGTATATATTATTTCAAATTAATCAAAATGGGATTATATCAATGGCGAATTCAAGGAAACACAAAAAATATATCCAGAGTTTTGAATTTTTAAATGGGTAAAATATCTTTAAAAGTGCATCGAATCCATTTGAAAAAATAAAATTGGAAGGGTCGCTGGCGCCAAAAATAAAAATTGATTTGATGCTTAAACAAACTCTAGTCATCCCGCTTAATGTAAAATTAGGTTGCTTTTTAGAAATTTTTAACAATTTTTTCTTGCCGAAAAAGCCTCTAAGATGGAGAATTTAGAAAACGCATTGGGACAACTGAGCCCCAAGGCAACCAGCAGAATAATTGTAAAACGTATTCCATCATTTAATCTCTTTGTATTGAAGATCCAAAATATAAATCTTATGGCCTTAAATATATTTTTTGGCACTTTTAGAATAAGGGTCGACAAAAAATAAGATTAGGGGTCGACGAAACCATTCATTTGATTTGCAATAATTTTTTGAAGATAATAATAATTATACACATTTTTTAAGGTTGCTTGCTGATCATGAATATGCTATTTATTTATTTCATTTTGCTTTTTTCTTAAATTTTTTCTTTTTTTGCAAATCAGGTCATTAAAAGAGTTCAGAGAATTTAATTTTATTATAATATTGTTTTGCAAATATTACTAGAGATTTCATGTTCTCTGTCTTATTGATGTGCTTAAAGAATTTGGAGAATCTCTGATCATTTTTTGGATAAAATTTTCACTAATTTTATAAGCCTTAAATACCTAATTATACAATTACAAATTCATAAAAAAAATTTAAAATACAGAATGGTGGGAGCCTTCAACATTCAGCGTTTGATTTAGCTGGGCCAAGTTGTCCCATCCGTAAAAACGTCTTACATTAGCATCCTAATTTTGGCACTTGCCATTGTCCCAACTTCAAAGTTTTGTAAATTTTTACCGTACTTTTTTTTCTATTAAACTTAACAAAAACTGTGGCAATCATTTTTATATTATTTTGAAGAGATGGATTCCAAACCTCCGGAGCGTATTCCAATAAAGGCCTAATATAAGTTTTATATAACGTAATCCAAATCTTAGATGATTTGGATTTAATTATTCGAAACAAGGAACGCATACGTAAATACGCATTCCTTGTTATTTTGTTTACATGTTCGGAAAATTGTAATTTGTTATCAATATTTACTCCTAAATCCCTAATTGTATCCACAGCATTTATTGTATTTCCATCAAATTTATATGTTTGCAAATAAAATTGCCAAATATGCATCAAATATGCACAAAAATGGCAAAATATGCACCAATATGCACAAAAAAACTTGAAAATTAGGGGTGCAAAATAATTTTAAAAATTTATTCCTCATAAATTTTATCGGTTGTTTTTGTAATTGATAATCAAAAAATTTCTCAAGGTTTTCGGCAGTAAGCTCACTGTTGACCCACTCGCGCATCCATTCAGATTTGGATTTAATTTAAGCATAATTAAATTTTTTCCTAAAAGATATTCAAATCGGAAAATATTTGACGAAAAATGGCAAATATGCAAAAAAAATCTGAAAATCTGAAAATATGTACAAAAAATGGCAAAATATGCATGAAATATGCAGAAAAACCCAAAATATGCATAAACACCCAAAATATGCAAAAATTGCAAATAAAAGTCCCGATTTTTATACGCAAACACAAAAAAGAAAGTGTTTTTCCTACTATTTAGAGCATGGAGAAGGCAGGAAAAAAATATACATTTGCATGTTTTTTGCAGCCCTGATAATTATAATTTTATAAATCTTTAAATTTTCCAAAATTTGACCCAATAACCCATAAATTATTCATTTCAAATTTTATCTAAAATATGTTTTTGAAGTATTATTTTTCCAGGACTCGGTACCGAATCGGTTGAAAAATTGAATCCGGATTCGGTTTTTACGGGCCCGGGAATAACCCGGACCATATTTAGCCATATTTTTCCAATTTTTATGCACTATTTTATGCTCATATTTTATAAAATGCTCATTTAGAAGCGGTCCCACTCTAAAAGCAACACTTTGACCAAGAAAAATCTTTCCAAAAACAAATTTTGGTGGAGATTAATGATCGCCCTTATTAGTCCTGGACTTTTTTTTAGCCTTGAGCCTTAGAACATTTCATGGCAGTTACCTCCCGAGTTGCGCATATGGTTCGTTTTTAAATAATATAATTAAGTATAAAATTTATTGCGATTAGTTTTTTTTAAATTTTCCATTTTATGGATTTGCAGAATATGCAAATTTAAATGGAATAATGTAAATTTTTTAAGGCAAATAAAATAACAATTTTAGACAAATAAAATAATATTTTAAATGTTTTATATATTCCTTCCAATCCCTTATTCGAAATTAAAATTACCATTTTTTTGTCTTTAATATAATGCACATAAAGTATGGAAAAATTTTTTTTTAAATCCATAATAAGAGATGAAGATGAGACGTCAGAATAAATGCATATATTGAAAATATTATTTTATTTGTTTAGAAAAATTACATATATCCATTTAATTTTTGCATATTCTGCAAATCCATAAATTAGATTAATACATATTTGTGTAAAAACTAATTATTTTGCATAAAAAACGGAAATAAATTTCACTTAATAACACACTACGTAATTATGTAATTGATTATTTCAATTAATTTGTCTAGAAATGCATATTTAATCTCACAATAATATTCAATTTTCATTATTTCTTTATTCAGACCACAAATTGATAGCAATTATTTGTTTCTACATTTAATTATCAAACTGTAGATAAAATTTATTTACATTCTAACAATATATTCGATTTAAAAAACATTCCTTAGTGTAAAAAATTTTCAATAGAATTTATTTAATAATTTTATAATTATATCATTTTAATTTGTTTTCTCTGCTGATCACAAGCGAACCGATGACTCATTGCTACATCATTGTAATTTTGATCACTTTTGTGTTCTGCTTCTGCTTCCGCGATGATCAAAAAGTGTTGGCAGGTGGTTGTATGTCATGCTCAAAAGCGGACGACGGATCTGGCAAAAATAATCCAAGTAATGGACGAAGACTTGTTTCAATTAAGGACCTGCCAACTCCAACTATGCATGGTAAAATATACACTAATTTGACCAAAAATTCGGGAGATTTCTATGGACAACAATGAATTAGAAATTTTTAATCGAATTCAACTATTTAATGATAATTCTAACTTATTTTAAATATTCGTATTTTTCATATTTTCGAACCTCCTTTTTACGGTTTTTTTCTCACGAGACTTTTCTAGAGTCGAGGAGACTCGAGACCGAGCGTCTCGAACAGTACTAGCTTTTACCGGGCGGCCCGGTAAGACGGCTTTTTTTTTGAACAGGCGGCTCGGTCCCGGCCAATTGTCCAAACTAGGGTTCAGCCCTTTGACCATATTTTAAAATCTTTTTTGGCATGCATTTGTTTTATTTACATGAAAAATATTTTGTCTGTTATGTCAGCCTCGTCGTCAGGTAGTAAATCTGGTCGAAAAGCTGCGAGGAAGGTGGAAAAATTGGAGCCAAGACTTGTTTCAGTTGGGCAAGGCCCAACCATGCGTGGTAATGCTGCATTTAAACAATATACTTACTTTTTGTTAATTTTAAATTGTTTCATAATTAATTCAGAATATATTAATGCTGGAAAAGAAGAAGCAAGGAAAAGCAGCTTCTCAACATCTAGCCATGAACTTCAACAGTTTCGAGCAGCAGCAGCAGCAGCTGGAGATGGACAACGACGGGGGAAAAAGACGGACAGAAAAAATAAGTAAAAAAAATAGACAGATCAGTTAAGAAAAAACTAAGAGAAATGGTCAGTGTATTTTTTGATGTTAAAAGTGATCAGAATTTGTTGATTTAATAAAGAAATTTTATTGAAGAAAAATAAATTTCTTTTGGGTTAATTATTATAAAATTGTTGGGCAAACAGACGGGCAAAATCATAATAACAAGATATGCAAAAAATATTTTATTAAATTTAATTTTTAAAAAATCCATGCATAATACAAAATGGACTAAGTAGGGCTGGGATTTATATTTTTAAAAAAATATTCTTCCTGCAGTTTTGAAGCATCAGTTTTTTGCCAATGTCGTTGAAAGTCAGTCAATATGGTAAATATAAAAAAATATTTTGACTTCCATAAAAACTGAACCTTCGAAAAAAATCTCAAAAAATCCGGATCCAATCGCACCCAATTTTTTATCCCTTTTACAAGTATCAAAAAGGCCTGATTTGCTTAATTTGAACTTAATTTTTTTTTACAAAAGTGTCAGAAAGTATTTGGTCATAATTAATAATAAGAGATTATTCAATTTATGTAAGTTTCTGCCCATTTATGTGTTTTAAAATCATGCTGGGTCGTTTCATAAAATCCGCCAACATGGGCATTCCATAAATCCGTTAATTTTTGCGAATTTTTCGACAAAATATGGCATAACTTTGCTTAAAGGCAATCAAATTTTACATTCTTGGTACTATTCGGTAGCCCAGCTTTTCTCTATTAATCTTTCCATTTGGAGATCTATTTTTGAAAATTTGAAAAAGCAGTAGAATTTTTAGTAGTTTTTGCAAAATTTTCATAAAAATGCACAAGTCTTGAACTGCTTAGCAATAAGCACAAAAGCACAAAATCTCACTCAAAATGTGTAATATATGCATAATAAATGCATTTGCATACAATTTTATGGGCTTTAAGATGAAATTTACTGAAATAGTTGAATATATGAATGAGCCGATTGGAAGCTTTTGAGGGGAAAAGTATGGGGCGGGTCGGGTTGTTTAAACCGACGTTCTCTGGCTTTCCGAATCAGTGTTTGTTCTTCTACCAATTGAACTACCGACCCGACACTCTCCTCCCCAATTTGTTCGATCATATGTATACTGTAGCACCTTAGGCTCAAGTGATGGCGATGTTTTTTAAAATTTTAAATGTGGAGGGATTATTTTAATTCCCTTTTTCTCAATTTTTAGATTTAAAATATTTTTGTCTCAACTTTTTTCTTCAATATAGTAGTATCATATAGAACATTTACAAAATTTTTATCCATCATTTGATCTAACTATTTTCACATTTTTACGAATTTACATAGATATTTTATGTGGGCAAATTTTTTTCGGTATTACTTAGGGTGTAACATAAGTTTCCGCACAACTTTTTTTAAAGAATTTTTTTATGAATATAAATTTAAAAAACCACAATCATGATCCGAAATATCTGACATTATTATTGAGAATGAGTTTGCTATTTATCGGGCAAGGGATAAATCCCATTAGAAAAGTATTTAAGGAGTTAGAGTTGATAATGTAAAAATGGTCATTTTCGAGGTATGTATTTTTGATGGCTGATTTAAAGAAAATGAAAAGAGATACAGAGGCAGAGAAAACGTGAGTAAATAGAGCAAAGTTAGGACTATAAAAAATTATAAGAAAAAAATTTTATTACTTCAAAAATGAATTATTGGAGGGCCGAGTCTAAAAATGGTCTCCAAAAACGGCATTTTTCAAGACCATCAAATAACAAAATGTTTTAAAAGTGGTTTTGGAAATTCCGAATTTAATTAAACTAAGTAAATTGACCACGCTGAGTCCGAATATGGCTTTAGATTTGGTCTCTGGGTTCTCAACAAACCTGTACAGCTCCAACTTCATGCATGGAGTTGGAGCAGTACAAGCTCAGGGTTAAAAGATAGGTCAGATTTAAGGCCATATTCGGATTCTACTGGTCTAATTTGTACAGAAAACCTTCTTTTTTGTTATATCAGGTTACTTTTTTGACCATAAAAAAATCGAGAAAAATTAGTGGGCCAATTTTCAATTTTTGCATGGTCGGGAAAAAATACTAAAAAAATTGAATAAGCAAATAAAAAATGAAACAATGGCATGAAATGAAAGAAGACTTTCTGACGAACAAAATAAAAAAAGAATTATTAAAATAACTGCAGAAATTACGGAGTTATTAATTTTTGAATTTGTCAAAAAAAAAATTGTGCGGAAACTTATGTTACACCCTAAGTATTATAAATCAATGGAAAAATTTTTAATCATCAATTCACTAATGAGTGATTAAATATGTAATCACCCCACTTCTAATTTTTGTATAAGTTGGGTTTTTACAAATCTTACTCAGTTTTTACAGATTCATAAGCATGAAAACCATGTGTATATTCCACATAATTATTTTCTCTATTGTTTGACAATATTTTTATTGAAAAAAATCAATGAAATGAAAATATTTTATATTTTTACATATTTACATATTTTCCACATAATAATTTTTTTCTTCATTTATTACTTTTTTTTGCTCTAATTTCGCATAAAAGCTCTTAAATATCTTAATAATTATAATGAATAAAAATTTTATATTTTTTATAATTAATATTAATAACCAAATAAAATATTCTCCTTGGTTATTTTAAAACAATTCAAATTTATGATTTTAGAATATTTAGAGCACCGATTTATTACCAATATTTGGGGAACAAAATGAGAAAAGGCAACAAAATTTTCATCATTTTGGCGTTGTGTTTTTGCGCAATTGGAACAATCTTATGCATGGACGGGTCGCGCAGCAGGAAAAAAATTGACGGAGTTAATGAACATTTGCCTAATGGACATATAGCAATTAAAAGTAAAGATCAAAAAAAATTATTTAAATTAAGTAATTTAAAATTCAGTGAAACAAACTTTAAGATGGAGTTGAATTAGCATTAACCGATGACGAGTCATCAGCAGATGAAAGGTCGAAAATTGACGGCATTAACCGACAAAAAAAAAGTAAAACAAAAACAAAAATGGAAATAAAAAATAAAATTTATTTAAAACAAAAATTGAAAATTAAAAAGCCACCAAATTTGCCATACATATATTAGGTAAGAAATATTGCGAAAAGGTATTTAAATTTGCAAAAGGTAAAACCATATGATGAAATGTAGGCCTTGGTTGGGAAAAAATTCTTTGAAAAGAGATGTGCTATGAAATTTTTGTAAAATAGTTAAGGAAATTTTTTTTTGTCATAAATCAGGAAAATGATACGAGCTATCAAATACACTAACAAATAGCGTATCTACATATCTTATGAAAAAAATTTTGAAGCATTATTTTAAACTTTATAAAAGTGCAAACATTTTATGAGTGAAAATCTTTTAAACCTTATAAACTGTAATAAAACCAAACATCCATGGCATTATACGGTAGCTCTTAAATTTCTCTTTTAACCCACAAAATTTCAAAAAAATTTCGTTAGTTTTGAAAAGTTATACTGAGACATTTTTCAACAGACCTTCTCCCAGATAAACACACGGAACAGAAGAAACAGAAGGGACAGAAGAAGGAAAAGAAGAAAGCCGCGACGGTAAGTTATTTTACCAAAAAAAAAGAGAAAGATTAAAAGTAATTAGCTAATAGTTGTTCTAAGCATTGCGTGAAAGCACTGCCTTGCCAGGAACTGATCAAATTTTCAAAAATTAAAATTTCGACTGAAAATTTTAATTTATTATTTTTTGTTTGTGTGTTTTTATTTACTCCAATATATTTGCTTTTCATGCACCACAAAATTATTTTGATTCATTCATTCATTCTCAGGGATGAGTCGCTTGAGAGGCCAAAAAAAGTCTTGGAGCCCAAACATGAAAAACCATCTTGTAGTTCATTTAAAAATCTGAAATAATTCCTGCTAATGTATCATTTGATGCTGAACAAAAAAGTCTTTTACACCAACTTGATCAGATCACTCCTTCATAGTGATCGGGACACCCTAAAATACACTGAAAATCAGGAAAATTTTAGAAAAAAATTACTAGGGGGTTGGGAAAATTTTTCTAGTGAAAATGAGTAAGCCCATTGGAAAGAGCACAAAATTCTCAACCGAATTGCCTTTTGAATGTTGTGGCTATGACTTGTACATAAAAAGTTATACTTGGTTGAATTAGATGATTATAAAAAATCACTATTTTCTACCGTATTTCAAGGGAAAATGATCAAAATTGATCAATTTTGAGTTTTCCAATTTTCAGATCAAGTACAACTTTTTATGTACAAGTCATAGTCACAACATTCAAAAAAAACAATGCTTTTTTTTGTGACGCGCTTTTTCCAAAAATTTTTTGGGCACAAGGGCCGGCGGTGCCGATAGGAGCCCGGGAGAATTTTTTGAAACTTGTGAGTTTTTTGGTAGCATTTTTTACATAAAAATTGCCATTTTAAAGTTTTTTTCAAGAAATAAGGAATAAGGACACTTACGAAACCCTGCTTAATGACATTATGCCATAAAATTTCAAACTATAAATATATTTAAGAAATCTGAACAATTTTCGTCGCTACCCTTTCTTTGGCTCCACATTCCTTTATTTGTTGATCGCCTCGATACTATTTCTTTTGACATAAATTGCACAGATTTCGACTAAAAAGTAACCAAAATTTAGGGATTTTTGGGTAATTTTTTTTAAGAAAAAAAAAATTTTTTTTTTGGGGGGGGGCGTGCCGATAGGGGCGAATTTTAAATTTATTTCTAACAGATATTCACCAAAAAAATTAAGACTTTTTCGATAAATTTTCGTTTTTTAACTATATTAAATTATCGTGATTTACTCAAAATTGGAACTCAGATTTTTTAATTTTTTTTCTTGCGGCACATTTTTCAAAAAAAAAAACTTGATGAATGTGCGAGGGGAGAGTTCCGGCGGTGCCGATAGGCGCCGCCGGGAAAATTTTTTGAAAATTTAAATGCAATTTGTTAACAAATTTTGTACAAAAAATGAGCAAAATTCGCGAGCTTGGGATAATTTTTAAGAAAAAATATAGGAATTTTGGGGGCCGGCGGTGCCGATAGGCGCCACCGGGGAAAATTTTAAGAATTTATATAAATTTTGTTAGAACTTAGCCAAATGTCCTTGAAGAAAGCAGCATACAGATTTTTCGGAGAAAAGGATCAATTTTTTAGCACCCGAAAGAACCAGTCGGCACTCCAGTAAAATGTCCGCAGCTTCCCGCCGAATTCCACGTCCACGTCAACAAGGTCCAATTCTCGAGTTTTTTTTGTACTTGGGGCTGAGTTTGACTTTTTTCCATTTTTGGATGAAGTGCTGATTTTTGCCAATTCAGTTTGTTTTAATATTAATTAATGAACATTTTTTAAAATTTATTCTTCTTTATTCTTAGGGTGATAAATTTTTGCGTTCATTTTTTGTTAATATTAAGTGTCCACTAAATTCTGTCATAGTGGTCAACAAATTTATTTAAGAATTTTAACAATCCAATTAATAAAGCAATTTTAAGAAAATTTTGCCAGATCATTCTCTTATATTAGCTCCAATTGGTTTTTTATTTTGTTGAATCTCGGAATTAAATTCATTGAAAAAACTCGAAATTGCATTTTTGAAGTTGATTTAGCGATTTTTAAAAAATCTATCCGTAAACAAATCAAATTTCTCTCAACTATGACAGAATTTAGTGGACACCCTAATAAATTTTGGGATTTTTTTTTTTGGAGACTTTCATTCCCAATTTTTGTAGCGGGTATTTTATTTTTGTAAAATTAATATAGGATAGACACTTTGCTTAAAATTTTGATAAAATTGTAGTTGCCTATATTAAATAAATCTGATGTTCACTATCACTTTCCACATTTTGCATTTTAAGTCTCACCGACCTTTGCCGCCAAATGATATGCCAATAAATGACCCGACCATTTACTTCGATAATATGGGCAATTTTGTATCAAAAAATGCCAAAAAAGCTTTATCATTACCACCATCATCATCATCATCATCTTCATCACCATCATTATCATCATCATCTTCTTCATCACCATCATCATTAGACGGACCAAAAAACAAAAAACAATCAAATCGGCAAAATTCCGCTAAAACAATAGAAAAAACGGATTCATCGCCGTCGTTCAGCCGATTTTCAAGAACGAAAAACCCAAATGATAGAGCTAAAACTAGCAAAAACAACAACAAAGACAATGATAACAACAGCGTCAATATAGATGACATCATGAAAGAAATCACAGAAAAATATAAAACTGTCCAAATATCGGGCAATGAAACTGATAATAATGATGTTTGGCTAAACGAAGACGAGTTGGCCAAATATTCAGAAGTATGGTAATGAGAAAGGAGGAAACATTGAGCAAAAAGAAAAAGAACGGAATTGAAAATGGAAAGAAAAAGAAAGTTGCAAAAAAAATACCGTATTTACTGAATTCGAACCCCCGGGGGTTCATTTTTCAACCCCCCTAAAAGGGGGGTTATAATTCAGGGGGAAGAGGGTTTCAAATTCAGTAAATACGGTATTTAAAATTGCATTCCCATTTATTATAAACAGAGCAAATAATGCCTAATCAACCAGAGGTGGAGCGCGACTAAGACCCGCGACCGCGGCATTTTTCCCAAACCAGCGATTTGCAATCGCGACAATTTAAAGTCGCGATCCGTGACCGCGGCATTTTGAATCCGCGACCGCGGCATTTTTGTCCGCGCTCCACCACGGTGTCTGCAATTCATCACGGCGGGGCTGGGCGGAAATCCACTGTTTTACCTACATATTCACTGAAACGGACAGAAGGAAAAAATGGCAAAATTTAACAGAAAACGGCGGAGTTCCGCGCAGCCATCTGATCAGTGATCACAATGTTATTCTGTACATCTTTTCTCAAACATTTTGTGATAAGTGATTGTGTGGGATTGTGAGATTTTTTGAAAATTTTGAAAAATTCGCACTTAAATAAAAATTCTCCAAAAAATATAACCAATTTTATCGGACATTTTTGCTAAAAATAAGATAAAAAGGAGAAAAGTAAGAATAGAATTCCAAAAATTTATTTCTGAGATAAATTTTTTAATTTTTTACCCAATTAATTTTTCGTCGCGTGTCTCTTTTTGAAATCGTTTGAGTGGAGGGCGGAGGACCGCCGAAAAAATATTTAAAATTGTCCAAATCAGCAAAAGAAAGTTAACAAATTTTTGAAATTTTAGATGGGAATAGCGATGAACACTTATGACTATCGAATGATATCAAGGATTAAATTTTTTTTTGATGGTTTTTTAAATAAACCCATTATGATTAGGGATGCAATTTATAGTTTTTCACTATTTTTTTCCTGAGCTCCCCGAAGCCTGAAATGCACGAAAAACGTGTTTTTTTCGACTGTTGTTAAGCTACTTTTCGAGTTATTAGCAACTATTTTCTAGTTTTTTTATTTTTAGCAACTAAAAAACTATAAAATTTTTGAAAAAAACTATTTTCAACTATTTTTGCTTGTGAATAAAATTTGCTATGAAAAATGCAATAAAAACGAAAAATAAACCTCTAAGAATCGACTTAAAATTTTTTCAAAAAATACACCGCCTAAGAATCGACCCGAAAATTTTCAAAAATGCAGCCCTAAGAAATGAAAAATTTTCTCAAAAATCAATCTCCAAAATTTATTTAATTTGTGATTTTAAAATTATTTAGCTCAATACTGATTTGGCCTATTTTTTTTTACTTTTTTGAATAAATTTTGTCATTTCACACCCCTAAATTTGAAAGTTTTTAGCCACTATTTTTGGGGTTTTTTTTTTGGCAGTTTTTAGCAACTATAAATTGCATCTCTAATTATGATATTTTTTAAATAACGACATAGAAACGTGCCTATATGCGTCGTCATTAAGATTAAGGCCAAAAAGGTGTCCATAATGTTAAAGTACTTTGCATTAAATAATTTAAATCCCACATTTTTCTTGAACTTTTCAGCCTTTTCACTGCCGTCGGTGACATTTTGCTCCACTTTTTTGCGGCGCTTTTAGGGGTAGGCGATCAAATTTGTTAAATCCATGAAATTTCTTATTTTTATTCCTTTTAACATAATTTTTTATTAAATTATGATTGAGTCCGGCGGGCAACAGAACGCATCATTGTCCAACTTTTTTCCGTAGAAACTAAAAAATAAATTTTGGAGATGAATTTGAGGAATTTTTCATTTCTTAAGGGTGTTTTTGAAAAAATTTTAGGTCGATCTCAGGGGAGTATTTTTCGTTTTTATTACATTTTTGTCAATTTTGGGCAAAACTCCAAAGTAGATTTTTTCAAAATTTTTTAGGTTTTTATTTTAAAAACCTAGAAAATAGGCACTAATAACTCGAAATGTGGCCCGGGTTCGATTAAATTCATGTGAAAATTGATTTGTTTCCGTCCTAAAATTGTTTTGTTTTGAAAATAAACAAATTTTGATTGCGCAAATACTAAAAATTTTGGTATCTTATTATTTTTTGTGGTGTTGTTTTTGTTATTATTTTTAGTTTACGATTTCCGGTGAATTGTTGCATAATTTTTATATTATTTTTTTAATAATTTTTTTTTATATTTGCATAAAAAAATTTTTCCCTCCTTTAAACGTGGCAAAAAAGAAATAATAAATATTTCAATAAGAATAGGAGCAATCTTGTTTTATGCACATTCATTCATTATCATTTTATACAAACTGTATACATATTGACGTGCATATTCATATTCATATTCTCACTAAATTTTACGCCTTTTATTTTGTAATAAAATTTTATTAAAAAAATATATATAATACATATATATATTAATGTTTATACAAAAGGAAATTATTAATTTTACTTTAAAATTTAAAAGCCCATTTTTATGAGTTCCAACAACGTCTAGCAAAATTTTTTTAAAAGACTCAAAAAGCTTCAGAAAAAATTCCAAAAAGTCAACGCCTCTTACATATTATTATTTTTATTTAAATAATTTTTATTTAAAAGTAAATTTAAATAAATAGGCTCTATGTAAGTGAGTGTTAAAATCCATGTTTTGCTTGCTCCATTTCACTCTTTTCACTGCGCTTTATGTCGGTGCATTAGGAGGAATGTGTTCATAAAAAAAGGAGAAGGTGCATGACCCCTTACCAAGATACATGCAACCAACGTACTCGTTTAGCCAAAGTAATTAGGGGAACATTTGATAAATAAATTTAAAATAAATACCAATAAATTACCTGAAATCCGCATGTGAACTGGGATTGCAAGTGTTTTCATTAGAATTGTCATGAATTTTTAATTTTTTTTAATTTTGAGGGTTTGGTAATTTAGGGTATTTTTTTTTTGAAAATTTGAACGTATTAATTGGGATTAAGGGATAATAGGTGTCGATAATTGTGTGAAAATCCCCTAAAAAGGCAAATTAAGCAATTTTCAAATTTTCTGAGAGCTTTATCATTATTCAGAATCCAATGCCGCCAAAAGTTATCAGAGTACGCCTGAGCATGAGTACAAAACGCCTAATCACCCCAGGGAAAATTTGGCAAAATTACGACGGACGGTTGCGCGAAATAACACAATTCCAATGAGTGGTGCAAAACGCGGCCCATTAGCGGCATCATCAAGCGCTGGGAGCTATGCAAATTCACCGCTAATTACCCATCAATCGCAACAAAAAAACAAATATTTACAACAGCGAGCATCTGATGCATCACCGGCTGATCGAATTTATTTGTAGGCAAAAAACCAAGGGCATAGCTTAGCCAGACACTTGGCTTCGGGAGGGGAGGCTAATCCCCGCCCGAGATTGTTCTTTGGCCTTATATTTTTTAGACTCGATTTTTAAAAAATATTTTTTGTATGGTAGGATACAGTAGATCTAGATCCGAAATGCGCCTGCCTGGAAAATTTTGGAATTTTGCCGATTTTTTAACTGATTTTCACCAAAATTGCGTTTTTTATGTTAAGTTTTAAATTATAATGAAAACTCGCAACAAAACTTTGTATTTTTCAAAAATTATTTATTTTCATTAAAAATTTTCATTTTTTAGTTTCCGGAGGGGGGGGGGGAAGGGAATTCGCAAAAATTTAATTGGATTCATTCATGGGAAAAAGGCCGCTTCAACAACGCCGGCAGCACGAAATGAACCGGTCCAAAAGCACCAGAGGCATGTTACAGTTGGAACCGACATCACCGCGGTACCAACAGCTGCTAACACCCCAACAGACACCACAACACCGTGCCATGATTAAGGTCGGTTGGATGGGTGTGGAGAAGGAATGGAAAATTATAGTGATGCTCGAAAGTCTCATTTCTCGAGAAAAGTCTCGGGTTTTTTAGTCTCTGACTCGAGTCTCGGCTTTTCGTCTCGGTCTTCGAGACTATACGAGACTTGAGAATGAGAATTTTTTATTCCCCTAATGATTGGCTTTCTTGATGCTGACAGGGATTGATTTTAATAAATGAAGCTTGATCACCAGGGATGGGAGTTATATATGCTAAATTAAAAAATCCTCAAAATGTGTGCTAAAACCCCAAAAAGAGCCAAAATAAATGGGACGAAACAAAAATGCTTTAATTGGCTTTAATATTTTTATGCTTATAATTCGTCAAAATTTTTTTTTAATTAGAAAAAATATTTAAAGGTATAAATTAATTTATATTTAAAACCATAAAAATACCAATCCTTACTGATCATTAAATATGGTGGCGGGTGTTTTAAGCTAAAACAGTCGGTTTAATTTTCAGGTTTTCGATTGAGTAAGTTTCTTTGGTTCCTGGCTTTTCGTTGAATATATTAATGGAAAATTATTTTGTCCTGTAAATTGAGCATTATTAATAATGCTTCCTAGACGCATTTCGATGAATTAAAAAAATAATAATTTTATAATAATTAATTACCCTTTTAATTTGGTCTATCTAATTAATGTCATAGAAACGATTTGAAACTCCGCCACCCCAATTGCCATCGCCGGAAGTTGTGTTCAAACAACGGAACAATCAGCTGAGGATTGAAGGAGGACAACAACACCAGCAGCAGCCGCAGTCGAAAAGGACGTTCACACGAGTGAATTCCATGGGCAGAACGCAATCGTATGCCAACGAAGTAAGGGAAAAGCCGCCGAAAAACTAAGCCTTCAAGGCAGAAGGAATCTCGACGAAACCATTAATGGTCGAGAGTCAGTCTGAGCCTGTGGTATAATGTAAATAGGCTTGAATTAGTTCTAAATTTTCTATGTAAGCTTGCAAAATTTAAAAAATTTGCATCTACCTAAATCAATTTTTAGAGATTTGACTGGTCACAGGTTGTTTGATCTGCTAGATGAAATTTGAAATTTTATAGGCGAATAAGGCATTTCTCAACCAACAACCAATGGTGCAAAACCTTCTTTCAAAAAAGACAAAGGCCCATTTGCTGCTGCACCATTTTGTTCAATTTGCGCGCCAACACCAATTTTTGGGGCTTTTGGATGAGCAGGGTTGGGCCATAACATTTTGGGGGTTCAATTTTAAATGTTGTGATTTTCAGAAGATGAGGCACTGCACTCCGTGTGGCGGCGACTTGAGCAACTGTGGAAGACGATGCCGGACGATGAACAAATGCGCCAACAGCTGGAGCATCATTTCGTCTCGAATTGGCTGCTGGACACCGGCAGACTCGACGAATTGAAGCTGGTGAGTTGATAGAAGGGGCTTTAAAACCTTGTCCAACTAATTAAGCGGGAGGAGGAACAATGGGAGCAAGCGGAGGAAGACAAAACGAATGAAGAAAGTGATCAAGAAGCTGACGTCGATGTCGTTGACTGATCCATTTCACTAGCACAATGCTAATCAAAATCATTTCAATGCTTTTAGGCGATAATTCATGAAATTTTAAATCCAATGACGATCAAAGCACAATTAAATTGGGTCTTTAGGCATCTCTCATCTCTGTAAGAATAAAAATTAAAAATCAAATTTGACTCAATTGTACATTTATTTTTTTAACTGGGCCCTGTTTATACGAACTGGGACGGAACTGGCGTGATGGAACTGACCCTTTTTCATTTATCAGATGAAGTTGAAACATCGCCAACGTGCTTTGCCCTTGCCTTCGTCACTGTCGGTTGTTGGTGCCCAAATTGGGGACCGAATGAAACAGCAACAACAAAAGCTTCAACAAAATCGCCAAATTGCGCAACTCCAAATTGACTCACCGCGCGGAATGTTTGATGACAAACGCATTTTGGACGAGAAAACGACCGAAGAAAAAGGATTAAAAATTTGGTTTCTTTGGAGTAAATTAATGACGAAAAACTCATTAGCCAAATGGACAACCGCCCAAAAGCCGCCAACATCAAGAGGGAGAGAGAAAAAGAAAAGAAATATTTTTGTAGGTTTATTTGGTCGGCCACTTTTTTTAGGAAATTCCGGCTAATCCGGCTTTCGCAAAGGTCCTGTGCTTAATCTACTGTACCACACACCTTCAACGTCGCGTGCGCGAACATTAGCCCCACGGTCGATCAACATCTCAACAATTGTCAAATGATTATTTTTTGCAGCTACAATTAAGGGCGTCGATCCGTCTCTAGCGGCAGTGAAATTGACGTTAGCACGGGAATTGAGGCAATGACTGACTAAAGAAAAGAAACAACGGTAACCCATGTTTAGTAGAAAATAACAGGGAGTTCCAGTAGTGCCAATACATGGCCAGTTTAATCAATGTGTTAAAATAGTTAGGTATTTGATAATCCGGAGGTAAAAATTCAAAAGTCAAATGGGCCAGGTTTTTGTGGCATAACTCCTTTCATAGGAATATTAATATAATTAATTTAATATCATTCAAAGCACTAATGTTCTCTATTTGCCTGCCAAATTTCGAAAAATTATGTTAACTTTCATAAATGTTAGAGCAAAAAATTTACGAAAAAAAATCAGTTTTTTGAAGTTTATTGTCCCTATCTTTTTGAAAGTTAACGCATTTTTTTATTTTGGCAGGCAAATAGAGAACATTAAGATTATTGAATAATGAATAATATCAAATTCATTCAATTCGGTCAACTATGAAAGGAGTTATACCCCAAAAACTGAGCTGGCGCCCATTTGGTCGGCGCCCATTCGTGCCCATCCGCGGAATTGGTCGAAATGGTATTCGATTCGCGACAGCAAACCCGAAAAGCACAGAAAAAGATTTTTTGCGCAAATTTTTTTCATTTTTGGTACTTTTCCGTTTTGTGCCTACACTTTAAAATAGGTTATACTCAGATTCCCATCTCAAAATTGTGGATTAATTTCGGAAAATCGCAAAAATTTAGCAACCCGCAAAACGTAAAATTGTCGACCCCCAAAACCCGCAATTTCAGCAATCCGCAATTCCTGATGTACAAACATATTTTCTTTATTTTCTTTAAAAGTAATTCAACTGCCGTATTTATTCATTTCCGAGATTTTCGCTTAATAACTTGAATTAATTAAAAAAATTCTATGCATAATTTATAAGTTTTTGTGCTGCGCATTTTACGTTTTTATGTGTTGGTATTTTGCAGTTCTAGTAGTCACTTAATAGTGCCTATTTTCTAGGTTTTTAAAACTTTAAATTTTGAAAAAACCTATTTTGACCTATTTTATTTTGTCCAAAATTTATTAACAAAATGCATTAAAAACGAAAAATACACCCATAAGATTAATTATAAAATTTCAGAAAATATACCTCTAAAAAATGAAAAATATTCTCAAAAATTCATCTCCAAAATTAATTTATTTATTTTTGTTGATAGAATTTTGATTTTAAATATTATGTATCTCAATACTGTTTTGGCTTAATTTTGTTGCTTTATGGATAAAATTTACTACACCCCTAAATTTGAAACTTTTTGGCACCTATTTTCTTTCCAATTTTAGCATCTGTTGTGCGTTTTTTAGAACGTAAAAACTAACTATTTTGGCAATTTTTAGCACCTAAAAATATAATCCCTAGTCATTACCAGTTAATTACTTTTTTCCGTTAATTTCCGCCTTTTCTGCTGTTATTGGTGTTGGCTTATGTCTTCATATATATGTCATTTATACATTATAATTTTGTATAATTTGATGTAAATCTAATTTTATGTGTAAATTACATAATAATAACAATAATAATATTGATTAAAAAAGAAATTGAGAGGATTTTTTATAGATTTTCATTTAATAAAAAAAATATTTTTTCAATATATGTATAATATTATTATTCATTCATTTTAAAATTAAATTTTTTCTCACATCTTTATTTAAGTCAAATTAAATGAAAAAAAACAACAATTAGTGCTCCCATTTTTTTCCAATAAGAAACTATGCTTTTTAATATATATTTTTGAACTATTTTTTTTTGAAGCGATCTATTTTTGTGCCTCGAATTTGATCAGAAACAACTGTTAGTGCCCGCCTAAATGTTGATTTATCAACAATTTTTGCTAATTTTCTCGTTGTTTTTGTGGGACGGTGTGTTTGGCGGTGGTTGCTTCTCCACACCAAGGACAAGCTTCAGCTCGTCCGCGCCGGTACAGCTGATGCGCGGCGGTGGTGGAAGCAGCCGAGGAGGACAAATGCCGTCGCCGCAAAGGGAACGAAAAAAATTGAAACGGGCAAAAAGTGCAACGCCACGGACATCGGTGGCAACGGTTAATCCGCATTCATCACTCTCGAGAACCCATTCAGAAGAAGCGATTGAGGGTAAAATTGACTTTTTGATTTACAAGCTTATATAAAATTACGTATTTAGGTTCTAGAAATTTTTGTGGCTATATTCGAAATTTAAGGAATTTTAATTTTTTTTTATCCATTAGGTATAAAACGAGGCCCTGCTGAAAATTGCATGGCAAATGCGGTAAATTTATTAAAATTGAAATTTTAAGACTTCATCGGTTACGTGAAAGAGACGCATAAGCCTGATTTTAAATTGAGCAGTAAGCAGCTGCCAGTTAAACCGAAGCCGTACAGATCAGAACAAATTCAGGCAATAATAGTCTAACTAAAGTCGGGAACGGGCGGGGGGAGGTGTCGAAACTCGGAAACATTCTAAATTAAATTATTTTGCGCTCATCTTAATATGTGTATAACTTAAATTGCTTTTTTTAAAAATGAAATTTTTGTTTCACTCTTTAAAATAAAACCTTCACCGATAAAAACACAAAAATTTTTCATTGGTTTTTTAGAAAAAAATCGGTAAAAAAATAAATCACTTCAAAGTAATTATCATTTATGTATTAATAAAAAAACTCATTTACTAAATATTAACATTTAGGCTCACTTTTAAAAATTGGACCACAAAAACTGAAATTTCGAAATTGAATTTTGGGTTTTCTGTCACCATTCCCAGAGAAAATCTGGATTCATTAAGATATTCCAATTCAGGAATTGATAGATAATAAGAGATACCTCACTTCAAAATCAAATATCGAAGACTATGTTGAGAAACGGCAAAATACTTTGAAGAACAAAAATTACATATTTTCTGAATTATGCGTGGAGTAAGAAACAAATATTAGGAAAGATGGTACTTTTCCGTTTTGTGCCTACACTTTAAAACTTAAAAAAGGAAACAAAAGGACGGCAAAAAATGAAAATTGTGCCACGTTCCCATATGCATCAATTAGCGCAGCAATAAGTACCGCCTTACATTTTTTTAAATTTTAAACCACAAATATTCCTGAAGCGCAAGTCAAAACAGCCAGAGACAGGTTAGAACAGTGGTTGGATATCCTACACTTGATAAAACATTTTCAAGTTTTTGGTACTGTCCCTCCCCATCCATTTTGGCATTCCGTTTATCCTTATTTTGAAAAATTGGGTTTTTAACACTTTTTTTCAGCGTCCTAAAATGGGCAGGCAAAAGTCACTTAGGAAAAAAGATGAAATGGATAAACTATGGCAAGAGTTGCAAGACGATGAAGGTACGGTAAAACCGCCAAATCCAAAAAAAAGTCACGAATTAAGAAAGGAGCAAAAGACCACCATCACTAAATGAGAAACAATTCGACAAACTATGGGAAGATTTTAATGATAAAGATAAGGAAGAAGCACTTGCTGTGGAAAAGAATGCAAAAATTGGGAAAAAGCATCGAAAATCGGCGGAGAAAAAGCGACAAAATGCCGAGGCCAGCCGAAGTTCCAATGACAACAAAATGGGGACCAAAAAAGTGAACGGAGAAAGTGCCAAGAAAGGAAAAAGCGGCGGAGCGAAAACGAAACAAAGTCATTCATCCTGAATTCTATTTGATGAATAAAGGGGGGAGGACAAATGTGGAAAATGGAAAATTGAAAAAGAAAAATAGGGAAGAAACATTTACTAAAAAAATAATTGTAACTTAATTGGGAATAAAATTTAAAAAGGAATTTTCAATTTTTTAAAACGAAAATCAAAAGACGTAACTGGCAGAAAATTTATTTTGTGAAATTTATTAAAAATTCAAATAAATTAGTTTAAAATATTATTAAAATTTTTATATATTTTTTTGGGTAAAAATTTACAATAAAAAATATATTAAAAAATTAAAGCAGACAAATATTTAATTTTTCTCAGACGCAACCAAATTGCATAATCTTGGTATCATATGATAGCCCTTGAATCTCGCTATGTGTTTGCCAAAATCTTAGGGGTGTTTTTTCGTCCCGAATCTTGACCCAAAATCGTCGGGATTCGGGTGACCCGGAACAACCATACTAAATTACAACGAGAGGTTGGCGCCGCTTCGCGGCGCCAACCTCTCTGTTAATAATTTTTTTTAATGGAACTCTCACCTTTCCTCTTTTCTCTTCCCCTCTCTTTTTTCTCAGGCTAATAGTGAATTAAAGAGATATTTCATAACACTAACTTAGTTAATATCAAAAACTTCCGTTATTCTGCTGCTTTTGACTTTTTTAAAAATGTTTAGAAATGAGTTGCGCGGTTGACTTTTTTGTTTCTTTAAAAAAATAAGTTAGTTTTTAAATGACGCGCCAACTCATTTGATTTTGAATTGTTTTTTTCCATACTAAAATCTTCGAAAATATTCAATTCCAACGCTCAAATGCCATTGCATTATATTTTATTCATTCATAAACCCGAATTCTATTTTGTGCACATAAATATAAATAAAATTATTTTTTGACGAAAACTCTGTTGATAATTCATTTTAACACGAATTATTTTAAAGGATGTGAATATATTATGAATATTCAATTTCTGTTAATTCATAAGTAATTGTTTTATCGTTGTGTCGGACCAGTGCAGACTCGTCATAAGAAGTCAATGTCAAAACTCCAGCTGCAAAGAAATTAAAAGGGATTTATTTAAATTCACGCATGCATTTTTTTAATTATACAATTTATTCATTCACTCGACCGAATTCCATTCTGTACCGCCTTTGGTCGTCCGTCCATCTCTACTCGAATTAACAATATCCCATACACTTTTCTTTCTAATCTGTGCCATTCTTCCGTGCCCCATCGGTACAAATTGTTCCATCCAATCTTTTTGTAAGATTGTATGCTGTCGGCTTTCGTGCCACGCATAAACGGATACAACCTTGTGTTTTAAAATTATTAAATCAATTTACTATTAGTAATGATGGAAATTTCAGGCATAATGGTTGCGAAATTGCTACCTTAAAATTACAAAAAAATCACTCAATCAAAATTTCTATCAAACAAAAAAATTTTAGAAATTTTTGAGAAATGTTTCCAATTCCTAATAGTTTTTTGTTGGTGTTTTTTCAAAAAACAAAAAATACGTTCCTAGGTATTAAATACAAAACAAAAGTAATAATAAAAAATATTAAAAATCATTGTAGACATCCTAAGCAAAGTGTAAACCTGTTTTTCGTGTTTAACTGTGCATATTAAGTACGTAAAAAATTTAGGCTTTTGCCAAAATATTCATCCCTACTAAATAAAGTTTTTTAAAAGGTTTTTCATAAAAAACAAACTTTTTGATTAACATTTAATTAGGCCAGTTTTTTTTGCTGCCTCAGCTAGTGTATGCGTCATTTCCTCCCAAACCATTTTTTCTTCAATTTCAATCTTGCTTGTGTTCACAAAAACGAACACAATCTCGTCTTTTGAATCCCGGGAAAACACCCCAAATCGCGCGTCGTTCATCGCGGTCGCGTCCACCCCTGGTTTGGAAAATTTTACTGAAATGACTTCTTTACCACTCAATAAAAAATTATGTAGGAAAGTTTTGTCAGAAATTTACGACTTCTCTTCTTCGGCCCTCTAACTTTTTAAATGATTTTTTTTAGTTTCTAAAAAAACCCCAAAATAGTTGCTAAAAACTTTCAAATTTAGGGGTGTAAAATCGAAAATTTTCTTCAAAAAGCAAAAAATATTAAATTTTCAAAATCAAAAATTATCTTCAATAAAATAATTAATTTTTTAATATTGAAAAATTTTTCATTTCTTAAGGGTGCGTTTTTGAAAATTTGAGGGTCGATTCGAAGGGTGGCTGAAATCACCGGCGATGGAAAAAACAAATTTTGGGCAAAATGCCAAAATAGTTGAAAATAGTTTTTTTCAAAAATTTTATAGTTTTTAGTTTAACGCCACAGTTGAACTTTCTTGAGCCCGTAGTTCAAAATCAACACTTCCATAATTATAAGGTGCATAAACTTTCCGGGCTGCGCCACGGGGATCTCAGGAAAAAAATACCTTAAGCAAGATCAAGATTAGCCTTAATCATAATCGTAAATAGTTTAAAATCAGTGCCAATGTCACGAATCAAACGTTCCAGATTTTTTTCCCAAAATGTAATGTTGAGAAAATCATTTCTGTAGAAAATTATTTTAATTCATTTTCGTTTTTTTGGTAACCCACCCGTCTGTACCAACGACAGTCCAAACTTTTTTGTCTTGGACCAAACGAACAGCGTCCGCCGTGACAAACGTTAGTTCTATGTCACTAAAAACCAACGTATTATGAGTCTATAAACTTTGTTTTATTAAATTAATAAAATAATTTTTAATAAAAAATAAAAGCTTACACCATTGTTTCTCCAAATTTTATTGCTTGTATCGGAGAACGTTTAGCCTTTTTCGGTGGCGTTTTTTCGGAAGACATTTCAATTATTATTAATTGTCAAAAAAGAGATAAAAGAAAATCAAAAAACACCAAAAAAAAGAATATTTAGGACCATGTTATTTAACTGTTTTTCGTGATGCTAATGCTCCACCCCATCTTCCGACTATTTATGACTGGATGGACTTGTTGGCCGAACAATCTTTCCACAAAACAACTTTTTATGATAAATAATAAACAAAAACAAATAAAAATAGTTTAATTGTTGTTGAAAATAATAAATAAAAATATTTTATTTTTTTAACTGTTTTTCGTTTACCATTCCCCACCCCACAACCTATACTTATGATTGTGTGGATGGGCTTGTTGGCCGAACAATCTTTCCCAAAACAACTTTCGGCTAAAAAATAAGTAAAAACGAAAAAATATTTTATTTGTTATTGAAAATAAATATAAAGGTTTTTTAATTTTTTTCGCTTTGGTTTTGGTGTCAGCCCTATGGCTTACTTACGATACCCGCGGCGAGAACGCACCAAAGCAAAGGGTATCAATGGGCATTAGGGGTTAAATGGTAGATAGAGGGATCATTTATATCCCGCACTACCATACGCTGTACCCCCCTTTACAATACAGCGATTAACTTACCTTTATGCCCAAAAAATTAAAAAAGTTTCGTTGAAAATTTTATAATTAAAAACACTCCAAAAAATTAAAAAAAAAATTTTATTTTTACATACAATATTTTTAATTAGTTTTTCATTGTTTTCTTCTGATAATTTTATTTTTATGTTGTCCCAAGATCTCGTATTTTTCCTTTCGTCCGTTTCATCTATGCTTAAATAAACCTTACAGTCCCCTGGAAGTAAATCTAAAATTTCTTCATTATATTTGTCAACAACAGCATTATACGGAGATAAGATTGCGACTTCACTAATAAAATCATAATCCATGTTGTTTAAAATATTGCCAAAAATTTCATCAATTAAATTTCCTTTACTTATACAATTATTTTGAACTTTTATATATCCATTTTTTCCCATTGTTCCATTTCCAATCATGATCAAATCTTCACTGAATTGTTTTTCGTTTATATTTGCTCGCATGTTTTGTGTTAATTTTAATGTTTTAAATAATTTCCACATTGGTGAATTTTTTATTAACAAAATCAATTTATTTACATATATCTAAGCAATTTTTAGATGAAAAATGCGAATTTGAAAATTCGACTTTTTGTTCGAATTGGTTCGTGTGTTCGAAATTGATTAATACAATTTAATAATGATCAAAGATATTATGAAAGAGAGCAATTTAAATATTGATCAAACATTGAAATGATATTATGAAAGAGATCAATAAACTTTCAGCAAAAACAACAACAAAATCTTTTTTCCTTTCTTTATCTAACAGTAAGGAATTCGTGTCGAAAAAAAAACTATTTTAAAAAGGTTAGTTACAGCACTGAATTAGTATAGTGGAGATTTCGAGATTTTTCTTCACTAAAATTCACGTCCCTAGTCATTAGTACCCTTAATTGGAAAATTCATATCCGTATTTCATATTTGTGGTTTTTTATATCCATTTTTACATGCCCGTTATTCGTCCAGCCGTAATAACTCAAAACATATATAAGCTCTTTTTACGGAAATAATACAAAAAAAAAAACGATCACAAAATCCTAAAAGTTGTTTGAAGGGAACTGAGAGAAGAAGAATGCCGCGAAAAAAACAATTTCGTAACATAAAACAACAAAGATTATTATGACAAATAAGGCAGAGTGAAGTCCCAATGGAAAGCAAATGCAAAGAAAGAACGAAAAACAAAAAATGTTTTCGCTTCAATAAAAAATCCATTTTCTCATTCAAAAAAAGCAAAAAATTTTGGGACGGAAAGACATTCTCAAATAATACGAGCGGTTGGGCGCCGCTTCGCGGCGCGCCAACCGCTCTGTTTTTATTCTCAAATGATTTTTAAAAAGTTAAAGAAAATAATTTGTATTCTCTCTATCTCCTCTCTCTCTCTCTCTTATTCCCTCCTCTTTTTTCTCTATTCACTCCCTCCTTTCCTCTCTCTTATCTCCCCCCCCTCTCTCTCTCTTTTCCTATCTCTCTCTTCTTTTCTCTCTCTTCTTTCCTCTCTTCTCTCCTCCTCTCTCTTTCTCCCTCTTTCTTTTTATGGGAGCTAATCCCTCAAAAAATTTGGAATTCAGCCGACCCCAAAATGAGTGCCATCTCATCACGTTCTGTTTTCAGTTACATTTTTGGACCAGTCCGCCGGGACAAATCGGCTAATGGACAACTCATCAAGATACCGTATTTGCTGAAATAGAGCCGGAGCTTTCCTAAAATTTACATAGTTGGACAACAAAAAATTTCGTAAACTTAGAATCAATAATTTTATCACTAACTTTTTTTGAAACTTAATAAAAAATTTGAAATTTCTTTTGACTTACATTTTGTATTATTAAAAATTCTATTGAGTTTAAAAGAAGTTAGGGATAAAATTACTGAGTAAAAAATTCTTTGGTTATAACTTTTTGTAAAATTTTACTAAAAAAAATACATAAGAAAGCAGAGGAAACATAGAGCTATCGCTCAATACTAAATTGACTAAATTTGGGCTAAATCAGATTTATTATTCTACAATAAAATTTAAATAATTCAGGGGGGTTATATTTCGGTAAATACGGTATATATTAGACTCTAGTACACTTTAGGCGTCTATGGATTTTGGGGTCAAATCAAACTTATCTAAAAGCGATTAACTACATATATGAAAAACAATCCGATGTTTTAAAAATGTTAGTTTATAGACATATTGTTGTAAACCTCTTCTCTCCTCCTCTCTCTCTTTTTCTCTCTTCTCTTCGTTCCTCTCTTCTCTCCTCCTCTCTCTTTCTCCCTCTCTCTTTTCTCTTCTCTCTTATCTCCTCCCCCTCTCTCTAATTTATTAGAATTTTAATTTAAATAGCAGTATTTAATTTAATTTAAGTAGAAAAAAACAAATTATAAAAGATAAAAAAAATAAATAAAAAGAAAAAAAGTGATGAAAAATCTAAATTTTATTATTGCATAATCTTTTTCATTTATGTATTTACTAAATAAATTTTTTGGCATTATGTTTATTTTTGCGTAAATTTGAATCGACATTTTTTGTGACGGAATTTGTCAAATAATATAATAGATAATAGATGAGAAAATAGCGAACGAATTAGACATTTTATGGTGATGAGCAAAGGAGAAAAAAGCAAAAAACAGCAAAAAAGAAGTGAAAAGAGAAAAAGAAAAAGCACATAAAAAGAAATATGAAAGGGTAGAAGAAAAAAATTGTTATGAATATTTTTACGGAAACTAGACCAAATTTTCCAAAATTTAGAATCAAAATTTAGAAGACTTGCATCTTTTTATAGAGAAAGGAAAAAATTCAGGGTGATGTGAAAAGCACAAATGTGTTGAAATGGGGAAAATTTCCTAAAAAATTCTTAGGGGGTTTGAAAAATTTTTTGTTGTTGTTGTTGAATTGAATGAACGGACAGAAAGAGTAAAATTTGTAATAACTAAACGCAAAAAGATGAGAAGTAGGTAAATCATAAACCCCATAATTTGTATGTCATGATTGTCAGATTTGTACTGATTTGGAAGTAATTTCCAAATTTTGTCCTGATTTCTAAAATAACTCATAATTTTGAAATTTTATTGCAGAAGTCGCTTGACTTTTTAATTGAAAAATTGGCCTTTTTTGTTGAAAGTCTGTTAAAAATCAGAACGAAATTTCAAAAAAATTTCCGGAGAAGAGTGACAGGACATTTGAACAGTAGTCAGTTCGTCAGTGAACATTTGCACACTAAGTCATTTGGACAGAAGCGGACAATTGGGCATTACGACAGCGAATGGAAGTTTATTTATTGTTATAAATTGCTTAGCATTGAAACTTTATTATTATTCTTTTTAAGATTGCTTACAAATTAGCATTGAAACTAGATATTTTTGAGGTCCTAAGAATTTGAAAAAAATTTCATTGCTAAAGAAATTTATAATAAATACGGCTTAAACAAACTGAATACCAAAAAATTTGGTTCTTGCGACTATTTTAGACCCTCGATCTCGATTCACATTTACCTTGACAGCAGTCGGCTGAATCAGTACAGACTGGTTTGATAAGTAAAGTTGAAAGTTACCACGCAAAGACAGATGTAATTGGTTTTTTCTACTTTTTTAACTTTTTTCAGGAAAATGATTTACAAAATTGATGAAAAAGAAAGCAGTGGTTCAAGTTCTGGGATATTTTTTCTTGTTTTGAAAAGACGCAAAATTTTATCAACTATTTAATACTGTTTATAATTTAATACCCTCCTCATAATGATTAATTTAAGGCACCATCTCCAAGTCCATCTGCCGTGAAGACAAGACAAAAAGCCGAAGTGGAATTAAATGAATATTTACGGGATCAAAAAATCAAATCCAGGGCCAACCCATCATTATACTGGGAAACAAATTCACAAATGGCCATTGATTGGTGAAGTTGCACTCAAAAATCTTTCTCCGCCTGCAACAAGTTCAGAAAGTGAGAGGATTTTATCAACGGCCTGCCTGATTTCAGATGACTAGAGAAAGAGTTTGTTCCAGAAATCTTGCAAAACTTTTGTTTTTTCACCATAACTTGCTTTTAACTGGTTTCTCAATTGGATGATTTTTGTTTTATTAAAATAAATTTTTTTTGAAAATACGGATCACGGATTACGAGAAATTACGGGCTTTTTAGACCACCGCAATAACGGATTACGGTAATTGAGAAAAGCGCCGTAATTACGGATTACGGATTTCCATAATTGGAAATCCAGCATTTTAAAGAGACTTTCGTTGGAAGTAGGCATGTAATGTTTTAGGCTATTTTTAACGATAAATAAATAATTAAATGTTTAAATTTTGAAGGCGGAAATTTTGTTGGTAGTTAAAATTGACTTTAAGAAACACTCAAAAAGAGGAATTAACTATTCAAGTGAGAAACTATTGAACAAAGACCCAAATGCAGAAGATTACTAAAAGCTTAGCAATTGGAAATATTTTTTTACAGCATTATTAATTATATAATTTTTACTTGCCCCCATAACCGCAATTTCAGCATCCGCAATTCCTGATGCAGAGACATATTTTTTCATGAATTTTTCTAAAATGATCTAACTACCATTTTCGAAATTTTATTTTAAACAAAAAAATTGAAATTTTGAAAAATTAAATATATGTTTTAAAATGTTATGCCGCGCATTTTACGGTTTATTTGTTTGTAATTTGCAAATCTAGTAATTAGCAGTTAATTACCTTTTCCGTTAATTTCTGCGTTCTCTGCTGTTATTGGTGTTGGCTTTATGTATGCTTGTCTATGCCATTTATGCATTATAAATTGTATTATTTGATGTAAATCCAATTTTTTGTGTAAATTACATAATAATAATAATAATAATATTGATTAAAAAAGAAATTGAGAGAAATTTTTATAGAATTATCATCATTTAATAGAAAATATATTTTTTCAATATATGTTTAATTATTATTATTCACTGGTTTTAAAATTAAATAGTTTCCCACTATCTTTATTTAAAATTCTTTGGAGTTTTTTTTGAGGGGCGGGGTTTAATTATTTAATGAATATTCTGAAAATCTACAAAATCAGCAGAAAATTAGGCATTTTAAATTTCTAAATTGTCCAATTTTTTTATTATTTATTTTAATTTAATTTTTAATCGAGAGCATAAAATTTCGAAATCAATTCTCTTATAATTAAATTTCCAATAAAAAATTATATTTTTAATTGTTTTCAAGCGATCTATTTTGTGTCTACAAATTGGTCGCATCAATAGCGTCGAAAATGTTGATTTACCAAAAATTTTTGATCATTTGCTCGTTGTTTTTGTGGGACGCTGCGTTTGGCGGCGTTTGCTTCTCCAGACCAAATACAAGATCCAGCAACTCCGCGCCGGTACAGGTGATGCGCGGCGGTGGTGGGAGCAGCCGAGGAGGACAAATGCCGTCGCCGCAATGGCAACGACAAAAAGTGCCAAGAAATCGGGCAAACAATTCAACGCCACGAACATCGGCGGCAACCGTTAATCCGTATGAGTATGCAAACAGAACGTCATCACTCTCGCGAACTCATTCCGAAGAAGCGATTGGGGGTAAAATTGACAATTGGTTTCCAAGTTTATATAAAATTACGAATTTAGGTTCTATAAATTTTTGTGGCTATATTCGAAATTTTAAGTTTTTTTTGTCTATTGGGTCAAAAAAGGCCCAGCTAAAATTTCAAGGAAAATTCGGCAAAATCATAAAAACTTAAATTTTAAGATTTCATCAGCTATGCGAAAAATACGAATGAGCCTGGTTTTAAATTGGGCATTAGGCAGCCGCCAGTCAAACCAAAGCCGTACAGATCAGAACAAATTCAGGCAATAATGTGTTAGCCAAAGGCGGGACCGGGCGGGGGAGGGAGTCGAAATACGGAAAAAATAAGAAATTAAAGGATTGTGCCCATCTTAATGTGTGGATAAGTTAAATCATTTCCTCTAAAATATAATTTTCGGTTTTCTGTCACCATTCATCGGTCCAGTAAAATTGGATCATCCAATTCAGAAATTAATTGAAAATAAGAAATATCTCACATCAAAATCGTATACCGAAGACTATGTTGAACAACGACAAAACGCGAACTCAATGGCACTCAGACAAAGTTTTAATGATAAAAGGCCAAATGGGAGAGGCGGACGAATGAAAGACAAAATGCCAATGGAAATGAATTCCCCAAGGCCAAGGCGTAGAAATGGCACTGGTAGTCATCGTGGTGAAACGAGTCAAAATTTGGGTGAAAAATTCCGACATGAAAGCCGAGCAGACCAAACAAATGGTGGACAAAATGCCAAAATGGAAAGAAGCGCAAGTCAAAACAGCCAGAGACAGGTTAGAACAGTGGTTGGATATCGTACACTTGACAAAACATTTTCAAGTTTTTGGTACTGTCCCTCCCCATCCATTTTGGCATTCCGTTTATCCTTATTTTGAAAAATTCGGTTTTTAACACTTTTTTTCAGCGTCCTAAAATGGGCAGGCAAAAGTCACTTAGGAAAAAAGATGAAATGGATAAACTATGGCAAGAGTTGCAAGACGATGAAGGTACGGTAAAACCGCCAAATCAAAAAAAAAAGTCACGAATTAAGAAAGGAGCAAAAGACCACCATCACTAAATGAGAAACAATTCGACAAACTATGGGAAGATTTTAATGATAAAGATAAGGAAGAAGCACTTGCTGTGGAAAAGAATGCAAAAATTGGGAAAAAGCATCGAAAATCGGCGGAGAAAAAGCGACAAAATGCCGAGGCCAGCCGAAGTTCCAACGAAGGCAAAATGGGGGCCATGAAAGTGAACGGAGAAAGTGCCAAGAAAGGAAAAAGCGGCGGAGCGAAAACGAAACAAAGTCATTCATCCTGAATTCTATTTGATGAATAAAGGGGGGAGGACAAATGTGGAAAATGGAAAATTGAAAAAGAAAAATAGGGAAGAAACATTTACTAAAAAAATAATTGTAACTTAATTGGGAATAAAATTTTAAATGGAATTTTAAATTTTTTATAACGAGAATAAACTTTCACTGTTTAGAGTCGCCAATTAAAAGAGAAATTGGCATCATAAAAGAAATCCATGGAAAGATGAAAAATGCCAAATCGAAATCAACGAATAATTACAATGAGAAAATAGCGAACGAATTAGACATTTTATGGTGATGAGCAAAGGAGAAAAAAGCAAAAAACAGCAAAAAAGAAGTGAAAAGAGAAAAAGAATAAAGATTCTATAATTTTGTAATAGATTGTGTATTTCTTACCTCGGTTTTGCGATTTGTAACGATAAATATAATTTTTTTCTCTTTTTTGGTCTGATGCCCTCATATTGAGAATTTAAACAGCTGAGAGAAAAATGACAGGAAATTTGAACAGTAGTCAGTTCGTCAGTGGATATTTGTGCAATGAAGTCATTTGGACAGGAACGGACAATTGGGCATTACGACAGCGAATGAATTTTTTTATTTTTACTATTTTTTGAGGTCCTAATTTGAAAAAACTTCATTGCTAAAGTCATTTTACACAATTTAGTTTTTTGCCAAGCGGCGGAGGGACAGACAGAATTCACAGATTAGTTTTTTTGCAGACAGGAGGGAAAGACGGCATTCACAAATTGCTTTTTGCCGACGGCGGGCGGAAAGTCTTTGCTGATATTTTTGGCGATCACCTTCGAAAGGGTTTCTCCACAAGCTGGTCGCACAACAAAAGGGACTGATTTAGTTTTGGAGATGGATATGAATGGAGGAAAAAATTTATTGCGACTTGTGAAATACAAGTTTGGGTTTGAGCAACGAAAAGTTGCATAGGACGAGAACATGCCGCTGTTGGATCTGTTGATTTGAGAATAATTACGTAACACAATCAGTTGCCTGATCAACTAAAGCATGCTGTATGAAACTATATATTTAAAATCAAATATTTTAGTATATAATTAATTTTAAAAAGAATGATAATTTGAACAAAAATTTTGAAATTTTTCAGGCGAGCAGAAATTTCTAAGAAAGAATTCTATAGCCATATACTTAATGGTTTAAAATATTTTAAAGATAACAATAACATTGTTACGTTGCAAATGACGCGTTAATCGAGTTAATGCCTGCCACACCACCCCACCCCCCTCATTTATCCGAGATAAATTATAGATTTTTTTCTTATTTTATATTTTTATAAAAATATGTATAGGTATGTATACGAAAAGAAAATACATTAGAATTATATAACATTTACTAAGCCACAGTCTGCAACAAAATGGGGCCAATTTTTTGCCAATCGGACTCCGATATTCCACCTGCTAAAATATTACAAAGCAGACAATGAATACCCCTATTTTGTCAAACCATGGTGCCGATAGAGGCGTACCTGAATCCCACAATCCGGCATTTTTTTAGCACCGGTATCCCATCATTTTTTATTACGTCAATTTTTGCGAGTTTTTCTTCGGGAAATTCCTGGTGCCGATTTTCCGGCTTAGAATTCTTTCGCCGCCAACATAAAAATTGGTTTGTATAATTAATAAAATTAAGGTTTATAATCTTTTTCTTAACACACACCATGAAAATGGCACGCAATTTTCTGGCCATTACCTTTTTTCTTGCCCAATTATTTTTGTTGCTCATTGACGGCACATTTGGCGGCATTTGCATGTCCAAAGGAGTGAAGAGAAGCCAAAGCGCACCGAATCTGCAACAACCGCAGAAACAACGGCGCGCCAGCGTTCGCAGCAAAACTGTGACACGTTCGGTGTCGGCATCATCATCGATACAGTCGATACCAACACCAAGATATAATGAGCAGGACGTTCAGGGTATAAGGCAGGGATTTGTCGGATTGCCGATTGCCCACGTTTTGGACTCGGATTTCGATTTCCGAAAATTTTTAGTCATAATAAAAATGATATTTAAACATCTAAAAATAGACTTAAGCATCTAAACTAATAATTAGAGTCTGAACAGTAGCAGCCCTGTTCAAGCTTTTAATAATAACGGGATTTCGGGATTTTTACAGTACTGGTGCTATAAGACCGTGTCTGGAAATTTTAAAATTCATTCCTATAATGGGACCCAAGAATTCCATTTTCCGACCTCTGCTTGTGATTGTCAAACGGAAATGCTCACAATCAGCCGTGCACTCGTTTGAGTTGTCCTTGAATTTCAGGACTTACTTGCAAATCAGACACCAATGTTTTGGAGCATACATTATAGGCAATTAGTCATACTTATGAAGAAGGCGACAAAAGCAAAATTATTTAGCGACCAAAAAAGGCATAATAATATTGGCAAAAACAAATTAACACATTCAGAAACAATTAATTACTTCCATCAGTCACAAGAAAAGGGATTTGAATGGAGCAATTCCCCTGCTGATGATCCACGACGGGCACAGAAGGCAGAGGCAAAACTGGGAGAACAACTTTATGAGCAGGTAAATGCAACGAAAATTGAAAATTTATAGGCGGAACAAAACCGACGGTTTTGGCACATACTTCAACAGTTTTTAGAGAGTTTGAGTCATTATTTGCCCAAAAAGGTTATAGTGTAACAACAATCCTACACTAATTGTAAGTATTAGAGAGTGAAAAATGGTCATTTTCCATTTATGGCATTTTTTAATACTTTTTGTCAGAAGAAAGCGCGAAACCTGAATAATTATTTATTTATTTATTTATTCAAAAATAAAAATAACCAAAAGAAGGGCATGTGCCACTTACACTTTTGGTGGAAATGAGGTGAAATGGCAAGCAGTGGTAAAAGACAATTGAAATTTTGAGTGGAGAAGCAGAAAGTAGAAAGTCAGACCTCCAACAAAGGGAATTGGTTTTTTTTTATATACATAGGGGTTGGAGAAAAAATTTTTGTGGAAAATTTTTAAGAAAGTTTGAACTAGGTAGTTTAGTAGTTTTTAATTTTATTTGAAGAAATAGTTGGAGGTCTGGTTGAACTATTTATTGAAAAGATGAGGGTGTTGTTTTTTGAGCGATTGAATTTGGTGAACAATTTTGTCGGTTGGTGGCAATGAATTTAATGTTTCATAACAGACGAGGATTGTTTTATCGAAAACTTCCGGCGGTTGGGAAATGTCTTCACTGGTCTTCTTCTTGTTTGGTCCTTTTGCAACAACGGGAGTTTGGTCGTTTGTCGTTTGTGAGAACTTCGTCGCAGAAGCCAATGGAGCTGGAGTCTGTTGACGTTTTCGGAGGCGTTCTTCGTATTCCTCCTTGAGTTGTTCTTTGGTCAGCGCTGGGCGGACGAACAGACGGGCCAGGTTTTGTTGAGAACGGAGTCGAGCACGCTCGCGCTTCCATCCTCCGAGTGCCACGTGTTGTTGTGTGGGTGTCGGCATGACCACCTTGAGCGGGCGTGGAGTTGCGGCAACTGATCAGAAAGTCTGGCGAAAAAGACGGCGGTTGGTTCGGCCTCAACTTCAAGATGGTCCAAGATTTTGGTGGTGGCTTCCCTGTCTTCCTGAACACGCTCCGATGGGCGAACGGCATTGCTTTCTGGGAGGCCAATGAACACCAGTGTACGTTGGCGTTCTTGCTCTGCGAGTGCGGCAGTGATTGGGTCCAATGCCGGTGCCATTGAGCGTTTGGCGCGAGGCGGAGTGATGTTTGTTGCGTTGGTTCGCTTCATGTCGAATAATTAGAAAGGAATATTTGTTTTTTGCGATCTTAAGGACTTAATTGGACAATTACTTGTCATTATGCTGATGAAAAGATTTTAAACAGAAGCTGCAGTGAAAGGATCAACAGAAACAAAAATGGGCATGGATTGGAAAGAAATGGGAGCCGAAATGGTAAATAAATATTTTTTGTGAACTATTAGGGTCAAATTGGCACATGAAAAATTGGCAAAATTGGGATTTATCTATGTATAAAATATGAAAAATAAAATTGCCAGCTTAAAAAAAGTTAACTAATTTTTCAGCCGGCAAATCGAATTTTGAAAAAATAAAAAATAAAATAAAATTTTCAAAATAAATTTAATACGAAATTTTAAATTCTTAACAAAGTAAAAGGTAATTAATTTTAAAAATATTTTCGCTATATTTCTATATCTGTTTGAAAAATTATTAAATGATTTTCATCAAATCTTTTTTGATTTCATTTTACATCGATTTAAACATTTTTGCAATATTTTGAAAAGAAATTCAAAAAAAAATCCGAAAATTCAGACTTTTTATCAAAAATTTCGGAGGTCGGAGTTCCGACGTACAAAATTTTTTTCAGCATCGGAATTCCGGCCCCAAACATGTCGGAAATGGAATTCGGTTCATCGCCATCACTGGAATGGACCATATTTTGAAGAACCAAATTAATGCCTAAAGGCTGATAAAACTTTACTTTTTAAGGACTTATGAAACAACGAAGTTTGAACGGATTGCCAGAAAATGTTGAAAAACGGAATGCCAAAAATTTGAAAGGAATTGAACGGCACGGGCAGCCACAACCTTACCATGACGCTCGCTTTTAATGATGCCACTAATGAACAGAAATTTGGTAAACAACGACACCGACACGGGGAGCAAACGTTGGGACAACTTTTGGCAAATGATCCTGAATTTGTGAAGGAGAAGCAGCGGAACAAGCAGATTACAAAGCGCAAGAACAAAATGGTGGCGGCGGACAACAAGCAGAAGCAATTGGAAAAAGGCGGAAGTCTGAAGAAAAAGGGAAAAGCAAAAGGAAAAGCCGAAAAAGACGGCAATAAACAGAAAAGTAAAGCCAAAAACTGATCAAACAATTACGACCAATACCCAGGGCTCCAATTTTTGTGCCAAATCCCTTAAATAGGGAGGGCCAAAAATTAAGGATATATTTAGAAAAAACAATTTTTTGTGCAATTCCAAAATGAAACCCGTTTTTTATTAAATTGTTCAAAAAGTATTATCAGTTTTGATAAATTCTTATCCAATCAATTCCAAAAATTTGTTTTCCTCCCTGCAAAGGAAGTAATTTTTTGCCAACTTTATATTTTGATATTAACTATAGGCTTAAAATTATGTGGACATAAGCAATGGCTCAAAAGTTTTAAAAACAAAATTGCAAAAAATTGTCATAAATTTTTTTTTTCAAATTCATAAAATGCTAAATAAAACAATGTTTAAAATAGTAAATTTCTTTGAAAATCTGATTTAAAAATTGGATTTTCATTTAAGATTCTCAATGCTTCCATGGATTAAGAAAAAAACGCATTCATAATTTACATCCATATTGTAACATTAGAAAGTATTTGACGTTTTGTCAGGGTTTTACTTGAAAAAGGCAAGATTAAGACCCGGGAAAATCCCGAAGTGACCCCGGGTCGCGCAAGGGCTTTGCTGATTAGAACACAAAAACACTGTAATCCCATCATCATTAATTCACTAATTGTATTTTGCCAATTTGTTCCCATTCTCTCATTCATTTTGCATTTCGACCATCAAAACTAGGGTTGCGTCCCCGACGTCGGGGTTGGAAAATTCGGGGTTCGGGGTTGTCGGGGTTAGAAGTGTCGGGGTTCGGGGTCGGGGTTGCCAAATCGTCGGGGTTCGGGGTCGGGGTCGGGGTTTTTCAATTTTTGCCTTATGCCAAATAGTCAAAAATTTTTTAATATTTTTTCGGAAATAATATTTATTAATTTCCATAATAATATTTGTATTGTTTTTATATTTTTTTATTTCTTTTTTATCAGAAATTTTGTATAGAATTAATTTTTTTTTCTTGAAATTTTAAAATTTTTTATTACTTTTTTGTTTTCCAAAACATCTTTTTTCACGTCGCTCTTTTCTAAAGACTTAAGGAGAAAGGGTACGGCGTCCGGCGGTGCCGATAGGCGCCGCCGGGAAAATTTTGAAAATTTGGTTAGATCTGTTAACAGATTTTGTCCAAAATATGCTAAATTTTTGCGATTTTGAGCCAATTTTTTTAATAAGGTTTATGACTTTTTGGGCCCTGTGATGCCGATAGGCAGCGCTAAATTTTGGAATTAAGCTCTATTTTCTAAGATTTTTCACCAAAAAAATTTATGAATTTCGGTAAATTTTTGTTTTTCTTCGATATGTATTTTGTCAAAATATGCCAAGATTGGTCGATTTCTATGAGTATTTAATTTAAAAAAAAACAATTTGTCACAAAGAAAATAATTAAAGAAGAAAACGTCAAACGGTATCGAACTCACGACAGAAAGTAATGTCAATGTGATGCACTAACCTCTACACCACATTCCAAATGTCCAAAATCAAGCAAATTTACTATATTTCATAAAAATTTGTCAAGATGGTTAAAAAAATTCAAATTTTGTCTAACTTTTTTGCATTTTCTCCCACGAAAATGCCATTCTTAGGGGTGTATATTTAACCCCGACCCCGATCGGGGTTAAGGGTCGGGGTTCGGGGTTGTCGGGGTATGAAGCGTCGGGGTCGGGGTTTTCCCCGAAAATGGCCAAAAATGTCGGGGTTCGGGGTCGGGGTCGGGGACGCAACCCTAATCAAAACCATACCGATCATATCAGTTAACAGTTTGACACCGGCGTCGATTGAATTAATGATGAAATTGGACAGATTCATTCTTATTTTGTTGAAGGATTTTTTTAAACAATTATTATTTCTTTATTTAAATAATTAAGTTATTTATGTTATTTTAAATTAGAAACCGATTTTAAGCAAATAGGCGCAAATGTCATGTAAAAAGTTGAGAATACACTTCCGCTTAGCAAACCAAAGAAGCAGCAAAAAGAGGAAATATTTATTAAATAATATGAAAATAATGATTTTAAGCGGTGGTCTGCCATTTCCTAGAAAATTGCCAATATTATTTTAATTAATTCAATAATCATTTATGTTGTCATTTATTTGCCAACATTTTAAATAATATAAAGATTTTTCATAAAATAAAGAATCTAATAATTCACTTTTCTTTTTTGCAATTCTTAATGTATAAATGAGGTTGAAATGAATAACAAATTCAATATTTTTATTATTCTCTCAAAAATTTGAAAAAATTAAAAATATTATGATCAAAAATTCGAAAATTAAAGTTTTAGAAATTTTATGCCCATAAGAAGAAGGATTAATTTTATAGATAATTTATGAATTTGAGAAAAATTGCCTGTTTTGATCAAATTTTTTGGCATTTTTACACCAGTTGCATTTTTTTTTGGTTTTTAGTATATGTTTTGAGGATTTTTTTTATCATATTTTGAGGATTTTTAGCATATATAAATTCAATCTCTGATTAATATAATGTAAAAATATTAATTACCCAAAAATTATTAATTGAATAAAGATGGAAAGTAATTCTTATTACCGTATTAATATTATTACTTTTATATTTTTCGTTCTTCTCAATGTCTTTTTCCACTTTTGTGAGACAACAGAACAATTACAAATTTGTGTCAAATATGAGAAAACAGTGGCGAAACGAGAAACCAAAATTGCATTGGAAGAATTTCGTATAAACAATCAAATTAAAGAAATGAAAAATTTGCCGGAAAATTTTCAAAATGGCGAGTGTTTTGGCATTTTAATTGTGCCAGAGGACGAGGCCAAAGAGGAGAAATTTTCACTCACATTTGCAATTTCAGTGAAACCAATGGAAAATGAGTACCAACCGTCGGCGGATGAAAATAATGAAAACCAACCGGATGATGAAGACATTCGAACAATGGTCCGAAGAATTCGATTCAAATTGTACTGGCCAAACACGGCAAAGGTGTACACCGTCAATTTAGGCAAAATTGACCCACCCGAATTGTATTTTAATCGCATAATTTTGGTGGACAAGAAAAATGATTTGGCCAATTACCATGCCTTATTGTATGCCAAAATTCATATAAATCGACAAAATATGTCCAATGTTTTGACATATAATTTTTTGGGCTATGCTCACCTTATAAAAATCAACGAAGAAGAAGCATCCTCCAGCAGCTCAGAAAACAAAGTAAAAGCAAAAGATGAACATATTAGATTTGAATTTTTAATTTATTAAAAAATATATAATTTTTAATTACCATAAGTGAGCGGACTTTTAGGCACATAAATTTTAAAATAATGAAAAAGACATGAAAATGATAAAAAGACACAAAAATTGAAAAAGTCGAGGAAATATCTTAAATAACTTCTTAGGAGTGTATTTTGTTGACTAATTTTTAAGCCAATTTTTAGATGGGTGCTTTTTGTGGTATTTTTTTTTATTTAAAAAAAAGAAATTACAAAATCCAGAAAAAGACACCAAAAAAGCACTTAAAATCACTTGGCCGGCATTGGGCACCCAAACCCAAAAAGGCATAAAAAAGCCATGTGAAGTAGAAGCTTAAAACCATGTTAAAAACTTTTTCGGGTGTAAAATTTGCAATTTTTTCATCGTTTTTTGCCTTTTTAAATCGATTAAAATTGCAGGCTCATTTTCCTGACAAAATCTGATAACAAATTACACTAAAATTTCAGATCTTTCACCCGGCGGCGCCTATCGGAACGCCAACAGGCCCAAAACTTATTTTTTCATTAAAAATTGGCTCAAATTCGCAAAATTTGGCCATTTTTGGACAAAATCTGTGCGAAAATTTCATTCAAATTTTCAAAATTATTTTGCGGCGGCGTCTATCGACGCCCCTGGTCCACCTTTTTCCAAATTCATGGGTTTTTTCAGTCACGGCGCACCTTTAGTAATAGGCCATATGAATTTAGCAGAAAAAATCTGTTCCCTAATTATCATGCTATTTCAGTTCAATGAATACCAATTGAAAATTCAAATTAATCCGAATGCGCTTTTCAAACACAACATTCTTGCCTTTAGGCTGCAAATTTATTCTTTTGAAAAGGTACATTTATTATATTACACAAATTATTCATCAATAAAATAATTCGAAAGAAAAAATTTGCAATAGGATTTTATTTATTTTTGGCAAAAATTTTGGGATTCAAAAGATTTGAACAAAAATTCGGGAACAAAAAAAAACCAACCGAGATACAAAAGCCTTTTTTCAAGATTCTAAATAAAAACAGTTGAAATAATTGGAATTAATTAATGTATTCTAAACTTTCAAAATAAAATTTGATATTTTTCAATTTATTTTTGGTAGAAAAACAAAAAAGATTTTTTTTTGTGTTTTACGAAAAATAATTTATACCCAAATTCTAACTCTAATAAAACCCACATAAATATATTATTAAAAAAAGTAAAATGGGCGTTAATCACATCTACAATATAGAATAAAAATCACAATGAAAAAATGGAGGATAGAGAAGAAAATGAGCCGAAAGAATGTCCAATTTGTTATGAATCATTTGAAGATGACCAATTAACAATGAAATTGCATGAGGATTATCAGGTAATTAATTAATTATATTAATTAATATAATTATTAATTAAAATAATAATTCAATGTAATGCTTTAGCATGTGTTTCACAAGGAATGTGTAACTAATTGGTAACAAAAATGAATTGAAATATTCAAATAAAATTAAAATTATTCTTTTAGGATTGTATCCCAAAAACAAATTCGATGCCCTATTTGCAATAGAAACTCATTTAAAGTAACAATGGTACAATTTTATTCACTACAAAATATCTTATTAGCTTATCATTAGGCGCTCGGCGCGATTCGGAGCTTTATGTGACAAATCGTTTTATTAATTAAAATTTGAACTTTATTTTTTCCAGCAGAATTTCACAAACTTAAATCTAAGATTACACAAAAAACCGAAAATTTTTAATTTATTTTTGCTCTTAGCTCCAATATGTATTCATTTTTTGGCATTTTATCCAATAATATACAATATTCTATTTTCAAAAATCGGCCTGCCGGGAGAAATTTAATAATTGAGTTTCATAGCTCACAAATTCTAAATATGGAAAATTAAATTATTTTCATTTTATTTTTGAAAAAATAAAAATTCTTTATGACGAAAAAAATATATAAATCATGCAAAAAGGTTTTTAGCTTATAATTTAATCTTTTGACAGCACTAAACATTCTCTTTTGTTAACAAAATTCTTAAAAAAATATTGAAAAATTTTAGCAGGAAAAAATGTTTCTATCTTTTTGAAGCTCATAAGTTTTTGACTTTTAGCCATATCTTCAACCAATATTTGATGGACCTGACCAATCTTCAGCACCATTTTTTTATTTGGACCCTTTGGCATTTTTATTCGAATTAGCAAATGGACAAACGGAAAATGACGAATTTAAAAGAAATCAAGCAAAAATAGCAATTAAAAAGGCTGGAAAATATGTGGAATCACAAGAAGCCAAGCTAAAGCAAATTGTTTTGAAAGCAGAATTTCTGAATGTGAATTTGTCAGCTGAGCAAAAATTGTTCGAAATTGGGCCGGACGGAGTGAAAAATGACCCAATCGTCGAGGAAATGAAAAAGCAAATTACAGACACTCTTTCAGACGGTCAAAATTTGAGCGACAAAATAAAAGCCGATCAAATGAATTTTTTGATTAATCAAATTCAAAATTTGAATTATGCTGCTGATTTGGCAGCAAGCATAGAAAATATGCAAATGATAAGTGAAAACTGAAAATTGGAAAAAAACAATGCAAGGAATTATGTAAATTTGTTGCTGATTAGCATAGAACGGATTTATATGTGCTAAAAACGCCAAATATTGGCCGACAGAAAAATTTAAAAAACCCCAAAAAAGCCAAAATATGTGCCAAAAAATGAAGAGAAACTCTTAATAAAAACGTGAATTTCTCCAAAAATCTTTTTATTTTTAATCCATTTCGATAGCACAAAGCTTTAAAAAATCATGTCCATGTTTTTTTTCTCAAACTCAGTTCAATTCCATTGTTCAGTATTTACGGAACGAAATGAAAATAAAATTTCTTTTTGTAATATTTAAATTTTAATTATTATTTTATTTGCTAAATATAAATCATAATTTAGCTTAATCTTAATCAAATGAATCAATCTTGCTATTGGAAGGTAAGCTCTATGTATCGTCTAATATATTATAATTTTTTAAAAATATAGCAAAAATTATTTCACGGAATGTTGGATTTTTTCCTATGAAAAATTATGGAAATTACAGTACGAATTGTATCGTTTATGTGAAACTCGCTCTGATTGAAAGGAAAACAGGTAAAACAAAATTGTGTAAGAAATTGGTCAACAGGGGGGGGGGCCTAAAATAGAAATTTTTGAGGATTTTTCGACAAACACCCAAAAATCTTGCAAAACATGAACGAAAAAATGCAAAAAAGTCAAAAATATGTATATAGGTAATAGAGACCGGACGGGATCGGGATCCCGCGGGATTTCTTCGGGATCCCGCGGGATTAAATTCGGGATCCCGACCTCGGGATCCGTTCCGAGCGATTTTTTAAATTCATCGGGATTGATCGGGATTTCATCGGGATCCCGAACCGGGATCCCTCCCGACCATTTTACCAATCCCGCGGGATCCCGCGGGATTGAAGTCACGATAATTTTTCAAAAAATCTCCATTTTTTAAATTAAGATCTTGAATTTTAAATTAAAAAATATTGTCATTTGCTAATTTTTCTTTAAAAAAATCCCTTAAAAATCCCAAAAAATTTTACAGGTCTCCAAAATTCCACTAAAATTTTCAAAATTTGACGCAAAAGTTGGCCATTTTGTGACTTTTATTTCTTCATAAAAATAATTATTTTTTTAAAATTTCTAAAACATTATTCTAAATCTTATTAGGTAGTTTTATGGCACAACGATTTCTAAGAATTCTGTCCAATAATCAGAATAAAAATTGTTGTCTACGCATTTTTCCTTCGGTGCCAATCGGACATCACCAGACCCAAGAACCCATTATTTTCTTATAAATTAGTTCAAAATCACAAAATATGGACAATTTTTGTATAAATTCTGTTAACAAATTACATTTCAAATTTTTAAAATTTTCCCGGCGGTGCCTATCGACACCGCCGACCTCCCCCCCCCCCGGCTCTCCTAAAGTTTTTGAAAAAATTTGCAGCAAAAAAAAATTTTAAAATCTGATTTTTTGATTCCGTTTCTCAAAATTATTAAAAATGATCATCTGAGGCGAAAATACAAAAATTGATATTAATTTATTAAATTGTAAAAAAATTATTTAAGGCTATGTTGTTAAATGTTCTCATTTTTGAAAATCTGATTTTTTGGGCATGATATTCCAATTTTGAAAAATTTCTATAAAAATCAGATATAATTCACATCTCTTTTTTTCTTCAATCGTATTGATCAATTATAAATATTAGATAAATATTTGAACAAAACTTGGCACAAAATGTAAAAAAAAATGGGTTTGAGCAAATCCCGATAATCCCGCGGGATCCCGAAAAAAATCTTCGGGATTGATCGGGATCGGGATTCGGTCGGGATCCCGACCCGGGATCCGTCCCGATCGTTTTTCCAAAATGTTCGGGAGTGATCGGGATCGGGATTCAGTCGGGATCCCGACTCGGGATCCCTCCGACCCCAGTTGTCCGGTCTCTAATAGGTAATATGTAGAAAACCCCGAAAATATGTAAATAAAAACCCCGATTTTTGTTCGCGAACAAAAAAAAGAAAGTGCTTTTTAATTAGGCTATGGAGAATCCAGGAAAAAAATAATTTTGGCTTTTTGAACCCAAATAAAGTGTGATTTTTTTTTGAATTGAAACTTTTAAAATCGTCGATTCTCAGAGGGTGTATGTATTCTTCGCTTTTTTTGCATTTCTTCTGTGAAAATTTCTAAAAATGGCTGAACTATTTTCTAAAAACGCAAAAATGGTGAAATATGCATTTATTCTTGAAAATCCCCAAAATATGCATTATTCTTCGGGAAGAAAGCAGTGTGATAAAAATGAATAATAAACATTGCACAGATTAAGTGTTTGTAATTACTAGGGCATAAAATTATATGCATATTTTTTTCCTGGACTGTGGGAGGCCTGAAACGCACGAAAAACATGTTTTTAGCTTGGTATGAAGCTTCTAGGCCGTACTTCCATATGCATATTTTGCATATTTGTGCATATTTCGCGATTTATATGCATATTTGCATATTTGTGCATATTTTGGCATTTCGTGCATATTTTATGTGCATATTTGGGCATTTTTTCAAAATACCCCTATTAAAACCTATCAGGTAAATTGGCCTTTTTGACCCCTAAAGACCAAAAAATTTCCAAAAAAGACTTTTTTTAGCAAAATTTTGTCGAAAATATCGACTAAATTAAAATTTTCTTAAAAATTGATTAATTTATGCCCAAAATAAGCAAAAAAGCGAAATTTTGCTTTTCAGGTTGATTTTTCGTAAAATTTAAGTTGTATCGTGTTTTTTTGTTCTAAAATGATTTTAATACCATATTTTTAGTCATATTTGAAAGTTTTACTTTGCGTTTAGCGAATTTAAAGAAATTTTGAAAAATTATACGCTCAATTTGGAAAAAATTATGTGCATATTTTCCACTTTTTATGTGCATATTTTGTCATTTTTGGTGCATATTTTGCGATTTTATGTGCATATAATTCTATGCCCTAGTAATTACTATTTCATTTTAATGAAATTGAACATTAAATTATTAAATTCTGCTTCTCGACAATCTTCTTAAAATCAGTCCATATTTATTCATTCCGATGACGGATTTAGCAAATATCTTAGCGCGCCAGTTTTGTACACATTGTATAAATTACATTTAAGCCATTCAATATTTTCCAATAAATCCACGTGAAAAAATTAAATAAATAAAAAATTAAACAATGGGAAAAGAGAGTCGTTATAATTACAAAATCAATGCCACCAGATATAAAATTTTATTGCCATTTATGTACATTTTTATATTTCAATGAAAAAAAAAGATTTGCGATTTTGTTATAGCTAATAATAAAAATAATAATATAATAATAAAAATAATCATTTTTTATATAATTTACATTTAATAACAAAGGAGTAATTCATTAAAACTTTTTATATTAAAAAATAATAATATTTCAAATTTTACTATAAAATATTATTGAAAATTCACTTAAATAAATCTTTAAAATTAAATCGAAAAAAAAGAACGAAGTCTAGTTTTCAAATAGATTTCCTAATTCAAATACAGAAAATTCTTAAAAATAAAATCGGTGTCCACATTTTCAAAGACTGATAAAGAAGTGATGCGATTGCGCGACGTTTTGCTAATTTTTGTCGCTTCATTTCTTTTTGGCCATTCATTTGGCGGCCTTTGCGGCTCCAAACCGTCCAAATTTGAGCGTTCGGCGAGTGCGCCCCATCGACGGGCGTCGGCACCGCCGCCGACGCAAATGCGAAGGGCCAACAGCACACCGAAAAAACGACGAAACCCCTCAAAAAACCGGGCCAATTCTGCTGATCATCCCCCGGCACTGTCCAGAAATCTCTCGGCAAGACAGCAATATTTTGATGGTAAAAAGGAATAAATAAAAAATTGTACAGTTTTAATGTTATAATTAGTGTTTGTTTAATTTTATTTTTAAACGGAAATTTTTTCTGTTCCGCGACAAAATTTCTTTTTTTTGTTGCTCTTAATTTTTATAAAATTTTTGAAAAACGAGCGTCCCTTTGATGCGGTAAGGCGCCGTTGAAGAGAGGAAAAATCTTAGTGAAATTTTGAAACATTTTTATTCAAAAAGTGGACAATTTTGAGGATTTTGCCTTATATGTAAAATAAAAGGAATGGCGGCCCGTGTGCCAAAGAAACGATGGGAAAAATTATTGGAAAATAATAAATTAATTATTATTTTTTAGATACCGTCGATTTTCTAAATAATCAGTCTTCATCAAAAGGACGGAAAAGTGACGTAAATGGCACATTATGGGAAGAATTTGAAGCGGGAAGAGTAACGCAACTTCCATTGAAAGAATACCATAGTTCAATCCCTGATTACCTTGAGCGGGAACGGGCAAAAACAGCCCGCAAAAAAACTGTCGAGAAGAGCTTCACAGGTATTGTAAGCGCAAACCAGGGAAAAAACATCGGAACGCCAAATCCGAAGACCTAGCTTTTTCTCCAAGAATTTTTTTTTTTGCTGTAATTTTTCAAAAAATTATAGGTGCTTTGCGCAAAGATATCATTTAAAGGCGTTTCGCCAAAAATGACCACTTTTTGGTTTTGTTTAAAATTTCGAAAAATTTAAGGAAATTATTCGTCTTGCGATGCCAATAAGTGTTGGCGGACAAAATTGGTTGAAGGAATATGAAATTAATTTTCAAAAAACTTTGGAATTTTTTTGTTCTTTTTCGTGAGAGAGGAATTCCCGTCCCTTCCTTTAAGACAGGTCTTCAGATGTGTCCCCAATTTTCAACAATTTTTACTTTTTTCACGATTTTAAGAGGGTTCGGTAGGCATTTTAGAGAAAATATGTTAATTTAGTCGAAAATCATAAAAATCATTTTCAAATAACGATAAATTTTCAAATTCACTGCTATGTATAGGAAGTATTTTGTTCATTTTAAATAATCTTTTCCATGCCCAAATAATTATTACATATTTGAAGAATGATTACCGTATATTGCCAAATCACTGTTTGAAATAATTTAAGCTAAACAATTTTTGCACTTCATTGGCATATTGTAAAAACCAAAGTGACGCTGAATTCAAAGTTAAAAAAACGAAAATTTTCAATTTTTTTTATTATGCACAGAAATTTTGGTAGGATAATATGCACAAATTACTACGATAGCATTGAATTTAAGACTCAGCGCTGAAGAAAAATCGGAGTCAGAAACGGAAATTGCTCAAGAATCATTTGGAGCAAGAAAGAACTAATGATTACCGAGAAATGGCACCCAATTGGCAATCAGCGGGTTACCGTGACTCATATGGAAGTGACAGTTACTACAGAACGTCATACGGTAAATGGGGGGTTGGGATTGGATATCAATCAACATTATATGTATCTATCTGCTACAGTTTAGACTAGTCGTAATTGGTTTGTTTTTGGTGTTAAAATACCTGAATTAAGGGCATTAAAATTGGGGTTTAAATGTTATTTAATTTTTTTCTAAGTTAAAGATTAATAATGAACAGGGAACGGATTTATATGTTTTTACAAAAAAAACATATTTTGGATTTTAGTAGTTTTGGCATATATTTTGGCGGTTTTGTGAAAGATTTTGAATTTTTTTTACAAAGTAGTATTTGGCATCTAAATCCTTGGCAAAATGTCCAAAATTACTTCTTTGTTTTTTACATTTTTTTAAAAGTCAATTCTGAATTTTTACATAATTTTTGGCATTTTTTTAATGACTCAAAGTCATTTTTGGTAATTTTTACGGCATATTTTATTGCATATTTGGGCATTTTTCGGGCTTTTAGGGCATATTTGAGGGATTTTTTCTACTAATAATAAGTGCTTAAGGTTTTGACGGGACGCCAACACCATTCGAAACATTTGGCAACGGAACGCCAAGCTCACTCGGTGCTTATGAAAGGAAAGCCCAAGAGGAAATGCTAAACAAACAGAGACAATGGGAAGAGGAACAGAGAATGGACCAACTTTGGCAATTTTATGACTAGGAGTGGATTTTAGGGCGAAAAATCAAATTTAGGGGGCTAAATAGGGACCCAAAAAATCGCGAAATAATGGGGAAAATTTTAATGAAAATAAAAATGGATGTAAATAATTTCTTCATTTCTAACTTTTTGAAAAATTAATTTTCAAGGGGTCGGGAGGTCGGTCCTAATGGGTGCGTTTTTTTGCAGCTGTAAGGATTTTCAAAAATGCCCAAATAGAGGCAAAAAGTCCAAAATAGGGATTCCAAGTGAATTTTCGCGTTAAAAATGTGTTTTTTGTGCTTTTCTCATTGAATTAACGCCACAGAAAAATAAGTTAACCTAAAAATCCGCTATTTATTTATAACCAAGAAAAAATTTTTTTTGGATTTTTTGCGTTTTTCAGTTCGCTTTTTGTTTTTCAATGAGTTTTACCAAACTACAATATGTTGGACCAACTCATTTCTGATTACCAAATTTTTTATGCAGCTGTTTGTTATACTATTGTTTATTTTTACCAAATTTTGTTCGTATAAATTTGGAAATGCGAATTGGAAAAATATTTCTGTCAGTGGGAAATGCTTCAGTGAATAGTTTGTGTTTTTAGAATGTGAGAAACGGTAGTAGAGTGACTAAAACTTTATACGGTAATTGGTCGATGGAAACCTACTGTATTCCCATCAGAAATGTTTGGGTTTTTCGAATTTGCTTGTTTTTACAAAATTTCCAAAGCTTAACTCCTAAGAACTTAATAATTTCAAACTTAAATTCTATCACTGACGCATCTTTGTCCAGGAGCTATGTAAAATGGAAATTCCTATACCATGAGGGCTTCTTATTTGGTGTGAAAAATTGTACATTTTTTCTCTTGTATTGGTAAATAATTTTCTACAAAAAAATTTTTTATAATTTTTCGTAGAAAAATTCCGCAATCTTCATTTATGTAGATGACAAGATTAAATGATAAATATAAGCTAGGATTGGTTAATATTAAAAAACAAGAAAAATTTTAGAAGCATTCTATCAAAACTTTTACAAAAAACACATAAAAAGGGTAGATCAACCAGAATTGTTAAGAAAATCTGTTCAATTATAATATTTATGAATATAATTTTGTAATTTTTTTTATTGAAGATCTTGCATCGATTTCACGGCTCAGTTTTCTCAATTTCCCATTATACATTCTTGAATTATACAACTGTTTTCATTTATAATATACATCAATATAATTTTGTATATTTTTTTGAATTTCCAATTTTGTCATCGATTTCACAGCTCGCTTTTTTCTTATTATATGCTGAATTTAATATTTTACGTTTCTCATTTTTGGCATCGATTTAATGTTCATTCTCGAAAACAGAAAAGTATATAAAAGCGATGACGCCGATTATTCGGGCATTCGCATTGAATAATTTTTTTTAGACAATTAAAAAATATATATTTCCGTTTTCCCTTTTAAATGAGTTTATAAACAAAATGAGATTAAATTTTTCAGAAAAGAAAAACGGCAATGAAACTCTCCATTTTATTTATTTTTTTAAGTTCTTAAAATGCAATTGAGCCAAAATTAATTTATGTATTCGACAACTCTAAGAAATTCTCTATTTATCTTTAAAATTTCAAAAAATTTCATTGAGTCTCAAAAAGTTAGGGACAAAAATTAGGACTCAAGACTTATTGAAATTTTATGACCATAATTTTATAATTTGCAAAAAAAAAACAACATACGATAGCCCTAAGAGTTCTCTATTAGCCTGCCAAATTTCAAAAAAATTAATTAACTTTTTCAAAAGTTATGACAATTTTTTCATTTTTTTTGGCTAGAACTTTTGAAAATCTTAATAAAATTTTTTGAAATTTGGCAGGCTAATAGAGAACTCTTAGGGCTATCGTAAGATACCAAGATTGTACAATTTGGTTGCGTCTGAGAAAAGTTATGAGTGGATTTAGTCAAAAACTTAGCAAATTTTGCACTTTTTTTTTTAGAGCATATTTTATTGTCTAAAAACGCTGCTTAGTCATTGTTTTAATTTTTATACAATTTTGGCATTTTTTTGAGAATTAAAAGCAATTTTTTGGCAATTTTTACGGCATATTTTTTGCATATTTGGGCATTTTTCGGGTTTTTAGGGCGTATTTGAGGGATCTTTAGTGCATATTTTATGCATTGCCATTTTTTAGTGCATAAACTTTTCTGGCGAAAAACGGCTATTCGTTTTTATGAATTAATAAAAAAAATTTAAATAATTTTTTAATTTTTCTTACAGAAAAAATGGTGGCGTTGTGCATTACTCCTCAAATTATTGCTGTGGTGTTTATGGTGTTGTTTTTGAGTGGATTTTTTAACGGTATCTAAAGAATTTTTTGTAAAAAAATATATTTTACAAATTTTATAAAATATGAAATAATTAAATTATTATATTTTATAAAGATTATACAATTATACATAAATTTATTTTCACATATATTTATTTGCATATTAAAAATTGTGCACAATAAATGTTAAACGTAAAAAATAATAATTTTATTTAAAGAATGGGAATGACAATAGGTCTCACAATCAATGGCAACACAATTATTGTTGGCATTTACATTCGTTCAATGCGATTACAATATTTTATTTTATTTTAAAAATTAATTTTTATTATAATTTTAATAAATTTTTTATATATTTCATAAAATAATTTTCAGTCATTTTATACATAATGAATCAAAATATCCAAATTAAACATGTATCAAAAATCATTAATATTTTTTTGAAAAAATTTTACCTCTTAGTTTTATTTTTTTCGACATTTAGGGCTTCTTCAGGGATAACCTTTTGTAAAAAGCCAAAAATCACAGAAAATCTTTTCAATTCATAAGAAAATTATGTTCCCCAGACCAACCATAATTAATTAATGATATTCACTAAAAACTCATTTCCAATGAACATCGGTGTCCATATTTTCAAAGACTGATAAAGAAGTGATGCGATTGCGCGACGTTTTGCTCACTTTTGTCTTTTCATTTCTTTTTGGCCATTCATTTGGCGGCCTTTGCGGCTCCAAACCGTCCAAATTTGAGCGTTCGGCGAGTGCGCCCCATCGACGGGCGTCGGCACATCCTTCGGAATTGTATGACAGAGCTCACTCATCAAGATACAATATCAATGGTACAGTAATCCATTTACAGGGAGACTCAAAAATTCGGAAGGCCAAATACAAATTTAAAATTTTTTTCTGCTGTGATTTTTCAAAAATTATATAATTTTTTTAGCAGATTTTCGGCCAAAAAGACCACTTTTTGGTTTTAAGTTTAAAATTCAAAAATTAAGCAAATTATTTGTCTTGCTGTGCAAATAAATGTTGCCAGAATTTTAACAAAATTGTTGAAAAAATTACGCCTTTGGCTGAATTCAAATTGTTAATGGTAAAAATTAGAGTTGAGCGGGACCGGGAATTTTGGGCTTAACCGGGACCGGGACCTTTTCTGGTTGAAAAACCGGGAATTTTCGGCTGGGAAAACCGGGAAAAAACCGGGATTGGTCCCCGGTCCCGGTCAAAACCGGGACTTCGGTACTCAGTTGTACTCAGTTGTCCGTGTTCTTCAGGTCCCGGTCCCGCTCAACTCTAGTAAAAATGAATAAATAAAAATCGCACCGATTTAGTTTGGCCAATTCCGAGGAATTTATCAAAAGGTCGGAAAAGTGACGCAAAAGGTAATTTAAGGGAAGAATTATTTCTTCACTGGCGGTGCCTGTCGGCATAATAAATACACAAATTAGCAATTTTTAGCACAAAAACTGTTAGTCCATTTTGGACTAAATTATAAAATGGAAAATTGTTTTGTTCCAAAACACTCAAAATGGTAGGATTATTGAAATATATGATAAACATTGTTGTTAACAATATGCCTATTTTGGAAAATTTTCATCTGATTTCAGATTTATTTTTTTTTACTAATTTAAAAAATATTTTCAGATCAAATTATAAAAATGCTTTTTTCCAATTTAACGCCAAAAACACTTTTATTAGCATTGGTCATGCTTTTATCAGCAAAAGCAGTCAAAGCATATCAAAGTTGAAAAAATTGCATTCCAAAACTGGTAAAAAATGAATTTAAATAATTTTTTAAATTTTGCATTTAATTAATTGCCTCTTCACATTTTTTGAAATTGCTTGGTGGGAAAAGCGTGCCTTTGGGCATTTTGTGTATTGGCAAAATTGGATTTAAAATGGATGAAGATGTTGGAAAACTACACAAAAACATCTGTAAACAGTTGGAAAATGATGAAAATATGCTGAAAGTATTTCTCAATGATAAAGAAACATTGGGAAATTTGAAAGCATTTGTATCAAATGAAAAGCCTATCATTGGTACAAAAACTATTCTTGAAAAAATCAAAAAATTTTCAATTCTTAGCTACAAACAAAGCAGACGAAATTTTTTAAGCACCACAACTCCGTCTTTATAATTTTTTAAGCTTCGGAGTTTCAATTTATCAAAATTTTCAAATCCTCGGGAATTTGAATAATTCCAATTAAAATCCATCCTATAAACTAATTAATCCAATTAGTTAAACCATTTACTTTCCAATTTTCAGCAAAAAGCATAAGCAGCGGAGAGAATAGTCAAGGAAGAAGACGACCAAAGCGTATGGACAATGCTAATGATAATAATGATAATGGATATGGTGATGAACAGATCCGAAAACAAGCTGAGCGAATAAAAAAGAGACGAAAAGCCAATTCAGAAATGCGCGAAATTTGTGTGACTATAAGCAAAGCCTGATCACTTTTTATTTTGCTTATGCGCCGCCCGATTTATCTTTTTTGGACAATTTAAACAATGTGTGCTTTTTCATATGCATGATGATCTGTTTAAGCATTGTAAATTTTATTTTATTTGTTGCACCGTTCCTTTTCTGTCCCTTGGCTTTTCCCGACACTGAACAGATTCTGCCACTGATATCTGACGATTTTTGATTGATTGCTTTTTGAATCGCATTTAGCATAATTATGCTTTTTTTGTTAGATATGCTTTTGTATGCTAAATCGAGATAAAATGTGCTAACAATTAATGGATTTTTTCTAATTATACAATTAATCCCAAATTCAGAAGCAACATACATTTTTAAATTGAAAAACTTACTAAATGTTATAAGAACATTTTTTGAGCGTTGTTGGTTAAACCCATCAGCTCGTTCCACCCCTCCCCTCCATATAATTTCCCCGAATTTTTTTTAAAACAAAAATTTTTAAAAAATAGAGAAAATTTCTTTATAAGATTAAAATTCCTTAAAAATTTTGGAAGAATTTTTCTATTTTTCAAAATTTTTCGTGAAAGTTTCTTCTAAAAAATTTTCTAAAGATTTTTGGGGAAAACGTAATGCACCTGAGAAAAACTAGTAAAGGAGGCGAAATTTGCGAAATGATTATTGTGTTCAAAGTTTGGTTATCAGTCTTTTTGAAAATACAAAATTAAATGTAACGGAGACGCTGATCAATCAATAATCAATCAATATATTCTTTGATCATTGCGCAATCAGTCAGAAAAGCTGCTTTTGTTGTTTTTGACGTTGCAATTTGTCTTCCATCCGTCTAGCACCGCTCTTTCTGTTTCTGCTACTCCCGCGCATCGTTCCGCGGCGGAGCCGACTCGACTGCCGTCCGCTCGACGCTCCTCCGACTTGGTCCGTTTAGCCGCTTCCGCCAGCGCGGCAACGCCAAACAGCGAACGGCACGATGCCGACCCGGTGGACAACGAAGAGGAGAAGGTGGAGAAGCGGGAGGAAGGCGCGCCGGGCGGCGAGTGCTGCTGCGGATCCGCCTCGGACGAAGCGGACGAGTGGCCGGAGTCCATCATCAGCAAGTCCGTTTCAACAATTGTTGATGGAGGGGGCGGCGGCGGAGCGGTGCCGTTGTGATGGTGGTGAGCGGCACTAGCGGCTGCGGCACAATGTGACGGCGGCGACGGGACGGCGGAGGAGAGCATTTTTGTGTGTGCCGCCATCAGCACAAGAGGCGATGACCCAGCAGCAGCTCCGGCACAGCAAGACGGTGATGAGGAGGAGAAGTTGGAGCTGTTCAGCCGTTGGTGGAACTGAAAAGATCAATTAAAATTTGGAAATTTTAAGTCTATTTTTGGAGTGGGTGAATGGTGCCGTAAATAAATAAACGCCACCGAGAGAAAATTTTGAAATTTTTGACCAATATTTGTCTAAAATATTGGCCAAAAATAAATTTTAAAAATATTGTTTCCAAAAGGTATATGAGTTGCCAAACTTTTCTACCTTTGGTCTCCCAAAATTGCGATTGCTGGCACGTGGTGGGATGGGAATGCGAAGAACCTGTGAAAAAACGCAATAAATTGCTAATTCTTGCTATAAATTGAGGAAAAAGTGATCAGCAGCATATTATAAAATATGATAAACCGATCAGAAAATAGAGAAAAAAGTGAGATGGTTAATGATCAAAAATTTTTATAGGCAATTAAAGAGGAAAAATGAATTAACTAATTGCTAATTTTTTTTTATAAATTACTCAAAATGATTACGACACCAAACAAAATGATTAAGCAAGGTAACTAATTACTAAAATTAGCTAAAACTTTTTAAATAATCAGCTGATCAGAGTGAACAATCAGTTTTTTGTCTCTTACCGAGTTTTTACGCGAAAAATACTGCACATTTGGGCTGATCTGATCATCGTCCTCCTCCTCTTCGTCATTCTCTTCCTGATCAGAACGGACGGCACCGCCAAGCGGCACTCCCCGTCGTCGGTTGGCATCGTTTGTGTGCTGTTCCCCTGCCAAATACACACGAGTCACTGTGGCAGCTGATGCTCGGCCTAATTAGTTTTTGGAATAGGTAATTAGCAAATAATTAATAGTGATTTGACATTCAAGAAAATTAAATACCTATGACAAAAGTGTAAATTCAAAAAAAAAAATTAATTTAAAAGAAAATTGATCCATATTTTAGCATAAATGAGCAAAAAAGTTATCAGCAATTTTTATGTGTTTTTGTCTAATCTTTTTAGCATTTATCTAGCACTTTTTTAGCTTTTAGCAACAATTATTTGTTTTCGGTTTTAAGAAGCTAAAAATCCCATTTCTAATTACCAAATTCGGGCGGCAGCGGCGCCCTGCGCCGATGCTGGCGCGCCCGGTGCAGCAAAGAACGTGGCGCCGACGCGTCACCAACAACGTCGGCCTCCTCATCTTTAAAACAAAAACACATTAAATAATGTAATTTGACAACAATTAAATTTATTTATGGCCTAATAAATGAATGCTTACCTAAATTTAAAAACAGAAAATTATTTTGAAAAAAATAATAAACAATAAATAAAAAATAATCTCTTTTCCTCGGTTTTACAAATAATTTTAAAAAATGACATTTTCCCTTTTTAAAAAGTTCTTTCTATTAAAAACTGTTTTAATTCATAAAAATTTCTACAATTCCAATGCAATGGCGCCTAAAAAATTGGGAATTAAAACCCAAGCCTTAAAAAAAATATTTATGGCATGCCGAAGATTTAAAATTTTTTAACGGCACAAAAATTACCGTCCAAAAATGTGTTCTTCTGTTTCTGTTGTATTTGCTGTTGTTGTGCATCCTCATCATCATGAACATCATCGTCTGAATCATCATGTTCAGCTGCTCTCTGTTGTGCCCAATTTGGCGATGATATTGAAGCCGTTTGTCCTCCTCCTTCGCCATAGCCATCGCAATATTTCAAGGGATTTTGTTGTTGCTGCTGCTGCTGCTGTTGTTGTTGTTCATGTTTGCTGCGCAACTCGCACAACGTTTCGCCAAGTTGAAGCAGTTTGGCCAGCAAATGCATGTCATTCTCCATCAAAGACAACTAACAAAAAAATGTATAAAAATATTTTTTTTTCGAATTTATTTTTTGCTTTTTGAGTTTAAAATGCTTTCCAAATGTTTGATCACTAATATGGGAATTCTAAATCATTTTTTTATGTGAGGTAGAAAGGAATAATAAGCGGCGGGACAAAAATGAGGGGTCTTAAGGCCTACCGTACAAAAAAGAAGAGTCTGGTCTACGGTGCTTAAAATAATAAAGGAAATGCCAAGACAAATTCTCGGGCGCCAATCACATTCGGTAAAACCGCAATTAAAATCTTATCTTATTTAAGTTTAAATTATCAAAGAAATTTCAAATTCCGAGAATGCTGAATCCAAATCTCGACAATTTACAGCGATTTTGACAATTGTGGGGAATTGTTTTGTTCCTTTTTCCCACTGATCGTCCACTTTTCACTCCTCATTGTCAGTTCCGATCATTTTTGCTTCCTTTACGCTTTTCCCCATTTCTTTTTCCCTCCTTCCAATTTGATCAATTTTTATGGCTCTCCAATTAGCACCGTTTTCGGGTGGCGTGGAATTGAGGGATAAATAGGACAGGGAAAAAGCATGGGAATTTTGTCGGCTTAATGGGGTTGGGGGAAGACACACTGAAACCGAAGTTACATAATTTGATTAACTGTGCTTTTGACTGGTTGAGTGACTTGTTGGTGGTGTTCATTTGTGCAGCTTTATGTGTACAAATGCAGCGGAATCATTTCAATGAAGCGGAAAAGTGGTGACGGGAAATATGTGACTAATCATTCGGGATTGATCAATGAGTGATTGTGATGTCAAGTTTGGAAAAAAGTGGGTGGCAACAATTATCGATGATCATGGTCAGGGTCATTGAGTGATCAGAATTAATCAATGAGTGACATCAGGAAGGATCAGGAACTCAAAACTGATCAGGAAACGACAAAATTGGTGCCTTTTGAATAATCAATCAATAAACAGGAGAGCATTTAAATTTACCAGAAAGAGGATCATTGAACTGTTTTAAATTGGCCAAACGAGGAATGTTCGGGAAAACGATATAATTGAAAGCCCGTTCAAAAATTTTGATTTTTTTAAAAATTAATTTAAATTGATCAATGTGGAACTGAAAATGCCATTGGCAAAAAACAAAAACTCAATTTGTGTTTTTTCGTTACCCACCATTTTTGACCGTAATGTTTCAAATTGTTCGCCGCCAGTGCCAGTTTTTTCATCTGCTGTTTGCCGTAAAATTTGCTCCTCTTGGCACTGCTGATCATCTGTCTTATGTTGATAATTGCCTCCTAAAAGGCATGGAAAAAAAAGTTTATAATTGGAAATTTGACCAATTAAAGGCGCTTTTAAAAATTGGAGGTAAGATTAAAGTCACTGTTTATGGGCATACCAATAATTTTTCAAGTTTCATCAAATTTAAGGTTTCAAAAATCCTGTTTACAATACAAAAAATCCTAATATTTTCGAGAAATATTGTATCACTAATGCGTTTTCCGCTCTATTAGAGCCCGGACAGGATATGATACTGTATAGGATTTTCGCTAGGTTCTGGTCCGAGTTCTGTATGTTTCAAAAAATACAATACGACCCGGGACTTTGTTCCGGAATCCTGTTTGGGTCCATCTCGGAAATTCTGAGCCCGGGTCCGGGCTTTTTCAACATCCCTGGCTCTAATTCCTAATCCCCTAAATCCAATTTTTCAAATTTTGAATGCCATTGTTTTACCTTCCGCCGTTGGTGTTGGTTTGGCATTGTTGCCCATTTTATTGTCCTCCTCCTCCTCTGCTTCCGCGGTGTCCAATGAGCAGAAGGAACGCGCCTTTTTGTACCGTTCCAACCGTCGCATATGCCGTTCGCAGTTGCGACGAATGGTCGAAAATGAGTCGGACGATCCGATGACCGATGACGACGAGGAGGAAGAAGGGGTCAATGATGGCATTGGAAATGCCACTGAAGCAGAAAATTCTAAAAAAGAAGTGTATCAACGAAATTTTTAAAACTTTTTATAGAAAATTTTCAGAAAATCTATAAAAAAAATTCGCTAAAATTTTAAGCAAAAATTTCCGTCGGTCGGCTGAACAATTTCATTGTATTTACAGAAATTTTAGGCAAAATTCTCAAAATTTGTTAATTAAATTAAATATTTGTGACAGTTCATTTTTTGTAAAAATTGAGGATGATTTGAAAAATCCACCAAATTGGAATCCCTGTCAGGAAGGAATAATGCAGTTTCTTAACCCACCTGATGAAACAGTGCCATGATGTTGGTACTCTGAAGAATTGCAGTTTGGTATTTTGTCGAGATCGGCGAATGGCACTTTTTCGTTTGGCATTCCGTTCGGACCGTTCGATGCGGCACGTTTTATTCGGTTGTGGTAGTAAACTTTTGGCATTCTGTTGATTCCAGTGAGCTCATTTCCTGGCACTACGTCCAAATTTGGCTCATTTTTTGGCGTTCTGTTTTCGTTGGTGTCATTTTTTGGCGCTTTGCCGCTCTCTGCTTTGTCACGCTTTGGCATTCTGTCCCCATTTTTGTCGTTTTTTGGCATTCTGTCCACAATTTTTAATGATGAAGATGTTGCTGAGGAATTGGCCGTCATAATTGTTGCTGTTGTACACTGGGACATTTTTTAATAAAAAAATTTGCTGCCTTTTGGAATAAAAAAAAACGGAGCTAAAATCGGACTCGCTCAGTTGAGCCGTCACGTTTGGGCCGGCACGGTTGGGCCCCAGCATGCTTTTCCACGATAGCTTTTTTCTTTGTAATCCAAATCCAACATTGTAGGTATCATTCGATAGCTCTTCATATGCTCTATTAGTCTTACAAAAAGCGGAAAAGCGGACAGATTTTCAAGTCTTGAAAAAATTTTAGTAAGAAAAAACTTGAAAATTTCGATTTTTTCGAAATTTTCGTGTATAACTTTTTTGATAATTGTCTAATCGCGAAGCAATAGCTTAGAAAAAGCCTCTAAACATGTTAAGCTTTGAATGATACCAAAAATGTTGGATTTGGATGACCAAGAAAAAAGTTACAGAAAGTTATAGTGGAAAAACATGCTAGGGCCCAACCGTGCCGGCCCAATAGTGCCGGCCCAACTGAGGTAAACCGGCTAAAATTGATGTATGCTTTAAAAAAGCGTCGCAAACAGAACGCCAAAAATGGTCACGCCAATTAAGCAATCATTCGAAAATTCCATCGTACCCATTTGCGCATCGCAACGATTGTTTGTTACGCCTATTAGTTTATTATATTGTCTTAATAACCCCACACCAGCGGAGCAGAACTGCTTTTGTGATCATATCTTGTATAAGTTTATGATAAACTACCATTTAGTCTTGAGGATTATATTCGCCGAAAAAATTACGGTAGGCATTTTTTTTGGAATTCCTACTGAATTACATTTATCATTTTAATTGGACAAAAACTCGGTCATCAATATACAGTAGGCTATTTATTAATTGATGAATAATAACCGGTTTTTGATTATTAAATAAAATTTAATTAGCTTCTAATTTTAAGGAGAGAAAAATAGGTATAAGTAAAGGCTTCAAAAGTTATAAATTTAAGAGAATATTAATTTATTAAAATAACCGTTTTTTTAATTTTTATTTCTGTTATTGGGAGGTTAATTTTTTAAAATTTACAAAATTTCTAAAGAGGTCTTTCAAATGCGTAATTTTCGAAAAACAATTTAACAATTGCACTTAGAAAGATTCACCATTCATGTGTCAATGAGCTCAACAAAACAATGCTAAACCAGGAATTGGTGCCCTAATTATTTGAATTTTTTAAATTTAAAATTATTTAGTAAAAGTGTGTTAATTAGAGAAACAGAATGGACTACCGACTGTCTGCCGACTGTTACTCACAAATAAATGTGTTATCTTTAAATACATAATGTTTTAATGGACGAGAAAAAAAAACATATAAATAATTAGCAGCAACCGTCAGCAGCGAATGCGAATGTTGCGCAGGCGGTCAAGGTTAGACAGCGCAAAAGCAAAAAATAAATAACAAATAATTAAAAACTCAATTAAGCATAATTAGTGGGGGTGGGGAGGGAGGCAAGAGAGGCGAGAGCCCCAGCAGAGATCGCACCTTTCTGTGTTCATTTTGTGCTTAATTTATTACCATTATCGCAAACGGTTTTGCCGAGAAAAGAGATGATAATTGTTTTTTGTTGTAAATTTATGTGTTTTGTATGGGAATGGATATGATAAAGCCAGCCGATCGACGGACGAAAGCGATTGATTTTGATCATTTGTAAGGTAATTAAATAATTAATGAATTGAACAAAAATGCTTTTGTGCGGTGTATTAACTCATTTTAGTGTGGATTTTTCAAATTTTAGGGATTTTACCCTTCGTTTTTATGGACTTGCTTTTTGTAATTAACGGGGTGGTGGGCTTCATCCCGATAAATTTGTTCATTTTTATACTCTAATTAGTTCATAAAACTGAATATTTTAATTTAGTTGCTATTTTAAATTGATAATCCACTTATCTGATCAAAAAACAAATTTTCCATGATCATTTAGAGCCTGAAAAAACAACGCAACACTTATCAGCGCTGATAGGCTTATATCAGGCTGCCTGGCTTGGTAAATCTTCAAATACTGATAAACAGGCTTATACGACTGTTTATTGTTAGCTTGGACCTAGTCCAAAAAAAAATCTAGGGCCTTAGCCTGGAGATTTCAAATTTCTGTGCTCTGACAAACACTTTTTATAATAGAAAGAAGTGATTTCGGATGTTGAAATATCTCCAAATATTTGCCCATTTAAGGAATTGGGTGTCCTGTGAGCACTTAGAAATTTAATAATAAATATATAAAAAGCAGCCCCCTAAAAATTGGCCTTCAAAATTTCAAAAAGTGTTTTACAAACTATGAGAAATTTTCCATTTTTTAAACTATGAAAATTTTCCCAAAGTTGATCCCAAAAAATAAATTTTCTTGGACAAAATTTTTAATCTATTTTCTAAAAATGACAATTATTCAAAATAAACAAAAATTTGTTCAATTTTATTTTTCCAAAATTTTTCAGGTGACCCTGGTTAAATAATAGCAAATTTTGAATAAATAAAATTTCAAAAAAGCCACACACCTAACCGCCAATTAAAACATTTGTTTTCCCTGAAAATTGCGACGAATTCTGGCGGAATCATAAATATGTATGACCTTGGCCATCAGCCGGCGGGAAAAAATGCCCGGAAATGCATTCATTCATTCTCCCACCCGACCAGCCTGTCTTCATGTTCAGCGCGGAGTTCGTTTTGGTGCCCACCAATCTCTGCCCAATTTTCTCCCCTTTTTATAGTGCTAATTGAGGGGGTTGGAGAATTGGAAATTGTCAACAAAAAAAAAAATTGGTGAATTGTGGGAAGGTTATTGTCCTGCTATGTGTTATGTGATGATTGGGTAGGAGAGACAGGACTAAAAAAGATTTAATATGATTTAATTTAAAAATTCAATTCCAATTTAGGAATGGTTTTAATTAGTATTTTTGAAAAATCTGCTGCTGGGTTATTTTTGGGCAAAATGTGTTTCACCAAACAAAATTGAAAAAACAAAACTAAATAATGAACAATGAATCATTAAAAAATAAATTGGTATAAGTTTGCGATAGAATTAATTTAAATATTCGCAATCAGTTTAATAAGGACCGATATACAAAAAAAGGAAAAAAACATTAAAATGCATTTTCAGAAATTTGAAATAATTTGATGAAATTTGTTATTTTTTAAATTCATCATTAAAATTTTTAGTTTTACATTAAAAGAATAAATTGAAGAAAGTGAAAAAAAGATTTTATGAACAAATTGAAAACCAAACTACCAAATGAAAAATTGAATTAGAGAAAACATTTTGGTTTAATTTCTACCAAAACTTAATGCAACATTCGTCACGAATAAAATATATAATCAAATTTTCTCGACATGAATTTCTGTCATGGCAATTAGCATCAAAATGATTTGTCCCAAAAAGAAAAAAATTTCGAATAAAAATAACCAAATTGAAAATGAAATTTAATTAAATTAAAAAATATTATTTATTCCGAAAAAGGAAAAGTGAACAAACAATTAAAAATTGTAAAATATTTATACTTTTATTTAATAAAAAAATAAAAAAAGTGATGGAAATGGTAAACCCTTTAGAGAAAATTGAATACGATAGATTAAACAATAATTAAACTGCTGCTAAAGTGGTTTGCAAAATGTTGTACAGAAAGTGACAAAAACACCAATTTTTAAACATTAATTTTTATTGAAGCGAATTCTTTTCTCTTACACACATTGTGGAAGACACACAAAAATGTGAATCACAGCTTCACAATAAAACGATGGAATGTTTTTTAAATTTGAAAGGTGAAATTCTCAAATTCGTTAAAGAAATTTTATTTTGGAAATTTCGAAAAATCAATCCAAAATACTAAAGAATTAAAAGCCGATTAAAATGGGAAAAGTAAAATTTTAAGTCAAACAAATAGAATTTACCTAAAATGCGTTGGGAAAGAAAGGTATTTGCATATAAAAAATGGAAAATAATATTTTAAGAAAAAAAAAATAAAAAGATTTTCGAGCCTCGAATGAAAGAGGTACAATGAAAATAGAAACCCAAATATAAGGGTTAAAAATTTGCAAATTCTTAAATGCCTTTTTTGGCATTTTGCCGTTTTGGCGCCTTTTTGGAATTTTTTCCGAAAAATCCATTAAAAATGCAATAAAATCGGGAAAATATGCGAACAGTTGTGATGCAGTGGTGAAAATAGACCGAGAAAGAAATCTACAGATTCATTCGGCTTTGCATTTTCCACTGATGCATTTTCTGAGAGCGCACGCCCGGCTAATGATGCTATGGAATTTCGAGATTTTAAAGCCTAAAATGGGGACATTTCGCATCGATGGGGGGGGGGTTGTAAAAGAGGTAGACGCGGGGGGAGAATGTATGATTAGAGCGGATAAAATTATTCGATGTTTAGCTGTCAACACGGAAAAAAGTGACACAGCATCACTGAGTGGCATTCAATTGTATGATCAAGAGTCTCCGAGCACACAAGTCGATTACATTTGCCAGGTTTGCAGATTTGGGCAAGGAACCCATCTCAAAATTTTCAAAATAAGAACATTGCAGGCTAGAAAAATCCAATTCTTGGACCAAAAAACAGGAAAAATTTAGCAATTGTATACCAGTATAAAACTATAATGATGTTCAAATATTTGAGCATCACTATCATAATTTAGAAAATCCATTTTTTTGCGTTGAACTTTGAAAAATAAAGACATTTCGGTGCCCGCGGATCAGGGCTGCACGTAATTACGGATTACGGATTCCGTAATTGAGGAAATCACTGTAATTACGGACTATGGGTTTATATCTTGAGAAATGCCATGATTACGGATTAAGAATATCCAGTAATTGATGGCAGCCCTGCCGCCGATAGGCGCCGCAAAGTTTATTTTCAAATTTTTAAAATTTTTATCATATGCTAAAACAAAATTACATTTTTCTTATATCAACAATTTTTTCAAAAGTTCTTACAAAAAATTCAAAATTTTTCGATTTTAAGGGTTTATTTTTTAAATTCCCAAAAAGGTCGGTCGACCTTAGGGATGTATTTTTCGCTTTTTTTTGCATTTTTCTTGTGAAAATTTCTAAAAAATGGTCGAAATATGCTCTAAAAGTGCAAACATATCAAAATATGCATTTATATGCACTAAAAACCTTCACCAAGACTTTTGAGCGGTTTTTCAAAATTTAAAAAAAAATGTGCGTGAAGGCACTCTTTTATTCCATAGAAATGGACAATTTGCAAAACAAGTTAATTATAGTTGGGATTTTTTGATAAAACGAAATTATATTCTAACGTATCAGCAGGGAATTTATGACTCCTGGCCTTTAAATTGAAAAAATTTGTTTTTATTTGTAAGCCCTAAAATAAATCGTCAAGAAACAAAATGATAATTTAACAGAAAATATTTGACTTTTGATGAAACCGAAACCTTATTTATCCCTCCCCCTAAATTTTATTTTTTAAGTTCATACCAAATTTTACATTTTTTTTTATAAATCCTATTTTTGGCTTTTCAAATCCCATATCTTACCTATTTTGGAGTTTTTCTCGCTAAAAAGATTGGACCAACTTATATGTAGAGAGAGCAAAGACGGCTGAACAGCGATAAAAATTGAAAATTTTGCAGATTTTATCTAGGCCAGGAGGGGGGGGGGCTGACTGGCCGGCAATTTTAATTTTAATTATTTTCAAGTTTTTTACAAAATGCTGAGATGGTTAATGTGATTATGGTGGTGGTGGTGGTGGTAAGTGCTATTCGCCCCATTCATATCAATTAATTTGCTAAAAATAGGCAATGTTATTTGTGTGACATGGGGGAAACAGCTGACCCCACAAAAAAAAAACAACAATGTTTTCTAAAAATTGGATTTTTTTAAATTTCTTATTTTGGAAAGAGGAGGAGGCGACAGCTGACCACCGAAAATTTTCAATTTTCAAATTAAATGATTTAATTAAATTTTGCTTGTCAGAACGGTGATTGATGAATGTGGTTGCTTTTGAAATTTTTGCCACGTCAACTGACAGAACAGCGAAGAAAAGGCAAAAAAAAAAATTTTTTTTTTTTGAATATTAAGCATTTTTAAATTAATTAATACAAAAAAATACAAATGACTGTTCTAAAAAAACAATTTTTGTTCGTATAAATGTGCCTTTTAAATAAAAAAACAAAAATATTTGCAGATAAAAATCACAAAAATGCTAAAAAATACAAAATAAAGTTTTAAATCTAATAAATGCAAATATACACAAACTCCAAAATATGCAAAAAAGGGGTCACTTTCGCTTTTCGCTTATTTCACATTTCGCATTTTGGCACTTTCGCTTTTCGCCATTTTAGCATTTTGGCACTTTTGCTTTTCGCATATTTCATTTTCGCATTTGCCACTTTCGCTTTTCGCTTTTTTTCGCATTTTGCATTTTTTTTCAACTTTCGCTTTTCGCATTCCATTTTTCAAGTGAATGGTCCACCCTTAATTTGAATACACTAATCCACCCCCGCGGCTGATCATCTATCTGTTAGCATTGGGCTGCTGGTGTGACTTGTCTAATGACTATTCTCGGCGAGCGAGTGATGGTCGGGCGGACCGCGCGGCTTTCTTTACACATCAAAAAGCACCGGAGGAAGGGGATAAAGCCGACCACCGATCAGCTGCTGCTTTTTGCTGCTGATCAGCAGCAGCAATCACCGCCACACTATGAGAAGCAAAAGCACCCTTTGTTTTGTGCTTTTTGGATTGATTTCCCTTTGGAAAAACAAATAAATGCGAATAAATATAAAATACCCGCCCAAAACACCCCAATCATCCCGACCGACCGATCATCCATTATTGACGAAGACACGACGATTGATGGTGATGATGATGAATGGAAGTGGAAGAAGAAAGGATGGACGATGACGGGTGATGGGATGAATGGGGGGAACAATGGGGGAAGTTCCCCCCAATTTTGAATGAGAACTTGAATTAGGGGGTGCAGCAGGCAGCTACTACCGGTGTTTTCGAGTGATCAGAAAAAATGATCGGTGATGAGAAAAATGGATGGGGTGGGGTGATTTTAGTTTTGAATGATCGTTGGTTGTGTGACCTTATTGGCACAGTATGCTGATTGAATTTATTACCATGAATTGGTGGCATTTGCCATTGTGGATCTTTGGGGCTGCACTGTTTTGCTAATATGGTTTGACCTTTGAATAAAATGGGGCAATTTTTTTTTGAACGGACGGACGAAAAGGGGCATTTATATTTAAAGCAAATAAACTTATTATATATTTCTTACTTTGATTAAAAAATAAAAAAGAATTTTTAAGGCTTTTTTAATGAACTAAAAAATGCGAAATGCAGCCAAAGTTGTGGCTTTTAACTAAATCTTACAAAATAATGTAAAAATTGAAATTATAAAAGTCAAGTATTTCAACAAAAAAAAAATGAGCAAATCTTTTTGAATTGTCATAATTTTGAGAGAAAAAAACAGTAATATTTAGAATGATTATAGGGACATAATTTCGCGCGTTAGTGAAAAAAGTGATCCAAATGAAATTTTGTGGATGAGTGAGTAGACACCGCCGACGAATGAAGGGGTTGAGATGGGTTGGGTTGGGTGGTGCACGTAATTCATCCCCCCCCGCGCTTTTCCCGACAATGATGACCGTAAAACAGTAAAATCACTCCACAAAAAAAAAATTGAAATTGATAGCCCGGGGGGGGGGAAGATTCTTCGCCAAATATGATAATGTTTTCGTATAGTTAAGTTTTTGGGAAATTAGGTCTCCACAACATCACATTCTCATGGTGATGGGCTTGACTCACAATCAGCAACGTGATCAGATTTTCGATAATATTGAGCCCTAATGCCTCCGTGGAGGTTTGGGGAAAGCAAATTGAATCTTGAATGGAAAACATAGATAAGAACCTTTTAAAAAGTTTATATGATTGAGAAGGAGACGAAGAAGCTTCCCCGAGAGGAAGATTAATGGATTAATTAAAGCTCCAATTATTATCCTATATATTGTGTTAAAATATAGAGAATTTTAGGGCAACCAAATTCCATAAAGTTTACTTAATTAGGTTGTTTCTACGAAAATTTATGATATTTTCTTTCTCAAAAAATCCTATTTTGGCACTAGTAAACGTCCTAACACCTTCTCTATAAGACTGTTTAAAATTTTATTATACATAATACTGTTTACGGTTGATGGACTGATCGAGTGACAACAATTGAGAAACGAGATGAGAGCCGACACCACCCGGGGCCAATTGACCACCTGTTGCTGCTTTGGCCAACGCGCCCGCTAGAGGTCCCAAAACGCGGGGGTCGTGCCCGTAATTTGATCGGCGCTGCGCAGGGGTCAGCCACCGGGGGGGGGGGCAGGGGTGCTTATTTGTCGTCGTACAAATAGTACTGAATTTTTTTGTTGTTTTGCTAGGGCTGAACTAATTGTAGAGAATCTAAAAAGTCAACGCTCCAGGTGGAACTCGAACCCTGGACCCTTCTAAACCGCGGAATGCTCTAACCAACAGAACAACGTGGCTCAGAACAACGTGGCTACATGTATTGTACATGGGCACCTCATTAGAGGACCTTCCATGGCATTTAGCCCATTTTCTCGCGCATTTCGCTTTCTTGTGGCGCCACATAATTGACTTTTTTAATAAGAAATTTGATAATTAGGTGAATTTTCGGGAGGATGGTGGGCTATCATTTCCGCTGGTATGTAAAGAAATTTTAGAAAATTAATTCCGCCAAAAAAAGATAATTAATCAAAATTTTTGGATTTTTTTTAATTATTTGACTTAAAGAGACACTTTCTACATGAAATATTTAATGACAAAAACAAATAAAATTTCGTAATCTTTTTTTGGGGGTTAAAATGCAAATAAAATCAATTCGCTTTCTTTGCAAAAAGATCAAAAATTGAGGCTGCCCATCTCCAAAAACTCCCATAAAACCAATCTGAATGAGAATTTGATTGTGTAGAATTGCATTTTTTTAACCCGCAAAAAATGCGCAGCCGAACAAAAAATAAATTAGACGTTTTAGCCTTGTCTATCCCCCAAAAAAATTATTTTGGTATTTTTTGTGTCCAATAAAAATAGAAAAACAATAATCAGATTCTCCAATTAATTGCGCTAGTGTTGCTGTGAATTTGTTGGACAGAAGAGGAGAGCAACAAATTACAAAATTAAAATGGGCAGCTTAAGGCATTTTCTGACGCAATAAAAATTTTGAGAATTTTTTTTGATCCGATAAAAAATAGGCATCCAATTTTTCCAGCAGAAATCAGAGCCAAATCATTTGCTTATTTGTTAGTTAGTCTGTGAATGAGCGAGCTGACAAATGAGTGAGTGAGTGATTGAGTGACCAACTGGGCGCAATTTGGTGGTTCCATTTGGATGGTTGCGCTCCTCCGTTGCTGAAGGGCTCTGCTCTGAATTTGGGGGGGTGGTGAGAAGATGGGGACCCATGGGGGGGATCACCGAAAAAAAGCGGGAGTCGGGAGCGGGACTCCCGTAAAATCCCGCGGGAGTCCGGGGGGTGGAAGAACCCAATTATAGTGCTTAAAACAGTGCGGCGCGAGCAGTGCGCAATCGCATTAGGGGCCCATCTCCCCCCAATTTCCTCCCATTTTTGGCTGAGTTGGGGCGGGGGGCGGACGACGGTCGGCTGGCTGATCAGCTTTTGGTGACCAAAACAGTGGACAGACAGAAGAGTAAACAGCAGAGGAAGTGACGATGATGATGGAGAAGACACGAACCATCATCACTGGAAAAAGAAGAAATGAATGGGACGGATGAATGGAAACAAATTGGCTGTTGGGCCTTTATGGACACTTTTTTAATTAGCGGTAATGATTTGGTACATTCATTTTGGGTGTTGGACAAAATTTGGCTTAAGGCCTGCTGGGATTTTTAACTGCTAAAGTGGGAAAATGGATGACTTAAATAAGATAATGAGGATGATTAGGTGCAAAAAATTGGAGAATAGATGCAATAAAATTCCAAATGAAAGGAGTTTACTGATTAGAAGTGTTTTTCTTGTATGCTAATGATCGTAAAAAATTTTCTGTAGCTATGGCATTTTAATGGAGCGCTCTTATTGCTCGGAAGAAATTGATTTTTAATAATATCTACCATTTTTTGTGTCAACCAAAAGGCACTCATAAATTTAATGAATTCCCTAAATGCGGGGTCACAGCACAACTCAGGCCCCATTTTGGCTCGAGACTCTTGACCCTTTGCCGGGGCACTGTGGCGCTTCTTTTATATGGCCGTTGCGTCTCCCCCCCCCCGCCAATTTCTTGTGGTCCGTCTGTTGGGGATTGGAGACTGCTCTTCCTCTTCTTCCTCTTCTCCTCCCGTGCTTGGCCTCTCATCATTCATCGTTGGCATTGGCATCGGCACACAGACCATTGAGCAAACAAAATGATTGATGTGGTAGCGATGATATATCAGTGGATTTGGTGGGCTCGGCGGTTTCGGCGAGGGATGGCCCAGCAGATGTGCCGTGTGCCGTGCCGCCGCCGCCGCCGAGGCGGCGGGGTGGGGGACAGGCGAGAGTTTGGACGCTGGTCAATGGTCCCCTTCTTGCTTTTGGGTGGATTGGCTTGGCCTCTGGCACTCAGGGTTCTTTCGGTCGGGGTCGTTTTCGCGCCGCCGTTTTCGCGCCGTCGTTTTCGCGCCGTCGTTTTCGCGCTGTCGTTTTCGCGCGGTTGCATATATGTAAAATAAATATGTGTATTCGTGTTTTTTTTTTACTAAATAATGCAGTTTAGCCTAGCCCAGAAATTACTGGATAATTAATCACATCAACAACGAAATATTTTTTGAAAACTATAATAGCTTTTAAACTCACGAAGTTTTCAAAGGGTACCGAATTAATAAAAAAAATGGTTCATAAGAAGAAAATTAAGCGCCCTAAATTTGGCTAATTGTCAGACTGAGTTGACCCCTGTGGGTGAAGTGTTGGATTAGCGCCGGGAGCGTTTCCCCCTTCTTATCCTAGCTGGCTGGGCCTCTGGTTTTTGGTTAGCAGATTATGTACATGGCCCAAAAAGCCATTTGATTGGGTTTTAACCTAATAATGATTCGCACATGTAAAAATAAATAAACAAAAATATACAAAGATTCAAATTTTTTGCATTTTACATGCTTTAACCTTTTTCCGAATGCTTAAATCGCTTAAAACCCGTAATATTTAGGGATTTGAAATGATTCAAATGCTAAAAGATTTGCCAAAAATTTTAAAGGCCAATTCCATTTAAGTAAATAGCGTAAAATTTTTGCTGCTGCAAAAGGTCTCGTCTTTGCTGCTGTTGGGTGTTGCCTGAATTATTAATAAAAATGTAATAAAAACGAAAAATACACCCCTAAGAATCGACCAAAAATTTTTCAAAATATACCCTTAAGAAACGACCCTAAATTTTTAAAAATATACCCCTAGGAAACGAAAAATTAAATTGGGGTTATTGCCATGGCTGCGCGACGGGTGGGGGGAGAGGCGCGGCCGGCCGCGTCGTAATGGCGCGGCAGATGGTCGACCGGCCAAAATTGGCAATCGAATTTTTGGGTGGGCGAGAAATGGGGGCACAATGTGTGCACAGCAGCAGGACAAAATGTTAGAGGACAGTCGAATTTGTAGTCGTCTCGGGACAACAATTCAGTGTGCCATTTGTAGTGCTCGAGAATGTCGGTCTCGATAAAGGTCTCGTCTTTTTATTCGAGTTTGGTCTCGAGAAAAGTATTAGGGTTCTTTGGTCTATTTTCGAAAAAAATATTTGAGAAAAATCCCGTTTTTATTAGGGTATTATTGATCTATCAAAACGATTCTCGTCAAATTTTGAAGTTAAATTTGGCAAGAAAAGCTTTAAAACTGATTTAAATTAGTTTGATATGTGATTTAAATAAAAAAATTTTGAAAAAAATTGTCAGCGTAAAGTCTTGCGAATTTTGAGCAAGCATCTGCGCCAATCATATGCAAAAAATGTTTGTTGCCGCGACAATGTGAGTTCCAATGCCGTCAAATTAATAATAAGATATATATGTGGCGTAGATTTGTGTCCTTTGGCACAGCGCCATATTTTTTTGCAATAACAAAAATAACATTTTGCCAAAAATACCAAACGGTTGGACGACAAAAATAAAGGTGAGATGATGACGGTTTGCTTTGCTTGCTTTTGCTTTTCCCATTCTGCATTTAAAAATAGTTACAAAGTGTCAAAAAAGGATTTTTTGAAAAATTGGCGCCGCGCTTTATGGACGGATGAATTTTTGGCTGGCTGATGGATGCATTTTCATTCCCTTTTTAAGGTTGGTGGGGGCAGGGACGGACGATGATATTTAAGACAGAAAATTATGCATTTTCATCAACACAAAACCAAAAATATTTTATGAATTTGTCATCAGCAGCAACAAAAATGAAGAAAAAGAATGAAAGAATGTGGAGGATGGAGAACAAAAAAAGACAGACGATGAAAAAATAATAATAATTTAAATTTAAAATGTATTTGCATTTATTTGTAATGCCATGTGTCACTGGAAAAATATTTAATAATAATTGGTGAATTTAAAATAAAATTTTAAAAAAATATAAAATTATGATGGACTAGAAGAGAAATTTTGAAAATCAAATCCAGGCCATTTCTTAAAATTATGCAATACCAGGAAAAACATTTTTGGGAAATTTCGGCAAAGGGTCTTTTTTTCAGATTAATACTTTAAATAGCGCACTTAGGCCATCAAATGATACCAAGAATGTTAAGATTAAGCATTTTTGTAAAAGTTACGCAGAATTTTTTGTGAAAAAATGTTTAGGTGGCGTCAAATGAACTAATATTCGTTTATTTTAATTAAATCATTAAAAATAAAAAAGTAAATAAATTTAAAAAAGAATAATGATCCTCAATGAGCTCATGTCAGGAAAAGCTCCCCCAATTAATTGGAAATTGCCGATGGCTTTAAAATAATAATAATAATAAAAATAGGGAGAAATTTCCAAAACACCCATTGATTCATCCGGGTGCATGGAGCGTGGGGGCGGGGGAAAGGTCAGTCAAAAATATATTTTAAAAATATTCTTGCAAAATTCAACAAAATTTTCTCAGAGACTGTGCAACAATAAAAAATCTAATTAAATGAATAATCACTAGGGCATCCAAAATTATATGCACATGCATATTTTTCCTGGACTGTGGGAGGCCTGAAACGCACGAAAAACATGTTTTTAGCTTGGTATGAAGCTTCTAGTCCGTATTTCCATATGCATATTTGCATATTTGTGCATATTTTGGCATTTCGTGCATATTTTATGTGCATATTTGGGCATTTTTTCAACAAATCCTCTATTAAAGCAGCCATTTGGGCATCTAATGACCCAAAATTTTTCAAAAATATCATTTTGGGTATTTTCTGATAAAAAAGTTAATGCTTTTTGCTCTTTCCCCTAAACACTTCACAATGAATGGGGGGAAATTTTGGGAGCGGGAGAAGGAATTTGCCATCTTTGTGTGCGTGTGCATTGTATTTGTGTTTATATGCTTTACATGCTCCTAATGATGCTTGGAATGTCAGGACGGAATTCAGTCGAGAAAATTTTAGACCCCGGAATTCAAACTTCCGAAATTTTGGGGCCCAAAAATTACAAGTTCCAATTTTTAGGGACTAAGGAATTCCGATTTTCGAATATTTTTGGGACCTGAGAATTGAGAATTCCAAAAATTTTGTGGACCTTTGAGTACGGCCTTGGAATTCCGGTCTCTAAATCGTGGTGCCAAGGAATTCATTTGAAATTTTGAACTTGGAATTCAGACTCCCCGAGATTTTTGGGCACAGAAGGAATTCCAACTTCCGATTCCTGAAAATTGGTCACCTAAATTCTAAATTTCGGTTTTCAACTTCACATTTCAGAAATTTTGGAATTCACCCCTAACGGTGAATAATGGCAAAATGAAAACGTTTAACTGATAAGCATTGAATCGGATCACGTTAACAGTTTCTGACAATGAGTTTCTGATTGACCACTCGCTCAGTGATCAAAGTGCCTTATTGTTAGTCTAACTGATTATGAAAAAATGACCAAAACTTTTCGACCATATGTATGTGATCAGATTTATTGGGAAGATGAGTGCTTTTGACACTTTTTCATGAAAGGGACTAATTAATCAAAAAAATTAATTTAGATTTTGCAACAATTTGATCAGTCACAGGTGTTGACCGGTGACGAATAAGGCTGAGTTCGGGTGAAATGCTATTGTTCAATGAATACTAGATTAAAATTTTTAATCGGAAGAATGACAGTCCAAAAGCATTATTATAATCAAGATTTAAGGATCTGGGGGCCCTTTCCTGTTTCCGGCGTTCAAAAATTTCAAATGTTTCCGTTTTAAAAAACCAAAAATCATAATTGTTAAAGCATGAGACAAAATAATTTGTTCAATTATTCATTAAATGTTAGTAGATTCAATTGTGATTAAACATTATTAAAAATGACAGAGCTCTTAAAAAAATTTTAAAAAATTCCAAAAATAAAAAATGATAAATTGGTAAATTTTTGCTGTTCACATTTTTATGAAACTCTTGCTATTTGTCGGCGAATAGCAGCAGAGCGCAAGAATGTCAAAAACGGGCAGCGAAGGGCGACTGACGTCATAGATAAAAAAAATAAATAAAAATTTACAAAAATAAAACGGGTTAAAATGATGACGCAAAAAGGAAAAATAAATTCAAATTTAGTTAAAATGTCAAATACTTATATTTTATTTTATTTTTGCATCAAAATTCGTATTTTTGATTTGATGGACTTTTGGCCTAACACATAGATTAGGCCGACAATTGTAAGCTTAATTTTACAATCCGATTTAAAACCGTTTAGCGATTTCAATAATGACGAAACTAACATTTCCGAGATTTATTGGCCAATGCCAAATACAAAAAATGATGCCTTATCCATGAATGTTTGGATTTTAAAATAATTTTTATGTCCATAAATCTATTGGGAATAAGCCAAAAATTCGAAATTTGCGCAATCCGTTGCTATTACTTTGTTGCTTAATGAGATTAATCAGCCGCCGCTGAATTGAATGACTGATGACGAACAAATTAGCGCTTTTGCTTAGGCGCTTTTTGGCTTTAAGCACAGCACCGCCGCACCCTTTTGCGGTAATCATTTGCGCATTTGGCTGCAGCCACCTGCCGCTGCCCACCGTCCGTAATTACTTCTGCTGCTGTCACTGTCGCTGTCCTCGACTTAATTACCCTCAATTTTGCTAGGCCGGCTAATTACTGTGTGTGAGTGTGTTGTGTATTTGATGTTTGTCCCCGTCAAGGTTTGTTGCACACGCCGCCGCGCACATAGTCCACAAAACAGTTACCATTGTGTGTCCCCGCGCCATGGCACACCGTCGCCCCCAAAATCGGTCATCAGCCACTGCGGACGGAATCGTCGGCGAGGGACGGAAACTCGAGAAATCCAATTTTTGGAATTTCAAATGATCTTTGATCTCTCCCACTCCGAAAATTTTTACCGTAACACTCATACTGAACAGTTTCGAGAACGAGGACCCGAGAATTTGATTTTGCAGAGATTTGAGTCTTACATAATATGCTTACACTATTGTGCATAAAATTCGTCGAAATTTCGAGTTTTCAACTCCGGGACGGGGGGAGGGGTTGGTTCTCTTTTGACACGTAAATGTGGTTCATACATATAGGCTTTCAAATTATGCCAGATTTGCTAATGTGAATTAGCAAAGAAAAAAGTTATGGCAAATCAAAGTTGGCGGCGCCGAAACGGTAGGCGCCGAATTGACCACGACTCATAAACCTAGCTTATGGCGATGATAGCCTCTTTAGCCAAGCGATTAAAAATGTTCCAATTGCGTACCATTTAAGTACTGTCCCTGATGGTACCGTTAAATTAAAGGTCAGTCGGTGCCAGCAGCGCAATTTGAAATTCACGGTTCTCCGCGGACGGCGGGTGATTTACGCAATTTTAGGAAATTGCCCAGCGCAATTGGGCAGTATCGCGCGCAACAATGGGATACATAAAAACTGAATGACTGAGTGACCACTCAGTTTTGGAAGTAAATTGTGGGGCAATAAAATTTGAAATTAAAATTAAGTTGATCGCTACGGCCAAGTGAGAGAGTCCCGCCGGAAACGCGGGGGGAATTAAAAGCCAGTTTATAAAATTAATTTAAATCCTGTATTGATCGGGATAGACTCATTCATTAATCTTCCATAAGTTCAAATGAGTTTTTAAAGGAATGGTTTGGATTTTGTTTGCCTCACAACAGATCTGCGATTAATGATCATTTTAGAAAATAACAAAGGCTCTGGTCGCAGATTTTTCCGATACTCTGATCAGCAGAAGCCATTCGATTATCGTAATCAGATCAACTCATTAGAATAATGATCATACATGAATTAAGTTTTCGATGTCCTAATCGCTTACTAACAAATTCTACATTTTAGATACGCTAAATGTTACAATTTGATTGGGACTTTTTGGCCACGACATCGCTTTTAAAATTGGTAAAATATTTATAATAAAGTGGGGTCGATTTTAGGGTGATGGTGGAGGAGGGAGGCACAAAAGAGAAGAGCGGGGTGGAAACAACAAATAAACAGAATAAATGGGATTTTGCGGGGTCCCCGCCTCCCCCCGGGGGGATGATGGGGCCGTGAAGAGGGCGAGGAAATGGGCGAGAACTGCGACCGACGAAGGAATGAATAATAATGGGGGAATGTTGGGGGGGGGGGAATAATATGCATAAAAATGTCGGAAATTTTGCTGGTGAGGTGCTCTGCCTGTCCTCCAAACAACAGTGAAATGTGGAGCGCAAAATGGGGGAAAACGGTCAAATGATCTTTGCGGGTTGGGGCGGAAGACTCATTTTGGAGAGTGATCAGAAGAGGGAAGGGAGACGGGTGAGGAAAAGCACATTGTTTCCGGCAAGTTTGATCGAACGAGTCGAGTTGGCCAAAAAAGGAGTTTAGCTCGTCTGGATATCGGATTTCGGGAATCACATTCTTTATTCATCAGTCAGTGATCACAGAAACAAATGGGGACTGATACGCTGTTTTACTAAAATTAGACATATTCTGATCAGCGATTTAATGGAAGAAAGAGCAAAGAAAGTCTAATTAAGGTTTTTGAAGCTGAACTTTAACCAGCACAATCTTAAAGTGCTCAGCTTCATTAGTTGCTTCTCAGATCAGAAAGGAAGGCAAATTTGAATAAACTTATTATCTTGGATATCGGATTTCGGGAATCACATCTTTTATTCCTCAGTCAGTGATCAGTGAAAAAAATGGGGACTGATACACTGTTTTACTAATATCAGCATAATCATCAAGTGTTCACTCAGCTTCATTAGTTAAGAGAAAATTGAATAAAGAATTGGAATTGGACAATCAAGGCTTGCTTAAAAGAAAATTAGGATAAATAAAAAAAAAAAAATTTTTCGGAATTGATGCAATTAATTTTTTGCTAAAAATTGATCAGTCTTTCAAAGTGAACAACAGTTCACATTCCAATCAGTGTGTTAAGCTGTGTTGTTTCTCTCTCAGCTTTTGCATAATAAAATCTTTAGCAATTTTTTTTTTGAAAATTTATTTTTTCGCTGATGCAACCCAGACAATCTTTCTCTTTTTTTGCTTGCAAATCCCCTACTGACACAGATTTTGGGGGCGGATTAGAAGCTGCTTGACCCCCCCCCCCTCCCCGCTTAAACTTCTTCAACAAGAATCCAAAGCGTTTGAGAAGCGCACTGCACACACATTTATCGGACAAAATCTCTACGGGACGCACGGCGAAAAGCATTTGGGGAAAGTGAAGAAAAAGGTTCACAAGAAAATATATTTTATATTTAAAGAGATCGAAAATAAATGGTTAAATAGTAAAATAAAGTAAACGTAATAAAAAAGATATTTTAAAACTTGGGTTTGATTTATTGAATATTTTTCATATTTAAAATTAAATTATTAAAAAAATAATAATAAATAATAAAATTAAAAATATTTTGAATTTTATTAAAAAAATTCTTGAAATTGAAGTTATTTGCAAATGAATTGCCACCTAGAGTCGAAATCAAGACCCCCAAAATTTAAAATTATCAATCAATCAATCATTTATACGCAAAAGCGTGACGCCGGAAAATAATGAAATATCAAATAAAATATAAAGCAAATCAATTGGTCACTTTTGAAGCTGGGGTGGCAGAGAAATCAACAAATTCAAATCAGATCTTTCAAGAAGTTTGGCAAACTCATTAGAATTTAGTAATCTCGTCTCATTAGGCAAAAGTCTATAGAGACGAGATGTTCGAATAAAGAACGAATTGTATCTAGCACTGGTTGAGCAATAAGCTGTTCTTATAGTGAATTCGTTTTTTACAGGGTTTTTGAAAAAGAAAAGGATTCGTTATTTTGTAAATTTATTAATCAAAAACAGAAAAAAATTATTATTTATTTAATAATAAATGTTGAAAAATACTGTGATAATGCAATGCAAATAAAGAAATGCATAAAAATAGGAAATTGAGAAGAACAGTCAGAAACAGCAAGGTCTTTGATGGAAAATAATATTAACAGAAATGTTCCAAAATTAGCAAACATTTTTATCTCTTGATAAAAAATGCAATAAATCTTAATCAGAAAGTCTGGGAAAATTCTGGGGAAAACAAAAATAAAAAGAGAACATAATAAAGAAAAGAGGAAAAGGCTTTTAATTTAATTGGTTTCGGAGATTTGCAATTTTTAAAAATTAATTTCTACAAATCGATGGCATAGAGATCATTAAACAAAAAAAAAACAAAAAAAGATGTGAAATATTTGATCATTTAAATTTTCTTTGAAAAATTAATCTTTTTTTAAATTTTCGCAAAAAATTGCTTTATTTGAGAAGAATTGCCACTCACTACGATCATTAATGAGTACGAATAGTGAAAAATTAATGTTTTTTTAAATTTTTCGAATTCAAAATTTTGCTCTAATTGGGGCGGGGGGATTGCCACCCCATCATTACCACCCCCCCCCCCCATTAATGAGTGCCCAAATTGTGCTCTCCCCTTCGCCGGCGGGGCTTGTCGTTGCGCTGGATTAGGTCATTTGCCCCGAATGTTACGCACCGATTAATGGCGCGAGAAAAGTGATCGGAGAGGATTTGGGTGGGGTTGGTGGGGAGAGATGACTTTTGAAATTGCTTTTCGATTGTTCCTCCCCATTTTAATGCACTATTATTGCACATTTCCACCTGTTGCTGCTTCTGTGCTTTTGTGGGCGAATTGGACGGATGGATTAAGGTTAAGTAAATATTTAATTGGGTGAAAGCCAAAATCATTCGTTGGACGATGGCAATTTGTGGGAAAATGGGCTGGTCACTAGCCGAAACGAAAAATTCACACTTCCCATAGAGGGGGCATCGAAAATTTCAAAAAATAAAATGTGAAAAAGATTTGGGTGCTGAAGGGCAAATTTGCCACTTTTTGAATTGCTTTTTTCAATATTAAATGCAAATACGCTAAGTTTACGCCGCGGACCGACAAGCACAGTTTTAATTTTTTTTAAATTGAATTATTGGCTACAAATTTTTCCTAAAAAAATTAAATGATTGAATATATTATCAAGGATGGGATTTTAAGATTTTTAAATTATTTTTCCAGTGAATTTTTTCAAGTCGGTGACGACACTGATGGATCCAATTCTAAAAATTCAACCCCAAATCGCAAAATGCTCATAATGGGTTTTTGCATTTGTTAGCTTAGCATTTCACCCTCTCGTTAGCTAATTAGTCGCTTGTGCATTTTCCGTTTCTAATTTCGCTTCAACAATTTTTTTGCTGCTTCCGATTTCCCCGGCTTCCGGAATTCGCTTCAGTGCATAAACAAAATTAATTTCCATCATAAATTCACTAATTTGATGACCTCCTTCCTCTTCAACTTTTGCTGCTGTTCGCCCCAGGGGCTGTGCGAGATGAGCGACATAAATAAAGGAATTTTTCGACAACGCGGTGACAGTGAAAAACGCTTCCCCAAAGGGCACGAAAACACACACATTGATGTGATCAAGCATTCCATTCACCTGTCAGAGCGATCACAGCCGCGAGGAAAATGGGATTTGGGGATCTAATCAGAGAGCTCCGCCCATCGCTCTGCTGATCGGACCTGAGCTGACAAATGAGCGAGGGGGTAGGATGGATTCGTGGGGATGCTTTGTGTGGGCGAGTCGCGGGGAAAGGGATTTAACAATCGCCAAAATATTAACAATTGTTATTTTGAAAAATTATTGCAAAATGAATAAGAAACAAAGTAATAAATCTTTATATAATATTAAATTTGCAAAAATAAATTTAAATAACTATATAAAATAAAATCTAAATTAATTTCTTCACAAATGAGAGAAGCATTAATACACTTGTCGCCAATTTTCTAATTTGCGATGATAAAGCGGGTGTCAACCCGCCACAGCATGCGAGAGTGGTGAATGTTTTGTTCAGACTTTTTTGGGTCAGAATTTTGCCCATCTCTCACTTGGTCGACGACAACTCATTCATTTCATATATAATTCGGGGTTTTTTGTTCCGGATGTGAAGCTGACATATTGAGCTTTTAAATGGATAGACATTTGCCCGAAGCGCGTTTATTTAATTAGGGGAAAATAAAAATAAATACAATCGACTCTGGCCCATACCAGAGAATCTTTAAATCTGAAAAATTAAGGTTTTTCTCGGTGCAACTTTATTGAAACCAAGCAAAAGAAAAAAACACGATGAATTTCCAGTCTCGAAATCATCATACGGTATGGTTCATAATTGCACGTCCATTGCTCCAATTTTTTTATCATACAAATAAAATTGGACCACGCGCTTCTCCTCCTCCTCTCGCAATGCTTCTCCCATCCATTGCGCCCACTGTTGCTCATTCCGTCCAATTTGTGCCCGCGTCATGCAAAATTTGTCCTCCACGCGTTGCAGCGACAAGCGTTCGTTGGTCCGCGCGTTGTCCAATTGGAATTGGTCGACGTTGTTCAAGACAATTGCAAAACATATGATGTAATTAACCGAGCTGGTAGCGGCCAGAAAATCCTATACAAATAGAAATGGATCTCCAATTACTTTGCTAATTTTTATCCAATAAATGGATACCTTCTTTTCTGAAAAAAAACACATTCCCTCCCCTCGGGGGGTGCGGGCTTCAAAATTAGTCATTTGACATTATTTTACTAGTTAATATGCATGAACTTTTGCCTGTGTGTAGTCGTTGACAAACTGTGCCAGAAAATGTCTGCGGTACAACACTTTTGGGCGGCAATTTGCGAGTGGCGATTGAAGCCATTCCCTCACTTTTGGGCAAACATAACGTAACTGACGACGGCCCTCAAAATAAATTGATCGGACATTGGGGCAACTTGTCATAAGGTTTGGTGAAATTAGCGGCATCAAAGTGCGGAGAGTGGAGATGTATCTTCAAATGGGGAGCATTAATTGTCATTTGCTATTTTTGTTGATAAAATAGGCACAAATTTTTAAATATAAACGCCAGAAATATGCTTAGAGCAGTGCTTAAAAATGCGCGGCAAATTAATTTAAAAAAAAAACCGCGTTAAAATAAATCGCATCGCGCATTCAAATTGCCGCGGCCGCGACGGATCTGCGCAGTTCCAAACGCCGCGAATCGATGATCGCGCATCGCGGATCGCGGCCGCGCTCCAGCCCTGGCCCATACGGATACTGGACTGGGGACAATGCTATAAATGTCCCCTTCTGACATGTCTTGCGCATCGTTTTCTTTCAGCGCCGGCGACGTCAGCAGAAAGTGAGCGCCTATTCAGCGCTGCAGGATTAAAAATTACTGATCTGAGAAAAAGATTGACTCCGGAAAATACAAAAATTTTATTTTTTTTTCATCACAACCTCAAAATATATGATTTTGACTATTCGCAAATTTTTTTTTAAACTTTCGCCTTTCGCATTTTTGCACATTTTGGCGTTTCGCATTTCACTTTTATTTTTCAATTTGGCCCATCCTTGCTCGACACGGACGAGGAGGAATAAGAAGAAAATACACAGAGGAGATCGGGTGGTCTCCCGACTAATCAGTCGTTGATTCCATCATTTTTCTCTTAATTTCTTCGTGACAGCCCATTTGATTTACTTATTTCAAGTCGAAGGAGGCACTGAAGTAAGGAAGAGCCGAGCGGTGCCAAATCGTCCGTCCACCGAAGGACAGGCCGTTCGCCGCGAATTCCACCAAAAATTTTATTTTTCACTTAAAAATCGATTAAAACATATAAGAAATTTTAAAAAAATCAATCTTTGGGGGGGTTTTTATAACAATTTTTTTGCGTCTTTTCCTTATTTAAGCTATAGTCAGTTTTTCCTTTTCATATGTATCAGGGTTGCCGCGGGACGAGAAAAATAACGGATCGGGATTCGGGTCGGGTCGGCCGAAAAATTATCGGGTCGGGATTCGGGACGAGAAAAATGTCGGGTTTCGGGATTCGGGATTCGGGTCAATTAAAATTTTTTAATATACGTTCAAAAATCAATAAGAAAATTTTTTTATTCGAATGAAAAAATCAATAAAATTTTTCCGCGGTGCGCTTTTTAAAATTTTTTTGGGGACTAGGAGGTCTGGCGGTGCCAATAGGCACCGCCGGAGAAAATTTTGAAAATTTAAGTGCACTTTGTTAACAGAGCTTCACCAAAATTGCCAAATTTTTGCGATTTTAAAGCAAACGATTCGACTATTGATAAAAATTGGTTTCAATGTTTGGCTTACAAATTAGTTTCTAATTTTCCACTCTTCCAATTGTTCTGACACCACAAGATTCAAGCGAATACCAAAAAATGAACCAACAATAAAGCAAAAACAGAATTTGCCAAAAATTACTAAATATTTGGTTAAATACTGGCTTTTAGACTGTTTAAAAATGAAAGAAAAAGAAAAGCTTGAATATTTTATTTATTAATTAAATTTCAATTAAAATAATGTAAAGAAAATAGAAAAAAAAATAGTGTTCCGCTGGGGAACTGAACCCAAACGACACATTTGGAAGGTAGAAGGTATTGCCACTAAACCACACAAGCATTAAAACAAATCCGTTAAAAGTAATATATTATTTAATATTTTTCTCAAAAATTTCTCCTCCTTCACCAATTTCCTTATCTACCTAATTTCACCCAGACCCCTTTCTTACCAGTGCTTATTTTGTCCCGAATCCCGACCCAAAATCAGCGGGTCGGGATTCGGGACGAGAAAAATGTCGGGTTTCGGGATTCGGGCGGCAACCCTGATATGTATGACATTTTTTTGCGGCGCTCTTTTTTAAAAGAACTTCGGAAATAGAGGTACGGCGGTGCCGTTAGGCGCCGCCAGGGAAAATTTAAAAAGTTGACTGTGATTTGTTAACAGATTTTCACCAAAAAATTACCAAATTTGTCATCTTGAGCTAATTTTTTAAGAAGAAAATTAATGATTTTAGGCGTCGCCTGGTAAAAAGTGCAAATTTTAGCCCTATTTATTTAAATAAACCATAATTATCATTAGGAATTACATTTTTATTTATCTGAATACTGATTTGGCTTAATTTTGTTACCTTGGATAAAATTTATGATTTTACACCCATAAAAATGGGTTTTTAGAGCCTATTTTGTATTTTTAGTGCCTATTTTTTGGGTTTTTAGAGCCGAAATCTACCTATTTTGGCGGTTTTTAGAGCCTAAAAATGTAATCCCTAATTATCATAATATGGATTTTTTATACTTGATTTAAATTTAAAAAAGCACTAACAGAATATTAAATTTATTTTGAATTTTCCATTGAAAAAAGGGTGCCGGCGGTGTCGATAGGCGCCTATGGAGAAAGTTTTGAATTTTTAGTGCACTTTGTGAACAAATTTAGTACAAAAATGAGGTGCTGGCGCGTTTCTTAAAACTGCCAGCGCGTTTCTTAAAACTGCCAATGGGTTTAAAAACAAAAAATGGGCAAAATAATTAAATTAATAGCTTGGCTCAAATTCAACCAAATTAATATTTCGTGGTATCATTCAATAGCTTTAATTGTTCTCTTTCAGAATATAATTTTCTTAAATTTTTAACTTAAGTATAAAAGAAGTTATAAACAGGGCGGCCAAGTTTTTATTTTCAAAATAAGGACAGATGAGGCTAAAACTAAGATTCGGACCCCAAAAATAAGATTTTTTCTAAAACTGATAGTAGCGCGAAGGAAACGCAATAAAAACATGAAAAAACGACTTAAAACAACATTTTATTAGCATAAAAACGAAGGCCTGTCAACTGAAAATTTTGTAAATCAGCATTTTGAAAAATTTTATTCAAAATTTAAAAATTAATAATGTTTTTGCGGCGTGCTTTTTCCAAAAAACTTTTGGGAATTGGGGGGCCGGCGGTGCCGATATGCGCCGCCGGGAAAATTTTTGAAATTTTGTATGTGATTTGTTAACAGATTTTGTATAAAAAAAGACCAAATTTAGAGATTTTAAACTAATTTTTTTAAGAAAAATTGGGATTTTGGTGTCCGGTGGCGCCGATAGGCGCCACCGGGAAAATTTTTTCAAATTAAAATGAAATTTGTTAACAGAATTTCACCAAAAAATGACCAATTTTGAGATTTTGAGCCCATTTTTATGAAAAAGTAAGTTTTTGGGGCCCGACGGTGCCGATAGGCGCCGTCGGAGGAAAAATAAAAATTTTGACCATTTTAAAAGAGATTATTTTTACGTTTTGGGGGCATTTTGGGCATTTAAAATTAACGAATTTACACTAAAGAAAAATAAAAATGAAATTTTTTACAAAAAGGAATTAATTCAAATATTCGCTTCAATAAAAAACAATAAGTAATTAAAAAATATTAAATTTTTGCATTTTTATTTTCAAATCCATGAATAAGCACAAAGCAAGGAGGTCGTGCCAAAATAAGGACAAATCTTACAAATAAGGACACTTGGCCGCCCTGGTTATAAAGCATTGAACAGGCTATGTTTTTTGCAATGGTAATGCATATATAATAATAAACATTTAAAATTTTAAAGTCTTTAAAATGAAATTTAACCAAAATTAATTTATATTTCGATAGCCCTAAGAATTCTCTATTTATATTTAAAATTTTAGAAAATTTCATTGAGTTTCAAAAAAGTTCTGAACAAAAAATGCTGACTTAAGATTTTTTGCAATTTTGTGACCATAACTTTTTTTATACTTAAGTAAAAATTTTTGAAAAATCATATTCTAATAGAGTACAATTAAGGCTATTGAATGATACCACGAAATATTAATTTGGTTGAATTTGAGCCAAGCTATTAATTTAATTATTTTGCCCATTTTTTGTTTTTAAACCCATTGGCAGTTTTAAGAAACGCGCCAGCACGCAAAAATGACAATATTTTATGATTTTAATCGTTAAAATTGTTATTGAATTCCTATAGGAAAAAGGAATAATTTTGAAAATTAGAAGAAAAAATAACTACTTGAAGGGGAACTGATCCAACGAAAAAATGCAGAACATAAACAAGTGGACAATCCACTGGACCACCTATATGACTATGAAAAATAAGCAAAAAGTTTCCAAAATATATTAATTTTAAGTTAACAAAAAGTCAATCATTAGGGGGTGTAAAAAAGTCTCGGCCTCGAGTCTCGAATGTCTCAAAGACCGAGATTGAAAACCCGAGACTCGAGACCGAGACCGAAAAAAACCGAGACTTTTCTAGAGTCGAGGAGACTCGAGACCGAGCGTCTCGAACAGTACTAGCTTTTACCGGGCGGCCCGGTAAGACGGGCTTTTTTTTGAACAGGCGGCTCGGTCCCGGCCAATTGTCCAAACTAGGGTTCAGCCCCGACCCCGAGCCCCCCGGCCCCCGACCCGACCCGAGACGTTTTTTGGACCTATTCCCCGACCCGACCCCCGACATGTCGTCCCCCGAGGTCCCCGACCCCCGACTTTTTGCCCCCCGACCCCCCGACACTAATTCGGGGGATTGGGGACTCCGAGCGTTGTAAAAATTTAAAAGTTAATTATACAATGAAGGAGGAAAAGGTTAAAAATTTTTGAAATTTTGAACAATTTTTCTTAATAAAATTAATTTAAAATTCCGAAAAACGTTTTCGACGGCGCCTATCGGCACCGCCGGCCTCCCAAAAATTTTTTCCTAAAAATTGGCTCGAAAATCACAAAATATGGACCATTTTTGGACAAAATTCTCTTAACAAAGTATACTCATTTTCAAAAATTTTCCCGACGCCGCCTATCGGCACCGCCAAAAAACTTTTTGAGAAGCGCACCACTTAAATTGTCATAGTTTTGAGATAAAATTTTGAACCTGGGAATTCGATTTCCGATTTCTGAAAATTTTTTTGGGCCTAGGATTCCTTGTTATAAAATGCCAAATTGGACGCACTTTTACTGGCGCCAATGAATGAATTTGAATCAGATGATTAAAGTGAAAAAAAGGAAGATTTACGAGCATTAAAAAGAAAAATTGTTTTTTTTTGTTAAATAATTTCGTTGATCACTACCCGATCGGGGTCCCCGACCCCCGACAATTGAGATCCACCCCGACCCGACCCCCGACACGTCGCCCCCCGAGGTCCCGGCCCCCGACTTTTTGCCCCCCGAGGGCTCGGGGCTGAACCCTAGTCCAAACCCGCCGGTCCCGGTACTTTCAAAATTCCGGTCTCTATATAAACCATCCCTTTTTAAAGGGTGCTATGTGATTATAAAAAAGCCACAAAAAAGTGCGTTATTTCAACTAAAAACTACCCTATCTTTGCTCAAACCTACAGTCAGGTGCAAAAGTATATGAACAAAAAAATTTTTTTTTTAACCCGGTTTTCCACGAGATGCGTTATTGGATGGAAATCGTGACCGGAAAATCGGTCAGTGGAAAATGCGTCAGTGGAAAATGCGTCAGTAGAAAATGCGTCAGTGATGCAAATATTTTAAAATAAAATTCTATGGCATTAGTATTGTAATATAGAAGTAAACTTCTATAAGAAAATCATTCTCAATTGCGAACCCCGGACCCAAACTCGAACAAAAAATCGAAAGTCAAAATTTTCGAAATTAGTGTTTTTCTTCAAATCGGTTTAAATACACAGAAACAAACTGAAATACATCAATCCTGCAATAGGAGATCATTTATGCCGTTTTTGAACAAAAAATGCTTAATTCGAAAATTTAGACTTGCAACTTTTTGTTCGAATTCGCGTCCGGGGTTCAGAATTGGCCGAAATGGATACCAGATTCGTGGTAAGTGCCCCCGAAAACGCAAGGAACTTGTTTTTATGACAATAAAATTTTCACTGACGCATTTTCTACTGACGCATTTTCCACTGACGCATTTTCCACTGACGCATTTTCCGGGCGCCATGGAAATCTTTTCTATGCCAAAACAAACCCCCAATATTACTCGTAAAAATGGCAAAAGACATTCCGATGACGCAATCCATCAAAAAGTTACGGGTGCCCAACCAAATTGACCCAATTTTTGGCGGTGCAAAAGTATATGAACAAAACATTTACTCGATGAAAACTCAATTCCAAGTAGGCAGAAAATTCTGAAAAAATTCCTTTATAAAATGATCAATTTTCTACCATTTTCCCTTGAAATACGGTAGAAATCAGTCATTTTTGAGATGTCCAATTTTACATCCTATGAAACTCTGCGAGTATTAGTCGTAGACCAACCATTCAAAAGGCGATTCGGTAGAGAATTTTGTCCTCTTTCTGATAGGCCTACTAAAAATTTTCCAGAAAAATTTTCCTAACCCCCCTAGGAATTTTTTCTCGAAAATTTCCCCGATTTCAAGCCATTTTTGACTTTCCAAATCACCATGAAGGAGTGATCTGATCAAGTTGGTGTAAAGACATTTTTTGATCAGCACTAAAAGTTAGCTTAGCAGGAATTTTTTCAGAATTTTCTGCCTACTTGGAATTAAGTTTTCATTTTCATCGAGTAAATGTTTTGTCATATACTTTTGCACCTAACTAAAATTAATTTTAATATCATTTCGATACCCCTAACAGTTCTTTATTATCCTATAAAATTTCAAAAAATTCGTCAAGTTTGAACAAAGTTATTCCCAAAAATCGAATGATATTAACAATTAAAATTTTCATTTGATGTCTTTTTTATAACGGCTCAGCACCTTCTAGAATGGCTGTAAAAATTGTTTATGTATTTGATTATCATTGTACACTTACGAACTGTTAATGTGCAGCTTGGTAATATTTGTGGTGCCGATCAGCGGAATGATTTGACCGGCGAACAGTTCCCAGCTTCGGTGTTGATCCGCCATACTTATAATGTCCAAAGTGATGTCGCCCATTTCAAACAGTGGCTTAAAGCGGCGTAGAAATGAGAGCACAGCGCCGTCAATGAAACTGAAAGCAGAATGTGATGATGGCACTCATGTTGGGTCGGATTCCGGATTTTTGAATTTTAGCGAAGAAAATCTCGAAAATAATTCAATCTTAGAGAGCGAAAAAAAGAGTTACCCCAAAAAGCATTGAAATCATTTGTTTGCAAATTATGCTAGTGAAATGGATAAAAAAAAGGAATAGATTTTCTTGAGAAATCCACGTATTTTTGAGCATTTCAATTTTTATGAAAAATTTTGACCTTTTTGGGTTTTAGGACATTATTTTGCGTTTTTGGCACATATATATATATGCGGAAATTTTGCATTTTGAAGACATAAAAATACCAACCCTGATAATTACTAGGGTTTATATTTTTAGGTAAGAAAAATCGCGAAATAGGTATTTAAATAGGTAACTAAAAAATTTGTTATTAACGATTTTTACGTGAAAAAAAGTAAAGAAAAAGATAAAATTTTGTTCTATTTCTGTGTAGACAAAATTTAAATATTTATAATGTTTTCTTACAATTAGAAAATAATGAACAATAAATAATAAATTTTGATAAGATTAATTCCTTAATTTTTCCGTTTGTTTTGATTTAAAAACACTCAATTGGAAAACTAACACTCAGATGACACCTCACTCAATCTCAATATATAATGAGTTTTTTGTGGATTTACCAGAGATGTTGTGAGACTAAAGACAAATGTGAAAATGGAAATGCGTGAACGAGAAGCCAAAAAAGCGAGAAAATTCTTTGAATTTTAAATTTTTAAGATTTTTTCTTACAAAAATAATTCCGATTTTAGTTTAGATACGCAGTGGGAAGGTGAAGGGGTCACCGGTCGAAGGGAACCGCCCACTTCGGCGCCGGCCTTTTCGGCGCCGTTGCTACCAAGCGCGGATGGATCAGGGTCACTTCGGCGCGGACCATTTTGGCACCGCAAATTTTGAAATGCTACAACTTTCTTATTTGTCAGTTAACTTTAGCCAATCTGGCATCATTTGAAAGCACTTTGTGTGCTCTATATTTACATGCCACAATAGAAATGAATGATTCAAAAATAAAGAAGTTATGGCACGCGGCGCCGAAAAAGCCAAAAAAAAAAAGAGTCAATTTTTGAGTTTTTTTGGCCATAACTTTTTTGCAAACTGACGAAATTTTTTTAAATTTGCAAGCTAATAGAGAATCTCAAGAGCTATCGAATGATAACAAAATATATATATATATATATATATATTCTGGGTCTGTATCGTTTCGACGCCGCTCGTTTGGGCGCCAGCCCAGTTTTTGGACTATAACTTTTTTGAACCTTAACGAAATTTTTCGAAATTTTGTAATCTAATAGAGGACACAGGGAGCCGGAAAATCCGACACTGGAAAATCCAACACAAGCGGAAAATCCGACACTGGAAAATCCGACATAAACGGAAAATCCAACACAAGCGGAAAATCCGACACTAGCGGAAGACCCGACACTGGAAAACCGAAATCAACTTTAATTGTTTTTTGCGTCGATTTTTTCAAAAATGATCTGATCAACTTCGGTTGCCTGGGGAGGAATAGGTCCAGAATTCTCATGAATTTCGCCATCTTCGGGAAGACATTGACAAACTCAGGGGGTAGGGTAGAACCAAATAATTCGAGAACATAGGGAATGCAAAATGAAGAATTTATTAACTCAAAGTATCAAAAAATATTTTTAATAAACTAGGTGTCGGATTTTCGAGTGCCTGATTTTCCGCTTGTGTCGGATTTTCCAGTGTTGGAATTTTCCTAGAGCCGACATATAGGGCTATCGAATGATACCAAGAATGTTGTATTAGGTTGGCAAAGAAAAAAATTATAGTCCAAAAACTTAATCCAGCCCCGATCAATCCCATGATTTTCTAAAAAGTTCAGGACGGATCTGAGGTCGGCATTCTGAATTTAATCACGCAAGATTCCGAAAAATCCTGGGGGATCCGGTCCCGTCCAGTCGCTACTGTTTACCTGACGGTCATCAGTTTGAAGCCAGTCAAATTGTCGGGAAGTGGCAATTGATGGATTGGCAATTCTTCATACCTTGGGGGCCATTGATCATTCTTATAACATCCACTGACTCCCACGCTGACACTGTAACACGCACAGAGAGCGGACTCGGCTTTTCTGGAACTGAAAAAACTCTTTCCTTTAATTCTTCATAATTTACACTTGGAAGTAGGTAATATATACCTATTTTTAAAAATAAAATCCAAAATTTCGCTAAAATGCCGGAAAAATTCTTCCAAAAAAAGTTGATGAAAAATAGGCTAAACAAATAAAAGTGAGCTCAATTTCTAATTACCCTCATCCAATCGTCGTCGATTCTTTTCTGTTAAATTGCTTTTCGGCATTTTGATCATTTTGCTAATCGCCGCGGTTGGCAGACGTTGTAATTGTCCAATCTGATCAGGCTTGATCACCAATTCGGCGGCACAATTCATGTGATCATCCGTTTTGGTACAATTGGACAAGTCCTGAAAACTCGAAAACATTTAAATCCACAATTACAAAAATCTTCGAAAATTTAGTTCCCAATTTTCAAAAATCCTTTCAACTTTGAAAACTTCATTATATCCAAAAAGTCGCCCCAAAAGTTTGAAATAATTGTTCATTTTAGCTTAAGTTTTGAAGCTTATCAACAAAAAAAAAAGTCAATTACACCATGTTCATCAGAACACTCTTTCATGGTGATCTGAAAACTCGAAAATGGCAATGCCGATCTCACAAATTTCCAAAAATCCTTTCAAAAACCCTGTGTAATTTTTCATCAATTCCAGTGCCCATTTTCCCAAAAATCCTTGGTATTTAAATTTTTCGAAAAACCAGCTTCCCAACTGCCCAAAAAATCCATTGAGTCCCATTTTAATGAAAATCCGTGCCAATTTTCCAAGAATTTTTGATCATTCAATTCTCCAGTGTTACCCTTATCCAATTTTCCCTGAACTGCTTCAACTTCTTCTTCTTCTTCACCTGTTCGCCCAACAGTTGGAGTGTGCTCGTGTCGTTGTCCATCCGTGCCCAAATGGACACGTCCCTACAGTCGTCGTCCACCACCATCTCGTTGACGCTCAGCTCGCAATTGAAACCGCTGCCATTGGTCGCCTCGCGGCACGCCAAATTTTCTGGCGCAATTGGCAAAAATTGACCATTGTGCTCTTCAAATCGCGAATGTTAAATTTGGAAGGCTTTAATTAATTTTAAGATTTTATTTTTCATTTTATTATCCCTTGCGGATTTTACTAAACGATCCGGCACCATAAAGTATTATAACAAAATTTTAATGCATGTTATAGTGCATTCGATTTATTAATTTATAATATAAAACCTTTTCCGCTATCGATCTCGCATAATGCTTTTTTCAAAATATATAATACTAATTTAAAAAATGTATTTTATATTGGAAAATACAAATGCTTGATTTTTGTTATTATTTTTAAATGATTGATTTTTGCACTTACTGATCACCAAATTGAGCGGAACTTGTGGAACGAACATAACTGATCACCATGAACACAATAAAGACTCCAAATTTTTTAAATAATAACTACCTTATTTTAATAGAATTTTATTTTAAAAAATATTATATTTTTACAATAGCCCCGTAAGAAATTTAGAAGAATTTAACCATGTATTTCTTGATAACATTTTTGGTTCAAATTCTGTAAACATATTAGCTAAAATCAAAAAATTTGGTCATTTTGAATAAAATATGTCAACAAATCAGAAGTAAATTCTCAAAATTTTTTTCCAGGCGGCGCCTATCGGCACCACCGGATCGCCCCTGCTCTCGAAAAGTTTTTTGGAAAAAGCGCACCGCAAAAAAAAGTGGCTTAAATAACAATAAAAATTGGGCAATTAATAAAGCGTTTATTTGTAAAATATTATATTTTTTATGCTTTTTTAAAAGATTAAACTTTTATTTTCATGAAAAAAAAATTAAAAAAGATTTTGGGTTTTTTTAATACCCGGTTTTACCGGGTACCCGACCCGGTACCGGTTTACCGGAGCAATTCCACATAGTTTTTTAAATGCCTATAAATGCACTCATTTTACATTTGCTTAAACACTTTTTAACATAAATAAAACATAAATCTGATATTTATTCACGAAATTTCATATTTGTATTTTATGAAGCGATTTGTTAACAGATTTTTTGTCCAAAAAATGACCAAATGTTACGTCAAACTTTAAATTTTCTTGATAATATAGTGACATCATGCCATATATTTCAAAATTATGAGTATATGTATTTAAAAAATCAGAACAAATTTTGATCACTACCTCAAAATTAGAATATTTCTGATAAATCAGAACAATTGAAGCCATGTAATAAAATGAAAATTTGTATTAATAATGCGCAAATACCAGGGATACGGTGCATTCACTAAATAGACATCAATTGTGCCTCCAAATGTCCATTTTCGCGTTTTGAAGTGCGTGTCGACAAGCCCATCAAATTGGAGCGAAAGGAGTGCCAAAGTGAGGCCGACTTCGGCAGGGCAAAGCCACGGGAAAATGTGCAGCCAAATGTCGTGGCAAATATTGCTAAAAAAGCAGAACTAAATTTTTCAGTTGAACATTGATGCCGTTGGCGCAAACATTTTTATTTGTCATCAAAATTAAATAAATTTGGTAAGAATGTAAAGCGCTAACTTGACTATTGCCTGCGAAATTTACAGTAGTTTTAAATTCTTTTTATTATATAATTGACTGTACATATGAATTTTTTATATTTAATATAATTTGCATAAATAAAACTTATAGTTTAAGTAATAATGAATTAAATTGTAATTTTTGTCAAGAGATATATCGCTTTCACTTTTTCTATACAAATATTTATTGTGCACTCAAAAACACTAACAAAGGAAGGTCCTAGGGTGTCCGTGGGATTTCCGAATGAAATTTGGTGGGTGGATAGAGCACCCATGGGTTCTTAAGAAAAGTGTTTTTATTTTCTGCTAAATGAGCATGAGTGCCGAGTTATGACGTGCCAAAGTTTTTGGATTTTTCCAATTAAAGAAAAGAAATAATTGTTTCTCTCCGTTAAAAGTGTATAATGATGTAAAGGTAGTGCGTTAGTCAAAATTTTTTGGGTCCCAGGTTCGAATCCTCTACATGCAAATCCATTTTAGACTTTTATTTTTGTTTTTTTATGCAAAATCAATTATAAAAAGAATTTTTAATGAAACAAAAACTTTAATTTTATTTAATTTTAAAATTCATTAAAGATAATGGTGCAATAAATAGCCTTTAAGTTAAAAATAAATTAATTTTTGTCAAAACTTTATGAGTAACTTATTTGTCAAAATTAATAAAAAAAAAGAATTTTATGTCATATTTTATGATAATAATAATTGATTTTGGCATAAAAAGCAAAACTAAAAATTTAAAAATGAATTTGCGTGTAGGGGATACGAACCTGGGGTTCAGGGAACGCTGTCTAGAGCACTACCGCTGCGCCACTGGACATTGTTATTCATTAAAAAAACTTTGGCACGTCATAACTCGGCACTCATGCTCATTTAGCAGAAAATAAAAACACTTTTCTTAAGAACCCATGGGTGTTCTATCCACCCACCAAATTTCATTCGGAAATCCCACGGACACCCTAGGACCTTCCTTTGTAAGTTTCCTAGATAAGATTCTCGAATCGCGTGGGAAAGTCCTGTTAACTAAAGCCGGGTGTATTTAAACAATTAGATAAATTTGGTGGCTTTACAATAACGCCCTTTTTGTAAATTAGCCAAAAGCGGTATTGGGAGGGAGTTCCCCTCCTGTGACCGAAGATGGCACTCCCTAATGATGTTTGAGAGCTTTGGTCAAGCATTTTGGGTCTCAAAAAATACTAAAATCCCACATTTTTCTTGAACTTTTCAGCCTTTTCACTGCCGTCGGTGACATTTTGCTCCACTTTTTTGCGGCGCTTTTATTGCAGAATGACAAACAAATTTAGCAAATTAAAAAAAATTATTTTTCTTTCTAAAAATTAAGCATTTTTCGTCACTATAATTGCTATCGCCAAAGAATGGCACTTTCCAAGAGCATTTGGGAAGAGAAAAGTAATTTATGCGTCGATGGACAACCAAAACACCAAAACCAACGAAAATGAACGAGTGAATGAGTCGATAAAAGAGACGCGCAAATGGACAAATGGAGGAATTGTGGAGAAAAAGGCACAAAAAAAGATTATAAAAGATGGCACTGAATGGATGACACAACCGAAACATGATGGGATTGTTTGTCAAAAATGAAGACAAAAGTTGAAATTGAAAGAAATAAAACGGACGGTATTAAAAGGATGGCATTTGAAAAGCGATAAAACGGCACGGAATTAATGGCACAGATTGGAAAGGAAATGTATGAGTATGGGACATTAATTAATTCGAGTAGAGATGGACGGACGACCAAAGGCGGTACAGAATGGAATTCGAGTTTGATGAATGAATAAAAAGGACAAAAGTAGGAGTATCTTTTAATAGCTTTAATTGTTCTCTATCAAAATATAATTTTTTTTAAATTTTTCTTAAGTATAAAAAAAGTTACAAAAAATGCTGACTTATGATTTTTTGAAATTTTATGAAAATAATTTTTTTTTGTACTTAAGTAAAAAATTTTTAAAAATTATATTCTATAGAGAACAATTAAAGCTATTGAATGATACCATGAAATATTAATTTGGTAGAATTCGAGCTAAGTTATCAATTGATATGTGTTAACCATTTTTTGTTTTCAAACCCATTGGCTGATTTAGGAAACGCGCATGGGTGGCGGTTTTTAGGAAATGCACCAGCAGCACCTGCAAAAAGTGCGAATGAGTGATGATTCATTTCAGTACGGAAGAGTTATTCTAATGATTAATTAATTATTTTTATTTATAATTGAATAATTAGTTAATAATAAAAGTGTATTTGGCTCTATTTCAGTTTACACGACCATAAAAAATTACTCGACCATGTAATAATTTGACAAATTTAAGGCACCGTAACTTTTTTAAGAAGCATCCTAATTAAACATTCTTGGTATTATTTAATAGCCCTAGTGTCCTTTATTTTCCTTTAAAATTTCAGAAAATTTGGTTGAGTTTCAAAAAAATTCTGGTCAAAAAGGTTTACCAAAGCAATTTTTTAAATTTACAAGCCACAACTTTTTTGAAGCACAACAAAATTTTTTGAAACCTTAAAAGCAAATAGAGGACACTTAGGGCTATCAAAAGATACCAAGATTGTTTAATTTAGATGCTTTTACAAAAAGTTATGGCACTGATCAAAAATTGATAATTTTTATGGTGATCAATTATTCAACCAAGTATAACTTTCTATGTACAAATCACAGAACCACCATTCCAAAAGCAATTCGGTAGCAAATTTTGTGCTTTTTCCAGTGGCTTGCCCATTTTCTCTAGAAAAATTTCCCAGCCCCCTAGGGATTTTGAAAATTTCCTTGAGTCAAGATTTTTTGGGGGACACTGTATTTCTCTCACAAAAATGTTTGTTTGAGAAATATTTAAATAATAAATTGAAATTATAATTATGGACAGCAAATATAATTAATAGATTAAAATAGTTAAATAACACACCATCCCGAAAAACGAGAAGTGTACCAATAAATAGAGAGTGCCAGAGAAAAACAATATATTTTTTTCTCTAATTTTTTGACTCCTTTTGGCGTACTATCTATATTTTCATTATTAGGAAAAACAACATTCACTTCGCTATGTTTAGCTTCTTTTCTATATGTTAGATCCACACCAAATTTTGCAAATCGATAGAGAAAAAAATTCTGCATCGATTTCTATGTTTATTATCATCGCTTAAATGTTGTCTTAAAAAGTTATAAGATAAAAAAGTTAAATTATTATTCTTTTTAAAGATTTAATGGCTAAAAGAACTTTATTACGGAAGCGACAGACCAAAAATGCACGCCATACGCGTGAGAACAAGCGGGAGGAGAGAAAAGCGCAGACGCAGAGGGCGAGACAAGGCCGATGGGCCAAGAAAAGTGAGTTTTTTCATCAATTTTATCTCAAAAAAATCATTTTTTTGTATTCCAGCCGCTACACAACCAAATCCCAATGCCGAAATAGCACTGCAGGACGAAGCAGGGCCGTCAACATCTGCTGCATCAACAGAAGAAGCGATGGAGCCTCCGCCACCAACTCCAGGACCAGTGCCAACGCCGGAGATGGACGAGGAAATTTTGGAATTTGGCTTTTCGCTGCCATCGACATCTGTCACACCAATCGGCGATTTGGTGCCGTTTTCGACAACACCAACTGCGCCAATGGACACCGGAGAGACGACCCCGCCACCGCTGGCCATTGACGAGCGATCAGAGCGCATCGAACAACTGGAGAAGCAGCTCAAGGACCGGGACGACACCATCAAATTTCTCCGCGAGCAGGTGCGCAATCGAGAAGCGCTGATCAGTGATCTCCGTCGGCAGCTGGACGAGCACATGGTACCACCGATGGCACCACCAACGACCAGCAAGAATTTCTGCGGATCGTTGTGGGAACAAATTGGGCGAATCGATGCAATTGACGGGCGCAAAGTGAAATGGTGAAAAAATTTTTGTTTTTTTTTATTTTGTGAAAAATTTCCAGGTTTCTTGGCGGTGACCTGTGTTTTCTGTGGGCGATCATTGGCCATTGCGTGTCGCAGAGAACATCTGATCAGTTCAGCAAAATGCCAACTTCGCTCTGTGCAAGAATTGGAGAGACAGGCAGATCAGTTCCAGCAGCTGACACAAGGCGGCGACAAAGCAACGGCAGAGGCTCGGGCTCTGACGATGGGCATTGTTTGTGCACCTCTTCTGCCGTCCATCAATTTTGAGCAGATGCTGTTGGCCCCATTCCATGTCTTCCAGGGCCTCGGAAATGCGTTGATCAAGGAGTTGGAAACTGGAGAAAATGCCGAAATCGCCCAGCAATTCTTCAGACGGATAGGGGCAAGGAGGGAAGCGTTCAGAAAGCGAGACATGACGGGGAACAGCATCCGGAAAATCCTCGTCCATGCCGATCAAATGGAGGCCCTTTTCGAGACGGAATGGGCCAAAACAATTTGCCAAACAATGGCACATTTGGGGAAAATCCAAATTTTCACCAAAGTAATTGGTTTCATTTTTGTATTGTTTGTGGAAATATTTTTTTAAATTTAAGGCCCAGCCATTGTCTCCAGGTGATTTGGACGGATTGGAGACGGCGGTTTATCAGTTCAAGGCATTTCTCAACCAACAACCAATGGTGCAAAACCTTCTTTCAAAAAAGACAAAGGCCCATTTGCTGCTGCACCATTTTGTTCAATTTGCGCGCCAACACCAATTTTTGGGGCTTTTGGATGAGCAGGGTTGGGCCATAACATTTTGGGGGTTCAATTTTAAATGTTGTGATTTTCAGAAGATGAGGCACTGCACTCCGTGTGGCGGCGACTTGAGCAACTGTGGAAGACGATGCCGGACGATGAACAAATGCGCCAACAGCTGGAGCATCATTTCGTCTCGAATTGGCTGCTGGACACCGGCAGACTCGACGAATTGAAGCTGGTGAGTTGATAGAAGGGGCTTTAAAACCTTGTCCAACTAATTAAGCGGGAGGAGGAACAACGGGAGCAAGCGGAGGAAGACAAAACGAATGAAGAAAGTGATCAAGAAGCTGACGTCGATGTCGTTGACTGATCGAGGATTGATGGTTTTCATTTTCATTACACGTGACAAATATAAATGTTAAAAATTTGTAAACAATTTTTAAATCATTTTGGTCACTTTTCCTTTTATTTATTCATTAAAATCATCGAAATACATCAATAGCATGCACTGGGAATCGAACCTGAGACCCCCATTTGGTGACCTTCTCACAGACCACTGAGACAGGTATTTGAATCTTTTTTGGTATTGGAGCTCATTTCTGGGATGGTGTGTATTCGTGATCAGCGCCACAAATTACCCTAGAAAAGACGTTTTATTTGAAAATTTCAGGGGGGTAACAAAACAGAAAAGAACCATTTTTATTTTCTGACTATTTTTGGTGTAAATTTCCAATTGTTCATGACTTTTGAAATTTAACAAAGCTTTTGACTTTTTCAGATTAATAGAGAACTTTTAGGGTTATCGATTAATATCAAGGATTAAAAATTTGGTTTCTTTGGAGTAAAGTTATAAGCAAAATTTTTTACTTGATGGTTTTTTAAATAACGATATCGCCGGCATCAAGAGGGAGAGAGAAAAAGAAAAGAAATATTTTTGTAGGTTTATTTGGTCGGCCACTTTTTTTAGGAAATTCCGGCTAATCCGGCTTTCGCAAAGGTCCTGTGCTTAATCTACTGTACCACACACCTTCAACGTCGCGTGCGCGAACATTAGCCCCACGGTCGATCAACATCTCAACAATTGTCAAATGATTATTTTTTGCAGCTACAATTAAGGGCGTCGATCCGTCTCTAGCGGCAGTGAAATTGACGTTAGCACGGGAATTGAGGCAATGACTGACTAAAGAAAAGAAACAACGGTAACCCATGTTTAGTAGAAAATAACAGGGAGTTCCAGTAGTGCCAATACATGGCCAGTTTAATCAATGTGTTAAAATAGTTAGGTATTTGATAATCCGGAGGTAAAAATTCAAAAGTCAAATGGGCCAGGTTTTTGTGGCATAACTCCTTTCATAGGAATATTAATATAATTAATTTAATATCATTCAAAGCACTAATGTTCTCTATTTGCCTGCCAAATTTCGAAAAATTATGTTAACTTTCATAAATGTTAGAGCAAAAAATTTACGAAAAAAATCAGTTTTTTGAAGTTTATTGTCCCTATCTTTTTGAAAGTTAACGCATTTTTTTATTTTGGCAGGCAAATAGAGAACATTAAGATTATTGAATAATGAATAATATCAAATTCATTCAATTCGGTCAACTATGAAAGGAGTTATACCCCAAAAACTGAGCTGGCGCCCATTTGGTCGGCGCCCATTCGTGCCCATCCGCGGAATTGGTCGAAATGGTATTCGATTCGCGACAGCAAACCCGAAAAGCACAGAAAAAGATTTTTTGCGCAAATTTTTTTCATTTTTGGTACTTTTCCGTTTTGTGCCTACACTTTAAAATAGGGTTCGGACACCGTGGGCGGGGGTGGCTTTTCACGGGGGCGGGGGATGGCGGGGGTCAGAGTCGTGGGGCGGGGATGGGGGCACGAAAATTTCGCCCCCGCGGGGACGGGGGCGGGGGTTTGATTTGAATTAACTCCTGAAATCCACGTCAACACTGTAACGAAATTCCGCGTACAATAATTGGACTGAAAATCGAGTGAGTGATTAAAAGAATTTTGTCATGAATGTTGAAGCACTGCAAAAAGACTCGAGAACAAAGGTGGCCAGGAGGGGGTCATTTTTCGTATTTCGTATTGGGACCGGAGAGAATTTCGTAAAATTTTTGGGAAAAAGAAAAAACACTGGTAGAGGGAGAAATTTGTTCAATTTTTTCAACAATTTCATACATATCAGATTCCAAAAACTTGACAAAACTAAGACAATTAGTTCAAAAAATTCGTTTCAATTTCATAAAAATTTGATTTTCGAGGTGGAATGGATGGGTGTTATTTAGAAAATTGTGACCCCACCCTTGCCCATCCATGTGTGCTCGAGAGTCTCGGCAAATGATGCCATGGTAAGCAATTAACAGACCCAATCCAAGCTCTCCATCTTGACACATCAACGAAAATGGTGAACGGAGCCCGTCGTTCCCAAATTCATTCGCACTGGCACCGTGATCCAGTAAACAACTGACAATGTTCACATGAGTATCCTCCTCCAGAACGGCATGATACAACGCGGAAAACCCTAAAATTTCAAAAGACTACGAAAAGCCAACCGAGATAAATTGGAAAGTTCCCGAGAAATTATGACACAATTTTCTGATGGAGTGCCGTCCCAGTTCACCCCAAGAGGTCGCCACCAAAAAATATAATCAATTTTAGAAAACCATAAGAATTAAAAAAAAAATTATTTTGAAAAAGCTAAGTGTTATAGAAAAAAAATGAAGAAAATTTTCTCCGGTTTTTTTAATTGTGAGAACTGCTAAGCTAAATTTTGAAGCTGATCAGAAAAGTCTTTTGGTCCAACATGATCAGATCACTCCTTCATGGTGATCTGAACACAAAAATATACTAAATATCGGATAAAATTTTCGAAAAAATTCTTAGGGGGTTGGAAAATTTTTCTGGGAAATGAGTAAGTCAATAAGAAAGAGGACAAAATTCGCTACCGAATTGCCTTTGGGATGGTAAGTATATGACTTATACCCGCTGAGCGCAATAGGATATCAAAGTTGAGTACCATAGAAACAGTCAATTTTTGATCATTTTCACTTGAAATACGGTAGAAATCAGTATTTTTGAGATTTCCAATTTTGACACCCTATAGCGCTCTGCGGGTATAGGTCATAGACGAACCATCCGAAAGGCAATTCGGTAGAGAAAAATACGACCTTTTTAAAATCATTCATTTCTGAGAAATAGGATTTTTTTTTAATTTGAGTCGGCCAACACATGGCCAGTTTAATCAATGTGTTATTAAAATAGTTAGGTATTTGATAATCCGGAGGTAAAAATTCAAAAATTTTGTCAAATATTCGAAAATAAGGGCATTTGAAAGTAATGGTTAAGCTGCCGCCGCCCCCCCCTTTTTGTTCGAATTCAGGTATGGGGTTCGTAATTGCGGTGGGGTCAAATGTGCGCTGACCAAATAGTCCAGGTTTTTGCGGCATAACTCCTTTGATAGTTGACCCGAATTGACTGAATTAATATCATTCAATAGCCCTAAGTGTTCTCTATTTGCTTGCCAAATTTCGAAAAATTTTTGTTAACTTTCATAAATGTTAAAATAAAAAAATTACGAAAAAGTCTGTTTTTTTATGTTTTTTGGCCCTATCTTGAAAGTTAACGAATTTTTTTGAAATTTTGCAGGCAAATAGAGAACATTAGGACTATTGAATAATATTAAATGCATTCAATTCGGTCAACTATGAAAGGAGTTATACCCCAAAAACCGAGCTGGCGCCCATTTGGTCGGCGCCCATTCGTGCCCTTATTACCCACTTGGAAGCTGAATATTATTACTGTTAACACTTACGTACCTTGTTCAACATTTCCGGTTCTGCACGCGTTCAACAAACGGTAGTTCAATTGTTGCATAATGAAAATATTTAATCTATAAAAAATTATTTTATTAATTATTAGTCTTATTAATTAATTATTGGTCGCCAAATGAAAAATAATTCGTGCTTAAGAGCTGCCAATAAGATATAAATGGGACATTTGAAGAACAAAAATTACATATTTTCTGAATTATGCGTGGAGTAAGAAACAAATATTAGGAAAGATGGTACTTTTCCGTTTTGTGCCTACACTTTAAAACTTAAAAAAGGAAACAAAAGGACGGCAAAAAATGAAAATTGTGCCACGTTCCCATATGCATCAATTAGCGCAGCAATAAGTACCGCCTTACATTTTTTTAAATTTTAAACCACAAATATTCCTCAATTTATTTCCTTATCCCAAAATGAAATGGAAGCAGCAGCATTCAAACTTTGGCGTCGCTTATGTCATTTATGCCTCCAAAATAGTGAGAGGTGCATTTTCGAACGCCTTTGTTGCCTTTTTAAATTTTGAGGTGTAGGCATAAAACGAAAAAATGCTGAAAAAGTCAGCAAAACGAACGCCTCCAACAAAAAAAGAGAGCAGAGGGATATCAATGCTGGACAAAATGTGGAGGAGAAGTGAAAGATTGGAAATATCTGTGGATTAAGTAAAACAAATAAATTGAAAGGACAGTGCGGCTAAGTGTGGGGGGGGGTTGGATGGTGAGACGCAAAAGGGACAACGAAGTGAAATGAAAGTGTTTGCCTTTTTCACCGTCCCCATTAGTCAATTTTGTAACAGATTAAATCGCGTGTGAACAAAAAAAACAGATTCCATAAAATGAGAGGGAGGAGGGATGGGGGGACATTGGCCATTGGAAATGTCTGGAAGTGGAATTGATTGATTGAATTCATTTGAAACGATATCATGACAACTCATTTATACAAAAGACAGCTTGTATAATGTAAAAAAGGAAACTCGTACAATTGCTTAGGTTAGGCCTAGGCTTCGGCTTAGGCCTAAGCTTTAGGCTAGGCCCTAGGCTTAGGTTTGCTTCGGCCTAAGCTTAAGCTTTATTTTGTAAAACACGAGTTACCTTTTATACGAGTTGCCATTGATCCACTTGAAAAAGCATTATTGGCCTTTTCTGCTGCTAAATGACTGATTTTGGAGCTCTTTCCAGGCGTGGTGGGTCGAAGGACAAAAAGTCCAAAATTTGCTAAATTTTTGACTAAATCCACTCATAACTTTTCTCAGACGCAACCAAATTGCATAATCTTGGTATCATATGATAGCCCTTGAATCTCGCTATTAACTTGCCAAAATCTTAGGGGTGTTTTTTCGTCCCGAATCTTGACCCAAAATCGTCGGGATTCGGGTGACCCGGAACAACCATACTATCTACCGTAAACAACTTTATACTTTTCTAAGGCCGTACTGCGTTGGAGCGTGCCACTCTTGCCAACGCTGTGTACGCGCCGATCGTCAACTTTTTGGAGGACTTTGTCCCACAGATGTTGTGAAAATTTCCGTGCGGTTTTGGTTCAGTGTCGGATTGGCGTGTGACTTCCGTTATTCTGCTGCTTTTGACTTTTTTAAAAATGTTTAGAAATGAGTTGCGCGGTTGACTTTTTTGTTTCTTTAAAAAAATAAGTTAGTTTTTAAATGACGCGCCAACTCATTTGATTTTGAATTGTTTTTTTCCATACTAAAATCTTCGAAAATATTCAATTCCAACGCTCAAATGCCATTGCATTATATTTTATTCATTCATAAACCCGAATTCTATTTTGTGCACATCACTCAAATTCCAATTACTCAAACACATTTCCTTTCTAATCTGTGCCATTCATTCCGTGCCGATTTTTCTCTTTTCAAATACGATCTTTACCGTCCGTTCATTTCTTTTCATTTCAATTGTTGTGTTTCATTTTGGACCTTCTCACCAAAAGCTGTTCTGGTTGTGTTCACAAATTCAGTGCCATCGTTCACTTATATTTTATGTGCCTTTCCTCCGTTATCCCTCCATTTATCCAATTTATTCATTCACTCGACCGAATTCCATTCTGTACCGCCTTTGGTCGTCCGTCCATCTCTACTCGAATTAACAATATCCCATACACTTTTCTTTCTAATCTGTGCCATTCTTCCGTGCCGGTTTCTCGCTTTTAAATGCCATCCTTTTACCGTCCCTCTTTTCTTTCCATTTCATTTCTGCACAATTTCCTCCATTTGTCCATTTGCGCGTCTCTTTTTATCGACTCCATTCACTCGTTCATTTTCGTTGGTTTTGGTGTTTTGGTTGCCCATCGACGCATAAATTACTTTTCTCTTCCCAAATGCTCTTGGAAAGTGTCATTCTTTGGCTGAATAATCATTCAAATTTGCCCTCCCTTACAATGTTTGTTTTTCATTACATTTAATCATATTATTATTAAATGGATGACAATTTTAGAGATGAAAAGCGCAAATTAATGAAAAAGGGCAAATAAAATTCCAAAATTATGAGTTTATTTAAGAAATCATGACAAGTTTTGGGCGCTACCTCCAAATCAGGACAAATCAGAACATTTTAATTTTATCAGATTTGGACCCTCCAAATCAGGACAAATCTGATAAATCAGGACAGATCTGAGCCCTTAAATTAACTCCTTTTTAAATTTCATTTATATGTAGAGAAATGACAAACAAACATTAGAATTCACATATGAGTGGGATGCGGACAGAAAAATCTCGCGGATTACGCATCTCGGATTCAAATTATCGCGGGCATGAATCCCGGGAAAACACCCCAAATCGCGCGTCGTTCATCGCGGTCGCGTCCCACCCCTGGTTTGGAAAATTTTACTGAAATGAAGATTTTTTTTTTGCTGAATTAATGTAGGAAAGTTTTGTCAGAAATTTACGACTTCTCTTCTTCGGCCCTCTAACTTTTTAAATGATTTTTTTTAGTTTCTAAAAAAACCCCAAAATAGTTGCTAAAAACTTTCAAATTTAGGGGTGTAAAATCGAAAATTTTCTTCAAAAAGCAAAAAATATTAAATTTTCAAAATCAAAAATTATCTTCAATAAAATAATTAAATTAGTTTTGGAGAAAAATTTTTCATTTCTAAAGGGTGCGTTTTTGAAAATTTGAGGGTCGATTCGAAGGGTGTATTTTTCGTTTTTATTGCCTTTTAACAAATTTTGGGCAAAATGCCAAAATAGTTGAAAATAGTTTTTTTCAAAAATTTTATAGTTTTTAGTGCTAAAATAAAAAACTAGAAAATAGTTGCTAATAAATCGAAAAGTGAATAACAACAGCCGAAAAAAACGTTTTTCGTGCATTTCAGGCCTCGGGGAGCTCAGGAAAAAAATAGTGAAAAAATTATAAATCCGAGCCTTAATAATAATCGTAAATAGTTAATAATTCTCAACCATGAGAAAAAATTTAAATTTTTATTGACATAATGCATAATTTAACCCAAATATGTTATAAATTCAAAAATTTATCAAATTTCTTTGAATTTTTTAACACTTTTCCAAATGTTCATTTTCAAGGACTTCTTGAATTCAAGGTACTTTCAAATTTCAAGTGAGAGGGTCCAATTTCCATGACGTCCTTTGGAGCCCTGGTTTAATCACTAAAATTGCCTTCACATTAAATAATGCCGAGTGATATTATGTGTAAGTGATTTTTACAGCACCGAAAATAGGGAAGATTTTACATATATACATATGTAAAAATCACTTTGAGATATTAGCGCCACTGATCAAAAAAATTATATGATTAATCCCTGGGTGATTTTCTTGGTTTTGTTTTCTTCGGCTGTAAAAACTAAGATTATTTTCCAATTAATTTAATTAATTAACAATTTTATTTGCCACTCGATTCCGTACGTTTTGACATTTTGACTGTGTGTGGCATAAATGCATATTTTTTGCTAGGGGGTGTAAGTGTCACGGCGCAAAAGGCGAGACGAGGAGCAATTGTTCTTTTGGTTGATACGGTAACAGTACCGACAAAAAAAAACCAGCATTTTTGAAAATTTTATCCCAAATGATTAAAAATCAATAAAGTGATATTCCGTTTTGATCACTTTTTTTTGCTTTTCAAAACATTTTTTCGCGGCACGCTTTTGCCAAAGACTTTGTTCATAAAAATTTGTCAAGGTGGTTAAAAAAATTCAAATTTGTATATTTTTTGCATTTTCTCCCACGTAAATGCCATTCTTAGGGGTCAGTATTTAATCCCGACCCCGAGTCGGAGTTAAGGGTTGAATTGGGGTTTGTAGGGGTTGGAAGCGTCGTGGTCGTGGTTAACCCCGAAAAATGGCCAAAAATGTCTGGTTCGGGGTGGGGTCGTGGGTGCTACCCTAATTTCAGCCCTCCGTTTTAAATCGTTTTAACCGTCCGCCGGCTTAATACTTACATTAGGTTCCAAAATAGACGTGGCGCGCGGCGCCAAAACATCATATTTCTAAGTTTTTTGTTATAACTTTTATGTCCCAGCAATTTTTTTTTGAAATTTTGCAGTTATACTATGTAATTTTATTTAATTTTATGACAAAAAAATGCCATAGCCTTTGGCGCCAACGTGACCCATCCCGGCATCAGTATACAACAGAATGATTGCAATATTTGGTTCTATTTTAGCAACATTTGCCACGACATTTGGCTGAACATTTTCCCGTGGCTTTGCCCTGCCCAAGTCGGCCTCACTTTGGCACTGCTTTCGCTCCGCTTCGATTGGCTTGTGGACACGCACTTCAAAACGCGAAAATGGACATTTGGGGGCAGAATTACTGTCTATTTAGGGTATGCACCGTACCCTTGGTATTGCTCAGGCCAAAGCTTAATAATCTCTCCTAAAAAAATTACCAAAAAATAGGCTCAGCAAAAAAAGTGATGATATATATTAAAACTTTTGTCTTTAAAAAGAATCATCAAAAATATTAATAGTTTTTCGAGTTTGTTTTAGTACCGTAAAAGGACAATGTGCGTGTTACAGTATCTATACAAAAATTTTTTTGCGGCATTATTTTTACAATTTTTAATTATGTGTTATACAAAATTATTCCGAAAATCAGACAAAATTACGTGACTCTTTTGCGAATATACCTAGTAAAGCGTTAGGGGAGTTAATTAGTAAAAGAGTTTTTTTTCAGTTCCACAAAAGCCGGGCCTGCGTTCTGTGCGTGTTACAGTGTCTGCGTGAGAAGAATCGCGAAATGCTTTAAGAATTATGAGGATTATGAAAAGTGGCGGGACGGCGGAAAGCGCCCCAGGGCAGAAAAATTGCCAATCTTTTAGCTGCCATTGCCCGACAATTTGATTGGCTTCAAACTGATGGATATCAGGTAGACAACAGATGGACAAGGTCACAAGTGACCATAAGAATAATATATGATTCATACTGTAATTCATTTTTATTCAAAAATAATTTAACAAAAAATATTATTATTTTTTGCATTGGATTTAAAAAAAGGTAGGCCAATAAGTTCGTGATGCGGATCACCAAAAGCTACGAATCAAAATTAGAAAAAACGCACAAAATACTACTTATTTGTGGGAAATCTATGCTCCAAGCGCCAAAATATGTGCAAAAAAATGTATAGTTAAAAATCTTTTATTTCTCTACAGTAAATATAGAGAAAATTTTTTGCCAAAAATTCTCTTAAGACACCCAAATTTTTTCCCATTTTATAGGCTTCATTTAAAATAATGCATTTAGGTAAAACCTACAACATACTCCTTGAAATGAATTTAGATGTTTTGACAGTAAAATATGTATCCGTATTCTAAACTTAAAAATGCTAAAAAAATTTTGAGAGAGGAATTCGATGACTTCTATTAATTTTTTTATTGCTATTTTTATGAAAAGGAAGGGTCCGGCGGTGCTGATCAGGGATGGGAGCTAATCCCTCAAAAAATTTGGAATTCAGCCGACCCCAAAATGAGTGCCATCTCATCACGTTCTGTTTTCAGTTACATTTTTGGACCAGTCCGCCGGGACAAATCGGCTAATGGACAACTCATCAAGATACCGTATTTGCTGAAATAGAGCCGGAGCTTTCCTAAAATTTACATAGTTGGACAACAAAAAATTTCGTAAACTTAGAATCAATAATTTTATCACTAACTTTTTTTGAAACTTAATAAAAAATTTGAAATTTCTTTTGACTTACATTTTGTATTATTAAAAATTCTATTGAGTTTAAAAGAAGTTAGGGATAAAATTACTGAGTAAAAAATTCTTTGGTTATAACTTTTTGTAAAATTTTACTAAATTTTAAAAATACATAAGAAAGCAGAGGAAACATAGAGCTATCGCTCAATACTAAATTGACTAAATTTGGGCTAAATCAGATTTATTATTCTACAATAAAATTTAAATAATTCAGGGGGGTTATATTTCGGTAAATACGGTATATATTAGACTCTAGTACACTTTAGCGTCTATGGATTTTGGGGTCAAATCAAACTTATCTAAAAGCGATTAACTACATATATGAAAAACAATCCGATGTTTTAAAAATGTTAGTTTATAGACATATTGTTGTAAACGCATTTCTTCGACAATACAATCAAAAAGTTTCCATTATTGTCAAGGTTAGGATTTATATTTTTTATTTTTTGCGAATGTTTACCGCATGAAAAGCTTAAAAATATCATTTTTGTTGTTTTCTTTCCAATCAGAGCGAACTTTTTAACGCATAAAAAAAATTTTAAACTTTTGTTTGATAAAAATATTTTGGGGTTTCTAGCAAATATTTTGCGATTTTTTTTTTAAATTTGCCAATCTTGAATTTTGGAAATAAGTACACTTAAAATTTTCCAAACATGGAAGCTGAAAGTCAAGCGCTTAGTAAACTCGATTTAATCTACCCAATTACATTTTGCACTAAAAGAATAAAACTTAAAAAGTTTGAAAAAAATTTCAACAATTGAAGCTACATCTCCACTCTCCGCATTTTGATGGCTCTAATTTCACCAGACTTTCTGATCAGTTGCCCCAATCTCCGATCAATTTATTTTGAGGGACAACGTAAAATAGGTTTTACTGGCCGAGTAGTGAGGAGATGGCTTCAATCGCCACGCGCGGATGGCCGACCAAAAGTTTTTTACTGCAAACATTTGATGGCACATTTTGTGAAGGACTCCACACAGGCAAAAATATTAAATAATGATAATTAATATAAATTTAGACTTTTATGCTCTAAAAGAAAGCTAAAAAGATCAATTTTCAATCCCCCCCCCACCGAAAGTGGGCTTTATTGCAGGGTTCGGATCTGTCCTGATTTATCAGATTGGTCCTGATTTGGAGGGTCCAAATCTGATAAAATGAAAATGTCATGATTTGTCAGATTTGTACTGATTTGGAAGTAGCGACCAAATTTTGTCCTGATTTCTAAAATAAACTCATAATTTTGAAATTTTATTGCAGAAGTCGCTTGACTTTTTAATTGAAAAATTGGCCTTTTTTGTTGAAAGTCTGTTAAAAATCAGAACGAAATTTCAAAAAAATTTCAGGCGGCGCCTATCGGCACCGGCGGACCCTCTCCCCTCGCCCATTTCCCAAAAGTTTTTTGGGAAAATATGCCGCAAAAAATTGTTTTTTTTATCCCGAATGCGCTAAAATTTATAATTTGCTAATTTTTTCCCAAAATTGTTAAAATCGATAATGGGAGACGAAAAATATAATATTTGCTACATTTTTGATCGAAAAATTGTAAAAATAAATGATTTGAAGCAATTTTCTAAATGTCCTGATTTTTGACCCCAAAATCTGATTTTTTGGGCCCTATGTTCTGATTTTGAAAATTTTGCGATCCGAACCCTGCTTTATTGGGGCTGGTGGAGGAGCTCTTTTTAGAAAATAAGATCGGTATTTCAAAGTTGGACCAAAAATTAGCGAATTATTGGAGTTCCTGGTCTCATTTTTTAAATATATAGGATTTTCTGGCCGCTACCAGCTCGGCCAATTACATCATATGTTTTGCAATTGTCTTGAACAACTTCGACCAATTCCAATTGGACAACGCGCGGACCAACGAACGCTTGTCGCTGCAACGCGTGGAGGACAAATTTTGCATGACGCGAGCACAAATGGAACGGAATGAGCAACAGTGGGCGCAATGGATGGGAGGAGCATGGCGAGAGGAGCAGGAGAAGCGCAATTTGGTTCAATTTTCTTTGATGGACGAACAAATTGGAGCAATGGACGTGCGATTAACTCCGAGACCGGAAATTCATGGATCGAGCTCGAGTTCATATTATGATAATTATGGTTTATTTAATAAATAGAGACCACATTTTGAGGCATTGCCTTTTTTCTGCGCACTAGTTTCAATATATTAAGCATAAATAACACACTTTGAACTTGGTTTGAGGCTTCAACGTTGACTTTTATTATGCCTTTTCGGGATTTTCGTGCCTTAAATGCATTTTTGGCGTTTTTTCTTAAAAAAATCCATTAAAAATGCAATAAAATCCGTAAAATACACCCCCTAAGAAATTACCTGAAAAATTTTAAGTTTAATAATTTTCCCTATTCGAATTACAATTAGAAAAGGACAATTACTTAAATAAGGAAAAGGCAAATTGTTAGAAAAAAGTCTCGGTCTCGACTCGAGAAAAGTCTCGGGTTTTTTGGGTCGCGGTATCGAGTCTCAGGGTCAAGTCTTAAATAAAATATGTGTAAAAAATGCTAAAATATGTATGAAATATGTACAAAAACCCCGAAATATGTAAATAAAAGTCCCAACTTTTGTTCACAAACACAAAAAGAGTGTGTTTCCTACTATTTAGAGCATGGAGAATCCAGGAAAAAAAATGTATTTACATAAAATTCCCATCCCTAGTGATGATGAATAAATTACTGCTGCTGTTTCTTCGCTCATTTGTCAGTTAAATTATTTGTTCAGGTTTTTTGTCGGTAATTAGCTAATTAGTGCGGTTTGAGAAATACATTTTTTTCATTGCAAACAAAGTGGCCCAAGACACGTTGTCTGAATAAAAATGGCACCAAATACAAGAGCAACCCACCAAGTCATGTGTCATTATGGTGATGGTAGATCTGAGGATTTGGCCTCATTAAAAGTATAAAAAGGACGATATGTTGTACAGTCAGGTGCAAAAGTATTGCATCAAAATGTTTAATCTACCAAAAATCAATTTTATGTTGGGAAAAAAATCTGAAAAAATTCCTGATAAGCTAACTTTTGATACTGATCAAAAAAGTCTTTTACTCCAACTTGATCAGATCACTCCTTCATAGTGATCGCCAAAAATTGCTCAAAATCGGAAAAATTTTCAAAAAAATTCCTAGGGGGGTTAGGAAAATTTTTCTGGAAATTTGAGTAGGCCTAATGACAAAATTCTCTACCGAATTTCCTTTGGAAAGGTAGGTCTACGACGAATACCCGCAGAGTGTCATAGGGTGTCAAAATTAAGTACCATAAAATGATCAATTTTCTACCATTTTGCCTTGAAATACGGTAGCAATCAGTCATTTTTGAATTGTCCAATTTTGGTCACCCTATGACACTCTGCGGGTATTCGTCGTAGACCTACCTTTCCAAAGGAAATTCGGTAGAGAATTTTGTCATTAGGCCTACTCAAATTTCCAGAAAAATTTTCCTAACCCCCCTAGGAATTTTTTTGAAAATTTTTCCGATTTTGAGCAATTTTTGGCGATCACTATGAAGGAGTGATCTGATCAAGTTGGAGTAAAAGACTTTTTTGATCAGTATCAAAAGTTAGCTTATCAGGAATTTTTTCAGATTTTTTTCCCAACATAAAATTGGTTGGTTTTTAGTATATTAAACATTTTGATGCAATACTTTTGCACCTGACTGTAACAAAATTCATTAAAAATTCCAAAAATTTTCCCCGCGGCGCGAATTCTCTGTTTATCTTTAAAAGTTCAAAAAATTTTATTGAATTTCAAAAAAACTTATGGAAAAAAATTCTGACTCAAGACTTATTTAAATTTTGTGACCATAACTTTTTTATAATTTAGTAAGAAAAAAAAATTTAAAATTTTATTCTGATAGCGAACACCTAGAGCTATTAAGATATTTACATAATATTAATTTGGTTGATTTTAAGCCAAGTTATGATTTTATATATTGACCTTTTTTATTTTCCTACCCCTTGGCGGATTTAAGAAACGACCCAGCACGCATTCAATCCTCTGGGGGCGGGTGGGAACAGTTCAACGCGCCGACGCACGACTCGCCGACGGACTAATCTTTTGTTCGTAACTTTTTTCCTTTTCTACTAATTTTTATAAAATTTATATTATTTGTAAGCTTTAAGTGTTTAGAAACGTTCATTAAGCAAATGTTAAGCGATTAAATGATTCTCCAAAGAGTTATAATTTTTATGCAAAAAATTGAAAAAGATGTGAATTTCATGAGTTTTATTTTCTAACTCTTTGGAGAATTATTTAATCGCTTAACATCTGCTTAATGATAGTTTCTAAACATTTAAGGCTTCCGAATAACACTAATTTTATAAAAATTGGTAAAAAAAGAAAAAAGTTACGAACAAAAGATTAGTACGTCGGCGAGTCGTGCGTCGGCGAGTTGACATGTACCCGCAACATAATTCCGACTTCTGACTTTTTTTTGAGTTGAAAGCATGATTTCCGAAAATGCTTGAGGTTGAAATACAACTTAGATACTGATGAAAAACTCTTATTGCACCCAACGTGATCAGATTATTCCACCATTGTGTCTGTTCAGGAGTGATCAAAATTTTAGAAACCCGCCCCCGGGTACATGTCAACCGCCGACGCACGATCCCACACAAAAAATCAGCAGCAAAAATTATGCCGTTGAACACGCGCATCGATTGCAGCATATAATAATGGCAATTTTTAGCATAATTTTTAAATAAAATTGCCCATTTCTAATAATAATTTGGCATATTTAATGCATTAATAAAAATAATATTTTTTAAACAAAAGTTCGCATTTGTTATATTAAAACTTATTGTAAAAAGGAAATGAAATTGAGGAACTTTCACTGCAAAAGGATTTGTCTGAAAGAATCTAAAAAATTGAGTGATTTTTTTTTTACAATTTATACCGATCGCACCTTTATTTCTCGGCATTTTTCCGCTGAAATTCAAATCTTGCCCTTAAAAAGATCCAAGTCATAAAAATTCCAAAAAAGCAGAAAAAAGTCAAATAAAAATGCATATTCGAAGCTTCAAACATAGTGTAAAATATTTTTAACTCATTTTAAGGTTTTTTAAGTTAGCAGAAAAAGTCATTGAAAGCAAATCTTTAAATTATCCCATGAATTAAAAACAGAGACTAATTAACTGTGTCGACCTATGAAATCCGTAAACTATAATGCCGAATTTAGTTACCAAAAGCTAATAATTATTTTGACGATTATCATGTAATTAAAACGTTTTTAATTTTTTTAAAAAGGCAATTATCGACCGGTTAGCTTACAATGGAACATTCCGAGCTGTCAGTCGGAAAATGCCTATAAACGATATACCATTGGATAGAGCAGGGTCGACTTCTATTGTGAATTTTTAATTTTAGGGGTGCATTTTGCCTCCTTCGGGAGTTACAGGGCCTCAAAAATCGCAAATTTGGCCATTCTCGACAGAGGAAATTAAGCAAATTACGAATCCCTGGCCCGAATTCTAACAAAAAATCTATTTTACAAAACAATAAAATTTGTTTCAAGTAAGAAATTTGTGATTACATAGGTGGGGGTTCATCAGAAAATGATCAAAAGAGAATTTTATAGTTCTGTAAAATTGATTTTTTGTTCGAATTCGGGCCAGGGATTCGTAATTAGACGAAATGGACTTAAAATTCGTGATCAATGGCCGAAAAAAACCCCAAAAAATAATTTTTTTATTAAATTCACAGGCAAGTGGATTTGAACCCATGACCTAAAGACCTGTTTTTAACCAACCGTGCAACTCAATTTTGCTTAATTTCCTGTGTCGAGAATGGCCAAATTTGCGATTTTTGAGGCCCTGTAACTCCCGAAGGAAGCACTCGGAATGTTCCCTTGTTAGCAGCTTTTGTCCCTTTCTGTGTGCACAGAAAAATCATCTTTAAACTGAATTTTAGACAATGAAATGTAAACAAACAGAGAATGATGAGCAGAAAAGTGAAAACGGTGTTAATTGCATGAAAATCGTTAAAATAATTAATATTAAATGGGAACCCGTTTATTAAGTTTTTTCTGTCTCGGGCTTAATTTTGTTTTTCGACAAATTAAAAATCAATTAAACTTCACTTGTCATTATTGTCCAGAGTCTTTTTTAATGTTGCTTTGCTAATGCTTTAATCGTATTTTATGGTTTTCGAGAAGCTGATGGTCTAAATTTTCAAAATTACGCATGAGACTTTCTGTGATATTTAAATTTTTGAGTCTTAAAATGGTTTTGGGGAAAACCCGAAAAATTGTCATTGTTTGTAAATAGTATTAAAAGCTATTAATTTTCTTCGGCGACGCTAATTGGCATTGTCGGGCCTCAAAATCTTTGGTTTTTCAAAATTTGACCAGAAATCTCACAAAGTTGCTTGTTATGACAAAAAAATTTCCCGGTTGGTGCTTATTGGCAGGGACGCGATTCGGGATTACAGCTTATGGATTTCATAAGTCGACACGTTAATTAATCTTTGTTTTTAATTCATGCGATAATTAAAAGATTTGCTTCAAATTTCTTGACTTAATATCAAAAATGAACCCATTGCATCGAGCTTGTTTTGACGGTGAATTTATTGGGATTTATTCCATGTCCAGACATTTTTGCCCCAGACATTTGCACCACCTATGTCTAAAATCGGGTTCAAAATTACATTTTTTCAAAACCTCCAAAGCAACGGCAGCCGCAGATGATTTTGGTATATTATAAGAGACGGACGAATGTTGTTGGTGTTTTTGATGCTTATTTGATTGATGTTCGTAAAGATTTTGAACAAGTTAAAATTGTTTTCAATTTTTTTTTGTAAATTATATATATTTTAAAATTTCTGCCTAATTTTTTTTGTCTGAATTCGTCCACGAAAAACACCATATGTATTAGTCAAAAGAACAAATTGCCTAAATTCCGAGAAACAAGCATTTTTGATGTTGGCAAAAAACTGTGACTAAGGAAGTTCAAAAAATTAAGGTTTTTCTCGCTGCTCTTTATTGGAACCAAGTAAAGTAAAAATAAAAAAAATAAGGCAATATTTTGTTCCAAAATTCGTACATTTCAATTTAATTTTATAAAAAAAAAATTAAAATCGGACAATGCTTAAGTTGAACATCGATTAAGGGGATATGAGGCAACAGAAGCATAATTAATCATTTCGCTTAAAAGACCAAATTTTAAGGTTTTTGGGTGCGGATTTTGCATTGTTTTTTCCACATTACATTGATTGACCTCCCCCCACCCCGTGGCCGAAAATGAGTCAGTAGAAAATGCCTCAATGAATCTGAATTTCTTAAAAAAATGCATTGGGACGAAACAAACACAAAAAATAATCAAATTAAGTCACATTTGAAAAATAGAATTAACGAATTCGGAATGAAATCCATATACAATTTTAGTCTTTTGTAGTACAGTACGCGCTACAAGCTATATTTAAAAATAATGTATCGTTGACGCATTTTCCTGCAGCCAAGATAAGCTTAGGTGTTTGTCTCGGTCTCGAAGCTCGGGCGCAGTCTTGAACTCAACCCTCGATGAATTTCCGGTCTCGAACATCATCATTCGGTATGGTTTGGGTTTCATTGCACGTCCATCGCCCCAATTTGTTCGTCCTTCAGCCAAAAATGGATAAAATTGCGCTTCTCCTCCTCCTCTCGCAATGCTTCTCGCATCCATTGCGCCCACTGTTGCTCATTTCGTCCAATTTGTGCCCGCGTCATGCAAAATTTGTCCTCCACGCGTTGCAGTGACAAGCGTTCGTTGGTCCGCGCGTTGTCCAATTGTTTGAATCTCCACTCGGCAACGTAATCCGAGCAGATGATGTAGTTGGCCGAGCTGGTAGCAGCCAGAAAATCCTATTTATTGTACATGTTTTATACAATGTGATGCAGAAACGGACTGGCGATGTGCTCGAGAGCAGGTAATACTGTAGCTCTCCCCCCAATTTTATAAAAAATTCATAAATTTTAATGTCTAAATATAGGTTTTATAATATTTTTTGTTGTCGCTGATAACGAATCTAACACCCATTTTGACCAATTCCGAATTTTGCACCACGCTTGAAAATTTTTTTGGATAAATTGAGAGGCCTGGCGGTGCTGTGGCGCCTCCAAGGAAAAGCTGGCGAATTTTAATGATAAATTGCACAAAAAATGGTTAAATTTAATTTTATTCGTTATTAGCGACACCTAAAAATACCAAATATTTTGTCAAATAAAATTTGACTGCTTTCACCTTTTATAGTAAAATTTGAATTTTCTACAATAATGACAAATTTATGAAATTTTGTTATTTTTGCCAAAAACACAATTCTTTTTAAAATATAATATTTTTTGCCTGTTTGTAGTTGTCCTGTTCTAGGCCAAAACTGCTACGGTACAACACTTTTGGCCGGCCATCCGCGCGTGGTAATTGAAGCCATTCCCTCACTTTTGGGCCTTCAAAACGTTCAAAATCATAGACCCCAAAATAAATTGATCGGAGGTTGCGGCAACTGATCAGAAAGTCTGGCGAAATTCGCACAAGCAATTCGTGGAGAGTGGTGACACTAAACGTTTCCGGATTTTTTGTTATCTGTTTTTGATTTCATTCAAATTACTTTAGAATCTAAAATTTTAGTATTTTTGTTTTATAGGATTTTTATAATAAGCAGTTTGGATGCTTCAGCAAGCTCAAGTTAGTTATTCTTTTTTAAAATGAACTAATAAATTTGTGAAGGATAAAAATGAGAATTGAAAAATTTGTTTTAAATTATTAAAATTTAATTACTGATTTACTTATTAAAGAACCATTAATTAAATTAATGAATTTAAGCATTTGACATATAGAGCTGCCTGTCGCGTCCCGAAAACTAAACGCTAATTTTCGTTCCCCGAGTGAATCATCCATCCCCTCCCTTTGTGAATCTCCGCCTATTTTTCTTTTGTATTGGCCCTAAGGACAGGTGTAGACAAAATGAACCCCTTTTTCTCACGACAATTCGCCCCCCCCTTTTTTTCTCCACATATAATCTCTTCGGCCGCTTCTGCTTTTTCTCTTCTCTTTTTTATCCGCCTTTCACTTCGCTTTCCATCGCTTTTCCTATTCGCCGAAAATCGCCAATAAATTCGCTTTCTTTTCAACTTCGCCTTTGGAAAATAAAGTTTTGTCAGACTTAATTCGTGGTCAAAACCCAGCTAATCCTAAGTTCGGGTTCCCCTTCCCCTCCCAACCACGACACAACGGCCGGGAAGCAGCTCGAATTCTCAAATTGCGTTTCCCATTTTCCTAAACTTATTTGTATTTCACCAAAATGAGTGCTTCTTTCCGAGAACAAATTCGCCAGGCCTACGAAGAGGCACAAGATATTTTGCTGGATCAAAAGGATTTCCCTCTCCCTGCACGCCAACCCGAACACACCGTAACCCTTTACCACGCCGAACTGCGTTCCATCCTTTCCGAATTGGATACAGAATTGAAAAATTCCGAAGAAATTCTCAAAGAGGTAAATGAACCGTACGAAAAATGGATGTCCCTCCGCACAAGTATGACCGGTAATGAACGAACCCAAGATGGCCCACTCTACGATGAATTTGTCCTAACTGTCCCATTTCTGAGTGCCATCACAAATCTCCGTAAATAAATCCGTTCCCTTCGGTCCCAAAGGGCAAAAATCGAACAAAGCATAACCACTGACCCCGGCTCAAACAAAACATTCCCATCCTTGGTACACCTCCCCAAAACCACTCTCCCTACTTTCTCTTGTGACTGCACCTCTTACAAATCATTTTGGAATTCATTTTCGTCCGCTGTCCATGATCAGTCTATCCCCGATTCCCTCAAATTTGTTTATCTAAAACAATGCCTTTCCGGTCCTCCTCTGAACCTCGTGTGTGCTTTGCCGGTTTCCGACGCGTCTTACGCTTCCGCAATTGACCTTTTATCTGATCACTATGATGACCCGGAAGAAATTGCCCGAGCCCTTCAAAATTCCCTCAGGAAATTGCCGCGTGTCCGTACCGGAGAAACCTTTTGCTCTGACCTTCGCTCACTGATCGAACAATTGGAAGCGATTTGTGTGCAAATGGGACAGCAGCAGCAACCCCACAACACGATCAACATACAAATGGAAGTCGAACAGCGGCTCCCCCGGTACATTTTGGATGAAATTTATCTGGCCAGGGAATCAGCAGGACAATGGTCCACTGATCGGCTGCGAGATAAGCTCCGTTCTATTCTCAAGAGAAAGGAACAAATCGACACTCTTTTGCCCAAAACCGACCATGGGCCCCGTCCTAAGTCATCTCCACGGCCTCCCGGCTTCGGTTCTTCTTTCAACACCCAGCCTACTCTCACTTTCCATACCCAATCCCGTGCTCAGCCCCAACAATCCCCCGGGTCTAAAATCCGTCCTAAATTTCCCTGTCTCTTCTGCGATTCCCCCGACCATTTTTCCAGTAATTGTGACAAATTTGTTACCCCCGAAGGTCGCTTACAACGTTTGCGCACCCTTAACCGTTGCTTCAAATGCCTAAAGACCGGACATCCGGCTATGTGATCATATGCGACATTCAAAAGGCCTTTTTACAAGTCGGCCTTCATCCTACTCACCGAGACTGTACCCGATTCTTATGGCTGCGTGACCCATCCCTTCCTCTATCCCCCCAAAATTTACAAATTTACCGCTTTGCTCGTGTGGCATTTGGACTTACATGTTCACCCTTCCTATTGGCCGCTACCCTCCAATACCACTTTTCTCAGAACCCCTCCCCTTTATCAAATGAATTCTCTTCAAACACTTACGTCGATAACATTTTAATTTCGGCCGACAATCCCGAGATTGGCATTCAAAAATGCAACGAAGCCATTTCCCTGTTTAAAAAGGCAAGCATGCCATTACAAGAATTTGCCAGCAATTCGCCTGAAACCCTAGCCCATTTACCCCCTGAACTTAAACTCAGCGGAACGGAGATCATTCATTCCTTCATGGTAAATCTGAAAATCAAAATCCTAAATGGTAAATCATGGAAATTTTAGAATAAAAATTCCTAGGAGGCTGTAAAAAATTTTCATCGTGTTTGGCGGCCCATTTCGACACTTGTGGCTTACTCGTCCCAGTCCTGCTTCCACTTAAAATTTTCCTACAGTCTCTTTGGCACACGACATTGAGCTGGGACCAGCCAATTCCCGATGAATTTCGAGACCAATTGTCCAAACTAACCCAAAATTGGCCACCCAATGAAATCATGGAAATTCCCCGTTCCTTTTATGGAACCGACTTGACCGAAACATCCTATCAGCTTCATTGTTTCAGTGACGCCTCAGGAATGGCTATGTGTGCCGCAGTGTACCTCAGGGTGTCCTCCTCCCCTCAGGCGATTCCCTCTACATTCCTCCTTTTTGCTAAATCTAAAGTAAAGCCCACACACAAGGGCGACAAATTGACTATTCCCCGTCTGGAATTAATTGCTGTTGAGATGGGCGTTAAAGCCCTAAAATTTTCCCAGTCCCATTTGGCCTTAAAATCCCTCTCTCCTACATTAAATTTGTGGACCGATTCCGCGATTGTACTCGCCTGGCTCCACCAAAAAGCAGCCACCAAGGAAATATTCGTCCGAAACCGTTTAAACGTCATCCGATCCCTCCCCATCTCACCGTTCGACATGTATCTGGCTCGGAAAATCCGGCAGATTTAGGAACTCGTGGCCTCCCATCCATACAATCGTTAAAGTCCGCTCTTCTATGGTGGTCCGGACCTCCCTGGCTTGTTCTCCCCCCTTCTCAATGGACTTCCAACCCGGAACTAAAGCCATTTTTAACTGATAAATGGCCGGTCCAAGAGACCCAAACACTGTCAATAATGACTTTGCATACAGAGCAAACCCTGCCCGAATTTCCCGTCTTCAATTTATCCAAATTCAGCCGATTTCCACCCCTCCTCCGTATAGTGTCCTATTTTAATCGATTTATCGCCGAAACCGACCCGCGGACTAACATTCGACCGAGTTTCCCAATTCTTCCCATATCAATTTCTGAAATCCGAAAGTCCACAAATATGCTCATAAGACAAGAGCAAAAGTTGTTTCCCCCCGCGGATCAGGATAATGAGGCACTGGCCCTCTTTTTTGACTCGAATAAAATCCTTCGCTCTAAAGGAAGACTTGGCAATAGTATTTTGCCTCCCCGTTCGATTGAGCCGATTTATTTGCCCCCTAAATCCCATCTCACACGCTTAATTGTGTACGAAACACACCTTTCACACCAACATTCAAGCCCCTCTGTACGTTAGCTGTAATACGGCGCCAATTTTGGATTCCCCGTGGGCGCCGAACAGTCGAAAATATTTTAATGAAAAGTTGTATCCCCTGCCGCCGCTTCAAAGTGTTACCATTCGACCTCCCTCCGTTTCCCCCGTTTCCAAAAGACCGAGTCCAACCTTCCCCACCATTCTCGGCAACCGGTCTCGACTTCTGCGGGCCATTACACATTGCCGATCCTTCTTCAGCCCCCTCGAAAAAAGGGGCACACTCATCCATTAAATGGTGGGTTTTGCTTTGGGTTTGCTTAACAACCCGGGCAATCTCACTCGAAATTGTGCCCGATCAGTCAGTTGCCACATTCATGCTGAGCTTTCGAAAATTCATTGCCAAATTTGGCTCCCCATCCAGTGTTTATTGCGACAATGCGCCTACATTTCACGCATTTGCTAAATTTTCCCAATCTCATTTTCCCCTTAAATGGCAATTCCGAACCCCAGCAGCCGCGTGGAAAGGCGGGCACTACGAAAGGCTGGTGGCCCTTATTAAATACCACCTCCGAAGAGTCCTTTCCGGCCAACGCCCTCGTGTGCTCACAAGGGAACAATTTGGCACAATAATTTCGGAAATCGAAACCGTCATTAATTCCCGTCCGATAACATTTGACTCATCTAACCCAGCGAATCCCCGTCCACTCCGGCCAATAGACTTCCTTCACCCGCTTGGCCACCGTTCCCAAATTTACCCGGTCTCAAATCATCCCGAAATTGTCTCAATTGAAAGTTCCCCTCACACCCTAAACGATTTATGGCAAAATATGTCCAAAATAACAAAATCCTTTTGGGAAAAATGGACAAATGACTACCTCCCGTCATTAAGAGAAAGACATAAAAAATTGATTAACAAATCCCAGAGATGGCCACAAAATGGTGAATTGGTCTTAATTCACAACGAAAATACTCCCCGTTCCACATGGGCTCTTGCCGTTATTTTAGAAGTTTACACCAATGAACAAAACTCCCCAAACACGGCAAAAATTAAAACCCTTTCCGGTCATATTACCGTACGTTCGGTTCACCATTTACTCCCCCTTGAGACGACTGAAGAAGTGGCGCACCGCACCACCCCCTCCCAACAAATTGTATCTCCAAATGAAAAACAACTAAAACTCAAATAAAAGTCCTATTCATCCTCCCGCATCGGTTGCCGGGTGAAACTTTTAAGAATCTTTAATGAATTTTGTTAAGAAATAGCCAAAAATTTTCAGAAATTTCCCTCTTTTCTCGTTCGTCGGCGACCTCCCCCCCCCTTTTACACCGGCCCCCCTAGATGCGAAGGGGTCCCCAATTTTGGGGCACTTTGCGGCCGAAGGGGGGGGGGTCGACCCTCCCCCCGCTTTTCATGTATGAACTTCAGCATTGAACACAACATCAACCCAAAGTTCGACAACGGCGGAAGGGACAAAAGAAGCAAGTGGAAAAGACGAGGGAATTTCTGAAAAGGCAAAAACGAATCGGTAACAGTTTTTTAATGACCGGCGTGTCACATTTTAAACTCACTAATTGTCCTTTCAGTGCCGAAAATGCCACTGAAATTGTGTAATACCGTTTAGACAAATATCCAATGGGAACAATCTTTTCGCTCGAATTAATCACTTTTGAATTGTCCTTCCCAATTAGCCAAAACCATCCACCACTTCCTTACGGATCCATCTTCTTGACATTCGCGGTCGTGGCTCTAATCATTTGCTTTCTTTTCCGGTGCCTCAAAAATCGTCCCAAAAGAAAGGCAAATTGGGTCCCACCTCCTTCAATGATCGCCTTGCTTTTCCTTTTTCTCATCCTTAACCCAATCGAATGCCGCCCTAAGGGCTTATCAAAAACAGTCAAAAGTAATCCTGGTCCCCTCCGCCGTTTTGGAAAGCCCGTTCTCGCCCACGGTGCTCCCGTGTTCTCCTCCATGGCCTTTTATCTTGGTTTTGAGGCACTGGTGGATTTGCTCAAGGATGGAGAACCGGAGTCAAACCCCTTCCTATACTTAATTGGATGCCTGATCATCATTGTTTTCCTTGCCCTCCTTAAGTTTATCATTTCGATTTGTCGTTCCTGCCCCTGCACTTGCTCATTCCCGGGCCAGCAACACCGCACCAATGAACCCCCATTTTTCAAGCAAAATATTCAAATAACCAAAAATATTTTTGTGATCACAGATCACCTTTTACTTGTTAAGAATTAAAAATTTAGCCTATTAAAATATTAAAAAATTTTTTAATATATTTTATATTTGAAAAATTTGAAATTTCCGATTTCCGACTCCTGATTTCCGACGTTTTTGGGGTCAGAATTCCGATTTCCGACTTTCGAAAAATTTTTGGGCCTCGGAATTCCGATTTCCCACAAATTTTTAGGGCCTCGGAATGCCATCCCTGATATATACCATATTCCTAAAAACAAACCCGGGGCTTCTATTTTTAACCCCCTTCGAAGGAGTCAATAATTTCCTCCCACCCCTCAGATTCAACGCAAATTGCGCGTCCCACTTGTACGCCGCCTGCACATCCCACACCCCGTCCCCGCGGCACTGATCAAATTTGTGCCACTGGAACCGAACCCGTCAACCGCAGGGCAACGAAAGAAAGGAAACGGTCTCGCGGAAGAGGAAGATAACGGATCAAATCTCGATCAGAAAACCGATTCCTCTTAATTCTATCACTTTCCCTTATGGGCCTCCAATTCGTCCGCTCTTCCCGTTGAGTTCCTTTGCCTACATTCCTTGTACCCCCTCTCATCACTCCCGCCTTCCAAATTATCCCCCTTTCCATCGCCGGGCCGGAGTGTCGCGTCCCGAAAACTAAACGCTAATTTTCGTTCCCCGAGTGAATCATCCATCCCCTCCCTTTGTGAATCTCCGCCTATTTTTCTTTTGTATTGGCCCTAAGGACAGGTGTAGACAAAATGAACCCCTTTTTCTCACGACAATTCGCCCCCCCCCCTTTTTTTCTCCACATATAATCTCTTCGGCCGCTTCTGCTTTTTCTCTTCTCTTTTTTATCCGCCTTTCACTTCGCTTTCCATCGCTTTTCCTATTCGCCGAAAATCGCCAATAAATTCGCTTTCTTTTCAACTTCGCCTTTGGAAAATAAAGTTTTGGTCAGACTTAATTCGTGGTCAAAACCCAGCTAATCCTAAGTTCGGGTTCCCCTTCCCCTCCCAACCACGACCTGCCAATGTACAGCTTGGTAATGTTAGTGGTGCCGATCAGCGGAATGATTTGACCGGTGATCAATTCCCAGCTTCGGTATCCGTTCCCCTCAATTTGAATGTCCAAAGTGATGCCGCACATTTCAAACAGCGGCTTAAAGCGGCGCAGAAATGAGAGCACAGTGCCGTCAATGAAACTGAAAGCAGAATGTGATGAAGGCACTAATTTTAGGGCCAGATTTGTATGGAAGGCTTGCCAGGCGCAACAAAGGCTTAGCCTGCTGAGTCGGCCAGCATGTTCGGAATAGGCAAAGATAAGCCTGATTTTAGGCGTCTGCAAGATGATGGCGAAACTCCGATCTCACAAGCGTAGTAACTAATCCCGGAAAGACCCACGCGAGGAATTTTTAAAAAATCATGTCCATGTTTTGTTTTCTCAAACTCCGTTCAATTCCATTGTTCAGTATTTACGGAACGAAATGAAAATAAAATTTCTTTTTGTAATATTTAAATTTTAATTATTATTTTATTTTATTTGCTAAATATAAATCATAATTTAGCTTAATCTTAATCAAATGAATCAATCTTGCTATTGGGAGGTAAGCTCTATGTATCCTCTAATATATTATAATTTTTTAAAAATATAGTGGATTTTTTTCCTATGAAAAATTATGGAAATTACAGTACGAATTGTATTCGTACGATTAAAACACCTTGTGAAACTTTCCCTCTGTCTACCTGATGTGAATGAATTTGAAGCCAATCAAATTGTCGGGCAATGGCAGCTGATGGATTGGCAATTCTTCATGCTGCCTGGGGGGCCTCCCGCCGTCCCACCAATTCTCAAAACATTTTGCATAGATACTGTAACACGCACATTGTCCTTTTACGGTACTAAAACAAACTCGAAAAACTATTAATATTTTTGATGATTCTTTTTAAAGACAAAAGTTTTAATATATATCATCACTTTTTTTGCTGAGCCTATTTTTTGGTAATTTTTTTAGGAGAGATTATTAAGCTTTGGCCTGAGCAATACCAAGGGTACGGTGCGCACCCTAAATGCACAGTAATTCTGCCCCCAAATGTCCATTTTCGCGTTTTGAAGTGCGTGTCCACAAGCCAATCGAAGCGGAGCGAAAGCAGTGCCAAAGTGAGGCCGACTTGGGCAGGGCAAAGCCACGGGAAAATGTTCAGCCAAATGTCGTGGCAAATGTTGCTAAAAAATGTTGCTAAAAAGCAGAACTTAAAAACTGCGAGTAATTAGATCGGCTACTAAATGACACGACAACAAATTGGCACTGCAACTAAATGACACTTCGATTAATTAGAGAGGCAACTAAATGTCACGGCATTAAAATATTAACGTTTTGGTGCCACGCGCCAAGTCTTTTTTGAAAGTGTGTGAATGCTCTTTTTTTATTAAAGCGATTGCTTTTTAATTTCTAATACAATATGATTTGGTGGTTTTTTGAAAGGTTTGAGCTACGCCACCCGTTCTCGGGGACGGGACAGGTTTTATAATTCGTTAACAAATTGAACTCAATTTTTCATAAATAATGGCGCCGACAGACGCCGCCGTTGAAATTTTCATTGAAATTCACAAATTCAATTTTCCTTGACTAAATCAAGAAAATTTAACATAATTTTAAAATATTTTTATAGAACACGAAATAAAAACAAAAATTTATCGAAAAATCTTATTTTTTGGTGAATATCTGTAAGAAAATATAACCTAGATTCAAAATTCGCTCGGCGGCGCCTATCGCCACTGCCAGCCTTCGAAAAAAAACTATTTTTTTCAATAAATTAGCCAAAAATCCCTAATTGGTCTTTTTTTTTGGCAAAATCTTGCAATTTTTATGCCAAAAGGAATTGAATCGAGGCATACTTTGACTAAATGAATGAGGAGCCTAAGAAAATCATTCATAAAAATGATTTTTATTATGAGATTTTTTGGTGCTAATTCAAATCAAACCCCCGTCCCCGGGGACGAGATAATATGCATATAACAATTAGATAGATTTGGTGGCTTTTATATAACGCCTTTTTGGTTTTTTTATATAACGTCTCAACACTCTATGCTGCCCCTTCCTTCGCTGTTTGTTTAATTTGCCGGGGGAATTGAATTTTATGAAATTTGTTTATTAAATATGCCAAAATCGGTATTGGGAGGGCTATTGCCCCTCCTGTGACCGCGATGGCACTCCTGAATGATGTTCGAGAGCATTGGTCAATGATTTTGGGTCTCGAATATATAAAAAATTCCCACATTTTTTTTGAACTTTTCAGCCTTTTAACTGCAGTCGGTGACATTTTGCTCCACTTTTTGCGCTGTTATTGCAGAATGACAAACAAATTTAGCAAATATAAACTAAAATGAAGTTAATTTCTAAAAAAATTAATTAATTGAATCTTTTCAATTTTTCTAGTCTCAGGCTTCTTTAAAAAGTTTGGCATTAATAAATAGGGCTGCGATTTTTAGGTTTTAACTAAATTTTTTGCTCAATTGATTTGAAGAACGGAGCTCAAAAAACGCATTTCTGCATTAAAAATTTTCGATTCTGATGTCATTATCGGTCACTAAAAATCACTATTTAGGAGCTTCGTCACTAAAATAGTGAAAATTCACTATTTTGGCATTTTGTCACTATTTCGACATTTTTTGGGAAATTCCTTAACAAAAATGCAATAAAAACGGAAAATACACCCCCTAAGAATCGACTTAAAAAATTTCAGAAAATATACCCCTAAAAATTGGCCAAAAATTTTCAAAAATACACTCATAAATGAAAAATTTTTTCTCAAAAATGCATTTTATTGGCAAGAATTTTAATTTTAAAATTATTTTAGTTACTTATTTTTGGTTTTTTGCCCTTAAAAATCCCAGCCCTACTCATTTGCAATTGCAATAGTGGAATAAAAATTATTTTTGCTTAATTTTTGGCTAAAAATTATGTCACTATTTTGGCATTTTTACTCACTATTTTAGTTAACTATTTTGAGATTTTTCATCACTAAAAGTCGCAGTCCTATTAATAAATGACTAGTTGAAAAATCGTAGGACAATAAAAAACTGAGAGGGCACAACTTGATTATTCAGCCAAAGAAAGAATGGCACTTTCCAAGCGCATTTGGGAAGAGAAAAGTAATTTATGCGTCGATGGACAACCAAAACACCAAAACCAACGAAAATGAACGAGTGAATGGAGTCGATAAAAAGAGACGCGCAAATGGACAAATGGAGGAAATTGTGCAGAAATGAAATGGAATGAAAAGAGGGACGGTAAAAGGATGGCATTTAAAAGCGAGAAACCGGCACGGAAGAATGGCACAGATTAGAAAGAAAAGTGTATGGGATATTGGTTAATTCGAGTAGAGATGGACGGACGACCAAAGGCGGTACAGAATGGAATTTAAGCTTGAAGAATGAATAATTAATTAATGGAATTCGAAATTAGTTGATCTGTATATTTTCAAAGGTTTAAGGATGGAAAAAAACAAATTTGTTTACTAAAGGGACTACTATCTAAAGGGGTTGCTCGACCCCAAAGTCTCGACCAACTCCAAAAGCATTTCTTTTAATTTTTCATTCATCTTAATCAATTTAAATTCTACATGCATTTTTATGCGTAAAAATGGAAGGACAGCAATAAGTACTAATTGCTGCTATAATTGATGCATATGGGAACGTGGCAAAATTTTCATTTTTTGCCGTCCTTTTGTTTCCTTTTTTAAGTTTTAAAGTAGGGTTCGGACCCCGCCCCCGTCACCCCCGCCCCCGCCGGGGGCGGGACAGGTTTTTTGGCCTCACCCCCGTCCCCGCCCCCGCGACTCTGACCCCCGCCATCCCCCGCCCCCGCGACCTTCACCCCCGCGGGGGCGCGGGGGTGAAAATACACCCCTAAGAATGACATATTCATGGATAAAAGGCAAAAAATTTATACAGTTTTGATTTTTTTTAACCATTTTGACAAATTTTTATGAAATAAAGTTAATTTTATTATAGGTCATTGATGTGTAGTGTGGTGTAGTGGTTAGTGAATCAACCTTGACATTACTTTCTGTCGTGAGTTCGATTCAGGTTGACGGTTTCTTTTTAATTTATTTTTTTTAATTTTAAAATTCGCCTGGCGCTGACTATCGGCATCGCAGGGCCCAAAAATTCGTAAATCTTATTAAAAAAATTCTCTAAAAATTGCAAAAACCTATCATTTTTTGGACAAAATCTATTAACAGATCCATCAGTTTTCAAAAAATTTTCCCGGCGGCGTCTATCGGCACCGCCGGACCTCTACGCTCGCACATTCAGGAGTTAATTCAAATCAAACCCCCGCCCCCGTCCCCGCGGGGGCGAAATTTTCGTGCCCCCGTCCCCGCCCCCGCGACTCTGACCCCCGCCATCCCCCGCCCCCGTGAAAAGCCACCCCCGCCCACGGAGTCCGAACCCTATTTTAAAGTGTAGGCACAAAACGGAAAAGTACCAAAAATGAAAAAAATTTGCGCAAAAAATCTTTTTCTGTGCTTTTCGGGTTTGCTGTCGCGAATCGAATACCATTTCGACCAATTCCGCGGATGGGCACGAATGGGCGCCGACCAACAAATTGGCAGCTCAGTTTTTGGGGTATAACTCCTTTCATAGTTGACCGAATTGAATGAATTTGATATTAGCACTGCTTCAATAATCTTAATGTTCTCTATTTGCCTGTCAAAATAAAAAAATTCGTTAACTTTCAAGATAGGGCCAAAAAACATAAAAAAACAGACTTTTTCGTAAATTTTTTGCTCTAACATTTATGAAAGTTAACATAATTTTTCGAAATTTGGCAGGCAAATAGAGAACACTTAGTGCTATTGAATGATATTAAATTAATTATATTAATATTCCTATGAAAGGAGTTATGCCACAAAAACCTGGCTCATTTGGTCGGCGCCCATTTGACCCCACCGCAATTACGAACCCCATACCTGAATTCGAACAAAAAGGGGGGGGGGGCGGCGGCAGCTTAACCATTACTTTCAAATGCCCTTATTTTCGAATATTTGACAAAATTTTTGAATTTTTACCTCCGGATTATCAAATACCTAACTATTTTAATAACACATTGATTAAACTGGCCATGTGTTGGCCTGTTTTTCTACTAAACATGGGTTACCGTTGTTTCTTTTCTTTAGTCAGTCATTGCCTCAATTCCCGTGCTGACGTCAATTTCACTGCCGCTAGAGACGGATCGACGCCCTTAATTGTAGCTGCAAAAAATAATCATTTGACAATTGTTGAGATGTTGATCGACCGTGGGGCTAATGTTCGCGCACGCGACGTTGAAGGTGTGTGGTACAGTAGATTAAGCACAGGACCCTTGCGAAAGCCGGATTAGCCGGAATTTCCTAAAAAAAGTGCCCGACCAAATAAACCTACAAAAATATTTCTTTTCTTTTTCTCTCTCCCTCTTGATGCCGGCGATATCGTTATTTAAAAAACCATCAAGTAAAAAATTTTGCTTATAACTTTACTCCAAAGAAACCAAATTTTTAATCCTTGATATTATTCGATAACCCTAAAAGTTCTCTATTAATCTGAAAAAGTCAAAAGCTTTGTTAAATTTCAAAAGTCATGAACAATTGGAAATTTACACCAAAAATAGTCAGAAAATAAAAATGGTTCTTTTCTGTTTTGTGACCCCCCTGAAATTTTCAAATAAAACGTCTTTTCTAGGGTAATTTGTGGCGCTGATCACGAATATGACCTTTATTTTGCAAAATTCCGAACCCGAATTCGAACAAAAATTCTACCTTCATAAATTACAAAGAAAACATATTTTTAGGGGTTTTCGAGGTCGCTGAAGACGGATATGACATCCATTTTGACCTATATAAAACTCTAACACGAACAAAAAATGGATTTTTGGTAATAATAGGGATGGTACCTCATTTTTTCGAAAAAGAATTTTTTCAATACCGAAAAAATAATAAACGGGAAATAACAATTTAAAAGCAAAATTCGCGGGGGCCCGAAGGGCCCCCGCCAATCAGTCAAAAAAAGAGCGGCCGCAAATCGAAAATGATCACCAATATTGCCAAACCAAATTAATCCGAATTTGATTAATGAAATGCTTAGGGGAATTTCCAGCAATTACCAAATGAATCAATGATTTTCTTTTTAATTGCATTATTATTTATTTGTATTTTCGTTTTAATTAAAATAGATTTTTTTATAATTTCTCTATGTACTTAACCGAATTCAATACAAATATCATTCTCTCAAAAATTGTATTCTTTGAAAAAGTGATTCAAAAAATGTTTGAGACGCAACCGGCCCCTTAAGTACTAAGACGCAACTGGCCCCAGACGCAACTGACCCCTACCGGGACCGGGCCGGGAATTCCCGGTCATCCGAGGTCCCGGTCCCGGATTTTGAAAAGCTCAGGTCCCGGTCCCGGCTTCTCAGGTCCCGGCAAGTCCCGGTCCCGGTTTTTGCAAAAATTCCCGGTCCCGTGGCACTCTATAAAAAAGGATCAAACATTTCTATTTTTCCTCCGGAGGTAGCGACACCGACGGACCCCCAAACAAATCTTATTTTTTCATAAAATTGGCTCAAAATCTCAAAAATTGGCATTTTTGGTTTGGCAACCCTGGCACTTTTTGAATACAATAAAACCGTTGTAATTGTGCAAATAGGTTTAAAAAGTCATTTAAAAAAATCTTATTTTTGGTTATTTTAGTTTTAGCCTCGATTGTCCTTATTTTGAAAAAAATTTGGCAGCTCTATTTTCATTAGGCGACATGCCTAGTAAATAAGCGAAAATGCTTTTGCTGCTTGTCCTCCCATAAATTTGATGCTGATCAGAAAAAAATATTAAAATTACCAATTAATAAAAAGCATTTTTTACGGATTATCCGGAGACTTTCTGATCAGTCCTGGCAATGTCGCTGATCAGCAGGGATCATTTTCATGGTGAACAAATCAGCGGCAGCAACAGCAGCATCAGCAGAGAAGTGGAACTCACATTTGCACTTTTCTTTTGCTAAAACTGTCACTTTGAAAATGGGCTATCCGATTATTTTGCAACGTTTTGGTGCGGTGTCTGCTTTCATCGATAGTGGCAGAAAAAGTGCTAGGGTGTTACGTGTTCAATTTCCGTTCAAAAATTCGTGAAAACTCGCTGATCAGGGATATATGAATCCATATTTGGCTACTTTCGTGACTCCGAGCTGAATTTTTTAAAATTCAAATTGCTGACTTTTAGTCGATTTTCTAGGGTCGGCATAAATTTTGGATTATATGGTTTTTTTTATCATTTCCAGGGTCGACAGTGTTCGAGTGCACATGGAAGAAATCAACCTGAGCTTCTCCCACCGTTTTGCGGTGATGCCCGACAATTGTCTCTCCATGTAAGTTTGGCATTTTGTTTTTTTTTTGACAAATCAAAATTGCCTTTCATTTCTCGGATGGGAAATTGGGGAAATTGACCCAACGAAAAAACGCCAAAAAAGGCACCAAAACGGCAAAATGCCAAAAAAGGTATGAAAATCCCGAAAAAGGCATATAAAAGTATATAAAAGTCAACGTAGAAGCTTCAAACCAAGTGGAAAATGTGTTTTTTATGCTTAATATATAGGAACTAATGCGCAGCATGCCAATTATGACATTCGATATTGATCAGAAAGACATTTGCATCGGAATTCCGTTGCACTCATCCAAATATTCCTAATTTGCCTTCGGGTGGGAGGGCGGGTGGAGAGCTTGGAGAAGGGCACGTGGCGCTTTAAAATGCCAATGCCATCCCACACAAAAAAATCAGCAGCAGCAAATATAACCTGTCAATAATGAGCATGTGCATCGATTGCAGCATATAATAATGGCCATTTTTAACGAAATTTTAAAAAATTTGTACATTATATAATAATTGTCATCACTCGCGCATAAATATTAAATTATATATATAATTAGGGTTATAAATTGTATTATTTTGCATATTTTTTCTGCGCATATGCTATGAGGAAAGGGGCTCAAAAATTGGTGAAGGTTTTTAGTGTATATAAAAGCATATTTTGGGGTTTTCGAGAATAAATGCATATTTTTGCATTTTTAGAGCATATTTTATTGTCTAAAAACGCTGCTTAGTCATTGTTTTAATTTTTATACAATTTTGGCATTTTTTTGAGGATTAAAAGCAATTTTTGGCAATTTTTACGGCATATTTTATTGCATATTTGGGCATTTTTCGGGTTTTTAGGGCGTATTTGAGGGATCTTTAGTGCATATTTTATGCATTGCCATTTTTTAGTGCATAAACTTCGAACCCTAATAATAATGGCCATATTTTATGAATTAATAAAAAAAATTTAAATAATTTTTTAATTTTTCTTACAGAAAAAAATGGTGGCGTTGTGCATTACTCCTCAAATTATTGCTGTGGTGTTTATGGTGTTGTTTTTGAGTGGATTTTTTAACGGTATCTAAAGAATTTTTTGTAAAAAAAATATATTTTACAAATTTGTCATATTAATACTCATTGTAAAAAGGGGGACATGAAATTGTGGAGATTTCAATGTCAACAGTTTCGTCGGAACGAATCTGGCAAAGTTGGGCGATTTTTTCAATTGCCTTTTTGCCGATAGACCCACCCCCCCCCTTTTCGGCATTTTCTCCGCTGAAATTCAAATTTTGCCTTTTTTTCGGGATTAAAATTTCAAAAATTGGAATAATTTTTGCAAGGATTTATAAAATTTTGCTTCCGTTACAAAAAAAATTTTGTTTTTTAAATTTTTTTTTGCCTAAAATTAAATTGGCATTTTTTGATTCAAATTTTTGCCAGCTTTGGGAATTAACAAACATGAAAATGTGATCATTCATCGCTTAACTCAAATTAGGTGGCGTAAATTCGACTAGTGGAAAAAGTGTCTTCCTCTCAAATGTTCAACATCCGCCGGCAAACATTCCGAAGAATTCAAATGCCAATTTGCTGCAGCAAATTGGCGTGACTAATTATCAACAGCAGCAGCAGAATGCCAACAAAACATTGAAGGGTAATTAATGAAAATAAATTATACTAGCGGGGTCAGCGCCTTCGGCGCATCCCCCGCTAGGCAGTACGATTGTGTTATAGAATTAAGAATGATAAATCGACTGGCTCGGCCGCTTCGCGGCCTCGCATCATTTTCTTGGCTTTTTCTCCAATCTCTGGGACTCAATCTCCGGCATTCCAAACAATGGGACTCAAATCTCCGGCATTCTAAACACTGGGACTCAACCCACCAACTTTCAATTTTGTTGGGCATTTTAAAAAACAAAATCATGGTATTAATTGTCAGTGAATTAGCATAATTAGCGACTGAAAATGGCCAAAAGGACCGAGAAAACAGTAAAAATAATTGATGAATTAATTACCCCTTTTTAAAATAGACTGTTTTCTCAAGCATTTCGTCATTTGATTTGTCTGATTTAATCATTAAATCCTGGAGATAATTTTCGGGATCCTTCAAAAATTCATTGGAATAATTTTTGCAATTATTTTTTAATTCTGCTTCCGTTCGTACTATTTTAAAATCCCGAGTTTATTGTTGTGCTGCCCATAATCCTTTGAAAGGCCTAGTCGAAAACCAATTAGGCGTGGGTTAAATTTCTGCTTTTTTCGGATAATTAAATTTTTAGTCCATTTTTAATTGGGCCATTTTCGTCAGAATATTCCTAATTAGTGTAAAATTCCAAAGCCATAAACAATAGCAGGAAAAAGCGATGTTCACCGGCAAATTTGTTGCATTTTATTTTCACAGTGGCCACCCAATACATATTGGAGTGGCATTTTAAAACAAAGTCAATGCATTAATTGTCAGTTAATTAGCATAATTAGTAATCGAAAATGACAAAAAATACGTTATAAACTTCCGCTTTTCGGATAATAAATTATTTAATTGTTCTTTATAGGGCACTTTTCGTCAGATCATTCCTAATTACTGTGACCGCTTAGCGGCCTCGCATTCTTCTTTTGGCATTTTCTTATGGCATAACAGTTCTTCCTTGTTTCTTGACTTTTTCTTACGCACAACATTTTTCTTCTATACAAATTTTTCAAACAAATTCTCATTCATTCATTTAAAATTTCATTACCATTTACATAAGCAAAACAATATCTTTCATATCAAAACCAAATCAATTTATAACACAAACAACAAAGAAAGAAAAAGAAACATTTTTAAGACTGTTTTTTATTTTTCTAAAAATGAAAATTACAAAGGTAAATGATTTTCTGTAAAACAAAAAACTAAACTGAGAAATACAATAATGAAAACGAAAGGGTATACAAACTGACCATATACTGATATTTGTAAATCCACTTCGTAAGAGTAACTCCTTTGCCAATGGAAATAATAAATCGCGATAAGTCAATCCAATAAAACAGCGAATGATCCATTCATTGAAACCCATAATTGACATCCGTAAAAAAAATCTTTCAAATCCTTTTCAAAGTTCAAAACAAATTCTCGAACCAAAACTTGATCAAAACTAAGATCTCATTGAGTTTGCCATACATAATCAAAAACAGTCAATTCTCACAACATTTAATTCAGACTAATCAAATCAATTTCAATTCAATAAAAGAGGAATTCATTTACAAAAACATTTTCTTTTTCTTTACAAAAGTGTTAAGAGCATTCATTTCCAAATGAATATTTTTAATAGCAAAAACAAATTACTTTTCACTTAACAAATGCAATAGAAAGCATTAATTTCTATTTCTTTATGTTAATAAAACACACAAAATCTATTTTGTCATTAAAAAAGAAAAACAGAAAAAACATTTTTTAAAAGACTGCTTTTTGCAAAAACTAACAAAACGAAAATGAAAAAAGCAAAACCAAACATTTCATTTTCAAATCATTTTTTAACGCATAAAAAAACAAAACGCCACACAAATTCAAACACGGACACATACACACACACAGACACTCAACTTTAATATATAGGATTTTTTGGTAGCTTTCATTTCAGGGAAAAACTCGCTTAAATTTTTTATTAAAATTTTCTTATTAAAAATTTTTTGTGAAAAATTTCGTTTTTAAAATTTTCAAAGAAATTTCGGGGTGGAACGATACGGGGGCGCGGAAAATGAGCTTCTCCTATGCTCGAGAACATTTGGTCTCGATAGGGTAAAAAATTTCTCGGAATATTTGAGTCTCGGTCTTGAACTTGGGGGTAAGTGCTCGGCATTTGTCTGGTGGGTTCAATTCTTCAAAATTAAAAAATACTCTTCTTTCAAAAGGTTAAGATGTTTTTGACTGTCTGACAAAATTTTGTTTTTACTTTAATATTTCTTAAAATTTCTCAAATTAAAAAAATATATATATTTCCAATGAAAGTTTTTTTATGGGAAATTTTGCATAAAAATATATTTTTTTCAAATAAAACATGACCAAAAACCATTTATGTATGACTTGATTCAATCTAATTTATTAATATTTTTGGTGATTTTTCATGAATTCAAAAAGAAATCCGCGACATTTATTGTTTTTAATTTTAAAAAAATAATAAAAAAAAATAAATTTACCTTTTAGAGAGTGATCGAGAACAAAAAACAACGTAAGCAAAAAAAAATTGATACTCATGGCCAGCAGGCCCCTAACCAGAAAAAAAACTTTGGAGGCTTTTGCCTCTAAAATTTTTCCCAATGTAATTTTTAATTTTTCAACTTTTCTTGGCCCGCGGAATTAAACATCGTATTTTTGAAGATATTTTTTCGCGAAATTTGCTAATAAAATTTTTATAAATTCATATAACAGACCATTTTGAATTACCGTATTATCCAATTACCGTACTATCTCATTTTCTAAAAAGTATTACTATACATACGCATTGTCAAATTTCATAGATTTTGAGGGCTCAAGGGGTAAAAACCACAAAAATATTTACTTAGATGAAATTCATTGTCGTGGCATAAAGCCTCGGTCCAAGTGGTAGTTTATTCTAGAGAATGGGCTTTTTAAAGAAATCAGGACCAGCATTTTGGATGATTGAACTTTATGACTCGCTCAGGGGCAATTTTATCTGTGTTAAAAAGTGGGCCTTTTATTCTCCTAAAAATAACCCATTAATTATCTTATGTAGTCCTTTTTAGTGACCAGGGTCTTTGTTAATTCACATTAAAAAATGGTTTATTTTCATTAAGCCTTTCTCCGGAAAATTGCCAAAATATTGGTGCGGGAGTTGCGTGCCATGTTCAAAAAATTTTTGACAATTTTTTGTCTCTATCTTATGACTCTCCAATGATAGGATAAAACAATTATGTAGCAATATTCCCTAGTTTGTTTTGAACATTTTGAATATATTTTTGTCATTTTTGGTTGCGTTTGAAAAAAGTTATTCAAATAAATAAGTGGGACATTACTTATTTGTTATTTGTCACCCTGTATGCTGGTTACGGGCCTGTTGCCCATGCCCCACCCTAATGAAACGACTAATTAGGCACCCAATTAATAATAATTTAGCCCCTCACGCAGAAAGAAAAATGGAAAAAAATCGGACAAAAAAATAAATTCGGCTGCTTCTCTTGTAAATACAAAAAAGAAGGAAGAGGAGAAGCTGAATAAGCAAAAGCATCAGCAAAAAGGCAAAAATAATGGGAGGAAAAGGAAGGAAAAGAATAAATCGCAGATGGGCCGAGTGGGAAAATTTATGTGAGTGAGAGAATTTGGGGGCGGCAATTCGGTGCTGTTAGTTTTCGACAGTGCTTGATTTCAATCAGTAATCTTTTGTTTTTTTTAAAAAACTTATCCTATATGGTGCAAGTCTAGTTAAATTTTGAAAATTAAAAGTGGAGGGCTTTTGCGATTTTCTGATTCTGCTACAAGAGCCTCCAGGTTCGCGTCTTGGCACTCAAACCCGGCACTTGTTAGCAGGACTTTCCCACGCGATTCAAGAATCTTATCTACGAAATTTGTTGGGTTTTTGAGTGCTTCAAGAAATGTTTGTATAGAAAAAATGAAAGCGATAAATCTTTTGACAAAAATTACCATAAAATTCATTATTACTTAAATTATAAGTTTTGTTTATGCAAATATATGGATATTAATTTAATTCATATGTAAGAAATTATATGGAAAAAAGAATTTAAAACCATTGTTCAAATCAACTACTGTCGAAAACACCTGCTGGTACGGGCAATTCAGAGCCAAATTTGAGCAGCAAATCCGATTAATCCCCGTTCCGGACCTGAGTCTGGAAAATTCCGACCGGAAATTTGTTTCGGTGCCTTTTTGAACAAAAACTCTCCTGAAAATTCGTAATCTTATTCAAAAAACCATTTTTGTACAAAATTTGCTTGTAAATAATATTTACCCAAATTTGCATATGAAAAAATTCTTCGGCGACGGGCCCTCAAATTTTTTTGAGAAATATAAAAATTCAAAAATTTGGCAATTTGTCTGCTGGGCACTTTCAAATTTGTTGTCCTTAAGCGTTTTAAGGACAATTATCATTCATTTGTACATGCATTTTTACCCCTTTTTTGTGCACAGGTTCACTGTGTTCATGGTGATCAGTATGTTCGTTCCACAAGTTCCGCTCAATTTGGTGCTCCGTAAGCATTTAAAAATAAAAATTAATATAAACTCAGTGTTTCAAAATTATATTTTCTAGAGTTGTACGGGACCGCGAATTTTGAGAAAATCCGGGACCGGGACTTTTCGGATTGAAAAGCCGGAACTTTTTGGCTGGGAAAACCGGAAAAACCGAGACTTAGGTATTCAGTCATATTTTTTTCAGTACCAGTCCCGGTCCCATACAACTCTAATATTTTCCAATAGAAAAAAAAAGTTTTTTTTCAAAATTACTAGTAAAATATTTTGAAAAAAAAATCAGGCGATATAGATAATGGAAAACTATAAAATAATAAATTTAATTTGATTTTTCTTTTTTTCACTGTTATTATAAATTTTTTCTGAATTTTGAGCGGATTGACGCAAAAAATTGAGGTTTTTAATTATTTCAAACTTACTATAATTTGTTTACTGTATATTGTAAAAAACAAACATACTGTAATTTTTTTTACTGTATATTTGATCTCATATCAATTTACGCTTAAAATTTCATTTCATCATTTATTTTATTTCTACTAATGTATTTCCGATCACTGCTTTTATCTGACACATAAAAACTGAAGTAAAAATAAATTTTTTTATTTAAAAAAAATAAAAACAAAATTTATTTAAAATAAGTTAATTAATTTCTCATATTTAATTAATCATTCCCCTCCCGCCCTTCTATAATTGCATTTGTTTTGAAGAGCACAACAACAACTTTTTGCCAATTGCGCCAGAAAATTTGGCGTGCCGCGAGGCGACCAATGGCAGCGGTTTCAATTGCGAGCTGAGCGTCAACCAAATGGTGGTGGACGACGACTGTAGGGACGTGTCCATTTGGGCACGGATGTACAACGACACGAGCACACTCCAACTGTTGGGCGAACAGGTGAAGAAGAAGAAGAAGTTGAAGCAGTTCAGGGAAAATTGGATAAGGGTAACACTGGAGAATTGAATGATCAAAAACTGAAATGATTGAAGATTTTTGGAAATTGGACTGGATTTTCATTAAAATTAGATTCAAAGGGATTTGGGACAATTTAGAAGCGGCTTTTTGCAAAAATATTAGATACCCAACGATTTTTAGAAAATGGGCAAGAAGTTTTCAAAAAAAAAAAAATTGTAATTGGATTTAAATGTTTTCGAGTGTTCAGGACTTGTCCAATTGTACCAAAACGGATGATCACATGAATTGTGCCGCCGAATTGGTGATCAATCCTGATCAGATTGGACAATTACAACGTCTGCCAACCGCGGCAATTAGCAAAACGACCAAAATACCGAAAAGCAATTTAACAGAAAAGAATCGACGACGATTGTATCAGGGTAATTAAAAATTGAGCTCACATTTATACACTTAGGCAATTTTTTTGGCTCAAGTACAGTTTATGGATGCAATCGCTTTTTATGTGTCCAATCAATACCCCGTGTATGCATGACAATATCCACAAAGATTTGCTAGAATTCTTCAAAATTTTGAATATTCTCATAATTAACTAGTCATATTCACGTCATAGCTACATAGATTTGTTAATACAACGAAATTTGTCGTAGTTTTTGTTGTGTTAGGACAAATTCCGCAAAAATGTCAAGGCCTCGATCTTCAATATCCGATTTTGTCACTGATTAAGCCGTGTCATCCCACAGCAGGTCAACCGAAATAGAGAGTTATCCGAAACATGACCACCGGATGAAACTAATTGATTGGACGCACAAAAGTCGATTGAACGCATAAACTGTACTTGAGCTATTTTTTATCAACTCTTTTGGACGGATCTATTCTGGCATTTTGCCGAAATTTCCTTAATTTTGAATTGTATACAAAAAAAATACATGGATAATTGGAAATTTAAAATTAGAAAACACAAAAAGGGTAATTCAACAAATGCTAAAAAGTTTTTTTCTTTCTTTGATGAAATGCTTAGGAAAATTTGATTCCGGCTTCTTGTTTTGGTTCGGGGGCTCCGGTGGAGCTCGAAATTTACGAAATAAATGTAGAATTCGTGGTCACTAGAAAACTCGAAATGTTCGAGACACCTAAAAAATTAAAAAACGGGGCCGACGGCACAAATTTTTCAAACCATTTTAACGCTAATTAAAAAAGCACTCCCTAAATGCTAAACAAATTTCAAGAAGGATTCAATACTGGCGTGTGCACTTTCCCACCATCACCCAGCAGCCAATTGGTGCCGGACACAATTCCTATTACAACGGTTGGCACAAAAAATTGAAAAAAAACATTTACCAACAAAATCCCAACCAATTATAAAGTCCTGGCAAAAAACATGATAATCAGGTGAGTAAAAGTACAATTAAGCAGGATTTTTCTTCTTGGTGGTCTGTGAGTTAGTCACCAAAAAAGGGTCCCAGGTTCAAATCTTCCTTATGTTGTGGGTTAATTTCAAAAATTTTTTTAATTAAATAATAAAATACAGAACGGCAAAAAAGTAAATACAAACAGCAAAAGTAGACACTGTTTTTTACTTTGGCTTTATGAAATTTTTTTAGCTTATAACTAGAGCTCGCATTTTGAGGCATAAACCTTTTTTTCTACGCATTAGTTCTGATATATTAAACATAAAAACACATTTTCCACTTGGTTTGAAGCTTCTACGTTTACTTTTATATGCCTTTTTCGGGATTTTCATGCCTTTTTTCAATTTTAAGCTTATGCTTGTGCCTAGGCTTAGGCCTAAGCTTGAACTTGCTTGGGCTTAGGCCTAAGCTTAGTCTTATGCTTTATTTTGTAATTATTTTTGTGGTGTTGTGACCAATCAATAAGTGCAGTGAACTTTGTTCACTCATTTCCCTTAGGCACATTCCTTCCCACATATAAGCGATGCCTTCCCTCACTCCCTCGTTCATTCTGTCATTCATTTTCCTATTTGCAATTTTCCCTTCGCCTTGACTTATTTATTATATTATTTTTCCTCCAAATAAATATTTGTCTTTTCTTCATATCTGTTGTTGCGGACACAACAATTTTTAATGTACGAACTGGCTACTGTAGAAAATTCTGAAGAATTTTTGAAGTTTCATTTGATTTAACATTTAAATTTATTTTAGCTGGAAAAGATATAAATCTTTCAAAACATTCGCCCAGTTGGAAAAATTTTTCCACAGTTGGGATTTTGTTTAAATTTTGCCTAGGCTAGTTTTTTGGCCTTCTCTATCAAATTCTCTTTTGTTTTTTGAAAAATTTCTTTTCTAACCCGAGATCGGCTCTTGCATTTTTACAAGGGAAAATCACAAAAAAATTTTAGATTTTGCAAAGTTTTGGCGTTCTGATTACTAAATAAATAACAAACTTATTTGCACTGGGAGCCCAAAATTCACCTCGCCGTGTTAATCGAAATAAACCGACTAAAAAAGCACCAAAAATCGTGAAAAAGGTACTATAATAGGTAGGGCCGCGACTTTTAGTGACGAAAAATCTCGTGAGTAAAAATGCCAAAAAATGGCAAAAAGTGCGAAATATGACGAATAGTGACATAATTTTTAGCTAAAAATTGAGCACAAATAATTTTTATTCACAGTTGCAGTTGCAAATGAGTAGGACTGGGATTTTTAAGGGCAAAAAACCCAAAATAAGTAGCTAAAAAATAATTTTTAAATTAAAAATTCTTGCCAAGAAAGTGAATTTTGAGAAAAAATTTTCATTTCTTAGGAATGTATTTTAGAAAATTTTTGCGTTTTTTAGGGTGTATTTTTCCGAAATTTTTTAAGTCGATTCTTAGGGGTGTATTTTTTGTTTTTATTGCATTTTTGCTGAGAAATTTCCCAAAAAAATATCGAAATAGTGAAAAAATAGTGACAAAATGTCAAAACATCAAAACCGAAAATTTTTAATGCAGAAATGCGTTTTTTGACCTACTTTCTTCAAGTTTATTGTTGTGCTGCCCATAATCCTTTGAAAGGCCTAGTCGAAAACCAATTAGGCGTGGGTTAAATTTCTGCTTTTTTCGGATAATTAAATTTTTAGTCCATTTTTAATTGGGCCATTTTCGTCAGAATATTCCTAATTAGTGTAAAATTCCAAAGCCATAAACAATAGCAGGAAAAAGCGATGTTCACCGGCAAATTTAATGGAATTTCTCGCAAAAAAACGCCAAAAAGGCACGAACGGCAGAATGCAAAAAAGGCATTAAGCACGAAAATTCCGAAAAAGGCAAAAAAATAATATATAGATATATTAAAAATAGTGCTTCCAAACGTCCTGATTCTTCAGATTTATCCTGAATTAAAAATTTCAGATTTTTCCAAAAAGTTATTTCATGAAAAAATTTTTAATTCTTTTTTCAGTCTCACTTGGTAAAAAAAGTGAAAATTTTTTTGCATTTTGTCAGGACACAGACTTTGGCTTCACCACCTTCGTTGGTGGGCATGACATTTTGGGAGGGGGCGACTGCGAAGTGAACAACGGGGACATGAAGTACATGTTGGAGTTGGCTGACGGTGTGACCATTGAAAATGCCATTCTTGACTCGCCGGGCATGGGCATTTACTGCAAAGGCACTTGCACGCTGAAGAACATCTTGTAAAATTTTTTGAATTTTTTAAATTTTCATTCAGGCGGAGGGAGAGTATTTGGCTAATTTGTTGATAGATTTGTACAAAAATTGCTGAATGATGGATTTTTGAAAAAATTTAATTTGTGAAATTTGGATGAGAAAGATGTTGGAGGCGGTATGGGTACTAAAAAGGAAAACCGAAAACTTATTAGCAAAAATATTCTGTTTTAAATGTCTGTATTAGCCTAGAAAATTTTCAAAAAGATATGGACAAAAATAAAAAAAAATTTTTAAATTTGTTGGCCATAATTTTTTTTTGAAAGTTAAGAAATTTCATGAAATTTTGCAGGCTAACAATGAGCATTTAAGACTCGAAATGTTACTCAATTTCGTAATTTTTTTTTTGAATTTTTTATGAAATTGACGAAATTTTAAAGGGTTTTGTTAAATTATTTAATTTCTTTTTGCCTCTAAAAAGTCTCCTCTCTCTTATGCAATTCGTCTCTGACAAAAGTAAAGTATCAATGATCGTATTATTTAATATTCATTATTATTTTAATTTTATTTGCTAAAAAATTTAGCAAAAATTTTACAAAAATTGTAACTTAAAAAAGTTCAAAAAATTAGACTAGCCCAACCTTTGTTCCTACAATTTATAAAATTTTTTCAAATCAACATAATAATTGAGAAAAGAAAATTTAAATTTTGTTGTTTCTGAAAAAAAACTTACTAATTTTGTAAGGAATTAAATGTGTCATAATATTTTTATGGTCATAAAAAATGTAAGTTTGTTTAAATGCATGAAAATTGTTCAAACTTCAATTAATTCATTAGGTAACCCAAACGAGTGGGTTCGATTCCCACCCGAGGCCTAACAAATTTTGCCAGATTTTTTTTATCATATGTTGGCAACACAAACTTATGCTTCCGTTCGTACTATTTTAAAATCCCGAGTTTATTGTTGTGCTGCCCATAATCCTTTGAAAGGCCTAGTCGAAAACCAATTAGGCGTGGGTTAAATTTCTGCTTTTTTCGGATAATTAAATTTTTAGTCCATTTTTAATTGGGCCATTTTCGTCAGAATATTCCTAATTAGTGTAAAATTCCAAAGCCATAAACAATAGCAGGAAAAAGCGATGTTCACCGGCAAATTTGTTGCATTTTATTTTCACAGTGGCCACCCAATGCATATTGGAGTGGCATTTTAAAACAAAGTCAATGCATTAATTGTCAGTTAATTAGCATAATTAGTAATCGAAAATGACAAAAAATACGTTATAAACTTCCGCTTTTCGGATAATAAATTATTTAATTGTTCTTTATAGGGCACTTTTCGTCAGATCATTCCTAATTACTGTGAAATGCAAATATAATAAATAATTTGATGAAAAAGCGATTTGCATCTGTAAATTTGTGGATTTTATTTTTCCTATTTTTCCAGCGGTCCCCAATACATTTTGTTGGGCATTTTAAAAAACAAAATCATGGTATTAATTGTCAGTGAATTAGCATAATTAGCGACTGAAAATGGCCAAAAGGACCGAGAAAACAGTAAAAATAATTGATGAATTAATTACCCCTTTTTAAAATAGACTGTTTTCTCAAGCATTTCGTCATTTGATTTGTCTGATGTAATCATTAAATCCTGGAGATAATTTTCGGGATCCTTCAAAAATTCATTGGAATAATTTTTGCAATTATTTTTTAATTCTGCTTCCGTTCGTACTATTTTAAAATCCCGAGTTTATTGTTGTGCTGCCCATAATCCTTTGAAAGGCCTAGTCGTAAACCAATTAGGCGTGGGTTAAATTTCTGCTTTTTTCGGATAATTAAATTTTTAGTCCATTTTTAATTGGGCCATTTTCGTCAGAATATTCCTAATTAGTGTAAAATTCCAAAGCCATAAACAATAGCAGGAAAAAGCGATGTTCACCGGCAAATTTGTTGCATTTTATTTTCACAGTGGCCACCCAATGCATATTGGAGTGGCATTTTAAAACAAAGTCAATGCATTAATTGTCAGTTAATTAGCATAATTAGTAATCGAAAATGACAAAAAATACGTTATAAACTTCCGCTTTTCGGATAATAAATTATTTAATTGTTCTTTATAGGGCACTTTTCGTCAGATCATTCCTAATTACTGTGAAATGCAAATATAATAAATAATTTGATGAAAAAGCGATTTGCATCTGTAAATTTGTGGATTTTATTTTTCCTATTTTTCCAGCGGTCCCCAATACATTTTGTTGGGCATTTTAAAAAACAAAATCATGGTATTAATTGTCAGTGAATTAGCATAATTAGCGACTGTTAAAATTAATTGTAGGCAAGTTCGGAAAACTGTACTGCTCATGTGGCGACTGTCCTGATCAAGTGACACGCCATGTCACAGTTTCCAACGTCAAAATGGGGGGACCCGGTCTGACGATTGTCTGTATGTTTTTTGACTGTATATACATTCTGAGTCATCACTAGAGACCTACTTTTGAGGCATATGCCTTTTTTGCATTTTTCGAAATTTTCGTGCCTTAAATGCCTTTTTTGGCATTTTGCCGTTTTGGCGCCTTTTTGGAATTTTTTCCGAAAAATCCATTAAAAATGCAATAAAATCGGGAAAATATGCGAACAGTTGTGATGCAGTGGTGAAAATAGACCGAGAAAGAAATCTACAGATTCATTCGGCTTTGCATTTTCCACTGATGCATTTTCTGAGAGCGCACGCCCGGCTAATGATGTATGGAATTTCGAGATTTTAAAGCCTAAAATAGGGGACATTTCGCATCGAGGGGGGGGGGTTGTAAAAGAGGTAGACGCGGGGGGTGAATGTATGATTAGAGCGGATAAAATTATTCGATGTTTAGCTGTCAACACGGAAAAAAGTGACACAGCATCACTGAGTGGCATTCAATTGTATGATCAAGAGTCTCCGAGCACACAAGTCGAATACATTTGCCAGGTTTGCAGATTTGGGCAAGGAACCCATCTCAAAATTTTTTTGCGTTGAACTTTGAAAAATAAAGGCATTTCGGTGCCCGCGGATCAGGGCTGCACGTAATTACGGATTACGGATTCCGTAATTGAGGAAATCACTGTAATTACGGACTATGGGTTTATATCTTGAGAAATGCCATGATTACGGATTAAGAATATCCAGTAATTGATGGCAGCCCTGCCGCCGATAGGCGCTGCAAAGTTTATTTTCAAATTTTTAAAATTTTTATCATATGCTAAAACAAAATTACATTTTTCTTATATCAACAATTTTTTCAAAAGTTCTTACAAAAAATTCAAAATTTTTCGATTTTAAGGGTTTATTTTTTAAATTCCCAAAAAGGTCGGTCGACCTTAGGGATGTATTTTTCGCTTTTTTTGCATTTTTCTTGTGAAAATTTCTAAAAAATGGTCGAAATATGCTCTAAAAGTGCAAACATATCAAAATATGCATTTATATGCACTAAAAACCTTCACCAAATCAAAAAATTTAACACAGAAATGCTATTTTTGAGCTCTTTTCTTCATAGCATATGAGCAGAAAAATTATGCAAAATCATACAATTTATAACCCTAATGATCATCAACACTTCTCTAAAATATTTCTACGCCGACCCCTCTCCGCTTTAGACATATCTCGGCAGGTCCGACAGACATCCAGAAGAAGTATTCACGGCCAACCAGGACGGGCAGGGCCCGTGCGGCTACAGCACCAGCCAAGTGACACTGGAGACGGCGGGGGCCGCGTCGTCCACGCCCCAGCAGCAAGTGCCAGCCGCCGGGGGCACGCCCAGTGCTGCTGGTCAACAGTACCCGCCGAACACAGTCCCAACCGCCGGGGGCGCCGGTGGCATGCCCGGCACTACTGGTTACCCGCCGTACATGATCAACCCCACCACCGGGCAACCGTACCAAAACGTCATCGACCCCTACACCGGGCTTCCGTACAACCGCTTGCCCCAGCGATCGTCAATGTACCCCAACTATTTCGACAGCGCCAGCAACAGACTGCCAAGACCGCTGTTCTCCTCCTCATTGTGGGGCGCAAGCACGTAAGGCCGGTGGAAGTGCACAGAAAATACATAAACTCATCGGTGTCATGGCAACTCGTACAATTGCTTAGGTCAGGCCTAGCTCTTTAGGCTTAGACTTAGGCCGAAGCTTTAGACTAGGCATAAACTTAGGCTTGCTTCTGCCTAGGCTTAGGCTTAAGCTTTGGCTTTATTTTCTAAAATATGTACGAGTTGGTTGCCTTTTGTACGAGTTGTCATTTGCATTGGCCCCACTACACTACTCATCATGGGCTGATGGGAGTTCAGGGCTTGGCAAAATTTGGATTCGAAAGTTTCGGATAATTTTCGTTTCTAGGAGCTTCAAACTTCGAAATTTTTAATTTTTTCGAACATTTGTTTACAATTTTGCCTGGCACTCTTTAATTTGCCTATCTTCATCATTCACAGTTTCTACGTTTGCTTGCTGATCAATTTGTTTGTACAACAAATTCCGAAAACTCTGATGCTCCGTATGTCACCCAAATCAAAATTTATTTTTATATAAATTTTTTTTCAAATTTTTTGCAAAATTGATTTTATCCGCGCTAAAATTCAGTTCACAATGACCAATTTGTGGAAATTGACTCCAAATATTTGTCATGTGATTCGATTACCAATCAAGTGCCAGTCGAAGATGATGAAGAAGAACACGAAGAGGAAGAAGAAGGCGGATACTACTGTAAGTTCACCGTACGCCTGGAGCAACAGGAGGGGAACAAATGTGTTAGCCGAACGCTTGATTTTGGAGAAATGGGAGGAGGACAAGACAAAGGCAAAAGCGGACCGATTGATGAGCGAAAGGATAATACCAAAAAAGAGAATCACTGATCAGAAGGATAAAAAACGGAGCCAGTTACCAGCGATTGGACAGTGCCAAAAATGGTACTGATCAGCTAATTCTGAGAAACCGGCATTTGGTCGACCTATACACTTTTCCTGTAATGTTGCTTCATTTTTTAGTATTCGCTATAATCGTGTGGTGCCAGAACGATTGGAAAAGAGTTCGAAAATTCAGCCAAAAATTAAATTTCGGCATTTAAAATTTTGGAAAAAACAGTTTTTAGCAGTAGTCTAATAAATTCCTATATTCAACAAAAATGGGCGTTGTTTCGATAAAAAATTTTTCTTAGAAGCAACGAAATTTTCCAAATTTTATTTTCTTAGGATCATCCGACAACCCAAAATGTTATCTATTAGCTTGCAAGCTTTTAAAATTCGGTTAATACAAAAAAAGGCTATGACAAAAAAGTTCAAACTTTGGCATTTTTGTTGATGTAACCACCCTAAGCACCCTAAGAAAATTTAATCAATGCTCTTTTTGCAGGCTAATAGAGAACAGTTACGGCTATAAAATGATATCAATTTCATTTCGAGAGAAACTTTTTTAGAAAAATGTGAAATTTCAGTTGTCTGGCACCTCAGCAGAATTGACAAATTTTGTATTTTCATTTTTTTTCCTCCTCAACCTTTGCATAAACTTTATTATTTGTGCATGTGCCAAGAAATATTTGTCATATAATTTTGTGCGGGAAAAAATGGTCACTACGATTTTTAGTTTTTTGCCTATTTTTTCTGAGCTCACCGTGGCCTGAAACGCACGAAAACACGTTTTTTGGTTGTTGTTGTTAAGCTAGTTTTCTGTTTATTAACAACGACAAAAAACAAATATTATTTTCTAATTATTCGACATGAAGCGAACCAACGCAACAAACATCACTCCGCCTCGCGCCAAACGTTCAATGGCACCGGCAATGGACCCAATCACTGCCGCACTCGCAGAACAAGAACGCCAACGTAGATTGGTGTTTATTGGCCTCCCGGAAAGCAATGCCGTTTGCCCATCGGAGCGTGTTCAAGAAGACAGGGAAGCCACCACCAAAATCTTGGACCATCTTGAAATTGAGGCCGAACCAACCACCGTCTTTCGACTCGGCCGGTACGACCCGCAGCGAACAACTCCACGCCCGCTCAAGGTGGTCATGCCAACACCCACACACCAACACGTGGCACTCGGAGGATGGAAGCGCGAGCGTGCTCGAGTTCGTTCTCAACAGAACCTGACCCGTCTGTTCGTCCGCCCGGCACTGTCCAAATAACAACTCAAAGATGAATACGAAGCGCGTCTCCGAAAACGTCAACAAAACCCAACTCCATTGGCACCTCCAACCCAGCTCTCACAAACGACAAATGACCAGACTCCCGTTGTTGCAAAAGGACCAAACCAGAAGGAGGCCAGCGAAGACATTTCCAAACCGCCGGAAATTTTTGACAAAACAATCCTTGTCTGTCATGAAGCATTAAGTTCTTTGCCACCCACCGACAAAATTGTTCACCAAATGCAATCGCTCGAAAAACAATTCCCTCATCTTTTCAACAAATAGTTCTACCAGACCTCCAACAATTTCTTCAAAAAATAAATAAATAAAAAACATTAAACTATTACCTATTACTAAATTTCCTCAAAATTTTTTTGTTTTCTCCTTCTATAAAAAACCAAATTTCCCTTTGCTGGAGGTCTGACTTTCTACTTTTCTGCTTTTCAAATCAAAATTTCAATTTGTTGTCTTTTATCACTACTTCACATTTGCCCTCATTTCCACCAAAAGTGTAAGTGGCACATGCCCTTCTTTTCGGGCCAGGACGTTTTCGTACCGCCGTTTTCGTACCGCCATTTTCGTACCGGGGACGTTTTCGTACCGCCATTGGTGCATGATGTTGCACAGAAAAAGAAGTATCGCGATGCTGACGCACGGATTCTTCGTATCGTCCAACGCTATAACTATATCAATAACAATATTAGAGTCCGGTAAAAAAAAATTTCCGGGAGCGGGAGCGGGATCGGGAGTTCAAAAATTTCCGGGACGGGGGCCCCGAACGGGATTCCCGTAAAAATCCCGCTCCCGTTAAAATCCCGTCCATTTTTAACGGGAGTCCCGGGCGGCAGCGGGAGTAATCATAAATAATTTGACAAGTTTAATGCGACCTAACTTTTTCTAGAAGTATCCAAATTAAATATTCTTGGTATCATTGGAAAGCCCCAAGAGTTCTCTATTAGTGCACGAAGTTTGAAAAAAATTCACACAAGATTCGAAAAGATATGGTCAATAATGTTCAGAATACAATTTTTTGAATGTTTATTCTGGATGCTTTTAGAAAAAGTTTTAGTGCCTTAAATTTGCCAAATTATTTTATCGTCGTATCTTTTTTTATGGGCGTGTCAACTGTAATAAAGCCAAAATAATAACCCACAAAAAAGCATTTGTGTCGGTTGCTATTCAATCAAAATGTGTCCGATTTTTATAATATATGATTACATTGTTAGATTCTGTTCAAAAATGACCAATTTTTGCAAATTGAGCAAGTTTTTTAAGAAAATTAAGGATTTTAAGGATCACGGCGGTGCCGATAGGCGCCGCCGGGAAATTTTTTTTGAAATTTTGGCTATATATTTAACAGATTTTCAATGACAAATCATTATTTTTACCAAAAAAAATCAATTCTTACCAGTGCATTTTTACTCCCGTTTTTGGGTAAAAATTTCCGGGAGCGGGAGCGGGATCGGGAGTTCAAAATTTTCCGGGACGGGAGTCCCGAACGGGAATCCCGTAAAAATCCCGCTCCCGTTAAAAATCCCGTTCACCGAAAAAAGCGGGAGTCGGGAGCGGGACTCCCGTAAAATCCCGCGGGAGTCCCGATCCCGCCGGGCTCTAAACAATATTGTCCCTCAAAATGATCACAATTATGCCAATGTCAATCCCGAAAACCTTAACAATTTTCTCGCTGGTATTTTCCGAAGCTATGAGATGCGACCTAGTTTGTCCCGGATTTTGTTATTTTTGTTAAAGTTATGAATTTTCTACAAAATTTTATGAATGGGAAACAAAAAATGATAAATTTTGGTTCTATTAGTTCTTAAGTTTTTCTAATTGAATCTGACGCTTGTACAAGAACTCGTACGAAAACGGCCGACGCGAAAACGGCCTGGCCCGCCTTCTTTCGGGCCAGGACGTTTTCGCGTGGCCATTTTCGCGTGGCTGTTTTCGCGTGGCCGTTTTTGCGTGAGGGCCGTTTTCGGCTGGAATTAAAATGCCCACCGACGTTTTCGCGTGGCCGTTTTCGCGTGGCCATTTTCGCGTGGCCGTTTTCGCGTGGCCGTTTTCGCGTGGGGTACGTTTTCGCGTGGTTGCATATAAAAGAGAATTCATAACTCACATTATATTTTACCAAAATTTGTTTCACTCTTTTTTCTAACGAGTTTTTATTTTATAATTTAATGAGTTTATAAACTAAATTAAGGCTATTTAAATTAAATGGACCAGCAGCAAAAAATTAAAACAAAACGAAACAAAGTTAAGTTAGAACATGACGGCGCACTCTATAGCGACATCAATAACATTCACCTCCCCCAAAATGATCACAATTATGCCAATGCCAATGTGAATCCCGAAAACATTATCAATTTTCTCACTGGTGTTTCCCGAAACTATGAAATGCGACCTTAGTTTGTTCTGAAATTTGTTATATTTTTATAAAATTTTAATTATTTTTTCCGTTTGACGCACATCCGACCAAACTGACAAATTATTGTAGAAGATATTAGCCGCAAGAAATAAAAAAATTAAAAAGTTAAGAAATTTGTCCAAATGCGGGTTCGGATTTGAAACATGGATGTTTTGCACAAATCCGACCAATTTCAGTCCTAAACAGCTACTCACGCGAAAACGTACGCCCCGATAGTATGCTGAAGTGATGGCCCGGCCACGCGAAAACGACCCCGACCGGCAAATCTGTGCCTTCACCGTTTTGCCGTCCACCTAAAGTGCAATGCCGGGGAGTAATTTTTGTTAAATTTGAGTTGTTTTTTTTGGCGTCGAATCGACCGATGCAGACCCATTTGAACAGAAAAACAGACACAAAAAAACAAGAAAAAGGCTTTGTTTTTAAAAATTTGGTTGCTTAGGCCTAAAATTTGGGGGGGGGCAAAAAAAAACGAAAATTATGCCTAAAATTCCAAAAAATTTTGCGTTTAACGATGCATATAGGTATGCAAATTGTAATGAAAAAAGCCAAACCTGGATGCTTCTGGTGGCAAACTCGACCCCGATGGTGGACTTGCTCTCCAAGTTGAACTCATTGCGCGTGAAACGGGACAACAAATTGGACTTGCCAACGCCCGAGTCGCCGATCAGAACCACTGAATTTTTTGTTTTTGTTAAAATTGTACCATTTTATTTAGTATAGGGGCGTAAGGGATTTAGGTATTTTTAAACTTAATAGACTATTAATAAATTTTCTAAGTATTTTTTAAGTATATTCGCAATTTTAGTGCTAAAAAAGCGCGGGCGCGAAAACGACCCCCGCGCGAAAACGAACCTGGCGCGAAAACGGCGGCGCGAAAACGACGGCGCGAAAACGACCTGGCCCGCCTTCTTTTAATTATTTTTATTTTTGAATAAATAAATAACATATTTTGGCGTTTTGCCTGAATCATTAACAAAAATGTAATAAAAACGAAAAATACACCCCTAAGAATCGACCAAAAATTTTTCAAAATATACCCTTAAGAAACGACCCTAAATTTTTAAAAATATACCCTTAGGAAACGAAAAATTTCTCAAAAAATGCATCTCCAAAATAAATTTATTTATTTTTTGACGAGAATTTTAGTTTCCACTAAAATAAAAAAAATTCGGCTTATATTTCCCATTGAACAAAAGATGTTCTCAATTAACTAGGTAATTTATAACCTTTTAATGTTACCAAACTTTCCTTTATGCAATAAATCCGGCACCGGAAAACACCAAAATTTTCCAACACTTATTAGTCCAAATTAATTATTGGTTGATCAAATTGTATGTCAAATGAAAATCGTCAGCAATCCTTTTTGCACGTGCTTTTCCATCATCATTTCTCGCTGGCGACGGCACGGCATGGCTGGCTACAGATTGGACAGGCGACGCACCACGCCGGCCAACTCGGCACGGAGAAAACAGTCTCCGCCGACCGACTGCCGCTGCCGCTCATCAGCCCTATTATGGTAATTAGCGGACAGTAGCGATGTCGTCGGTACGGTAGTAGATGAGGATGATACGGTGGATGGTTGTGGAAGCGGTGGTGAATCATTGTCAACGTCATCATCTGCCGGATTAATAAATGTGTAAAAAATCAAGTTACAGGCAGCCAAATGCTTAGTGTCAATTGGCGAGAGTATGTACGAGAAATTGGACACCAACAGAAAACAGCGTGCCAAGGATTTTCTGAAATTTGCACCCAAAAAAAAAAATTAAATTTTCGAAATATTAAATCAAAAAATTGTATTTTGGTACAATACATGTTGAACAGGTATTTTAAAATGCATTTAAAAATAGTTACAAAGTGTCAAAAAAGGATTTTTTGAAAAATTTCAATAATTACATAAGCTAACAAGAATTGTAATAAACTTTTTGACATTGATCAGCAGGCCAATTTGGCGCCAACGCTCTAATTTTTCTAAAAGATTAGCAGTCTACATTTGGCGGCAAAATTAAAAAAAATTTGGTTGTGGCACAAAAATTTGCTTTCAATAAGAATAATTATTAAAGTGTATGTGAAAAACTTATGAATTATTTTAAAATTTAAAGCACAAAAATATTGGGTGCCAAAGAGACCCGTGTCCCCCCCCCATTTGCCACCTTCGTTTGATGCCGCCGATCGGACGGATTTCAGCGGATTTGTCACCGAATTGCGCTTCACAGTTGCGTTGTCGTTGTGCTCAAAAAGGGGCGTCGCCAGCGCGCCCGCGGCACTGCTCAACAGGGCGGAGGAGGTGCGGCGCCGTTGGCTTCGCAATTCGCCGGTGAAACCCGTCACAATGTGATCAATTATTTTAGCGATCAGAACTGGAGGGAATGTGGTGAAATTTTGATCCAACCAATCTGATTGAAAATGGCACAGGGGTGATCGAAGGGGAAGCTTTGAGAATAAAAATTGTATATTTCGACATTTATGGCCTGATTGAAAATGGCACAGGGGTGATCAAAGGTAAAAATTGTATATTTCGCCATTTAACAAAAGAGGGGAAGAAAAAATCAGCAGCAAAAAAGAGGAAAACTCCAAACAATTTTATACGTAATGTGTTTGTGTGCGCGCGTTTGCTTTGTGTGTGCGGTGTGTGTTTCGCCATTTATGGCGCCGGCAAAGATAAGAAAATGTAAACAATTAGAATGCCTCAGTCAAAAATATATTTTAAAAATATTCTTGCAAAATTTCAACAAAATTTTCTCAGAGACTGTGCAACAATAAAAAATCTAATTAAATGAATAATCACTAGGGCATCCAATTATATGCACATGCATATTTTTTTCCTGGACTATGGGAGGCCTGAAACGCACGAAAAACATGTTTTTAGCTTGGTATGAAGCTTCTAGGCCGTATTTCCATATGCATATTTTGCATATTTGTGCATATTTTGGCATTTCGTGCATATTTTATGTGCATATTTGGGCATTTTTTCAACAAATCCTCTATTAAAGCAGCCATTTGGGCATCTAATGACCCAAAATTTTTCAAAAATATCATTTTGGGTATTTTCTGATAAAAAAGTTAACTTTTTAAAAAATTTGAAATTTATGCCAAAAATAGTCAGAAAAAAGAAAATTATCCATTTTTACTCACTTTTCTTCAAAATAAATAAATTTTATTTTTATTTTGTATTTTTGGTTGTAAAATGCTTATTCCTACTTTTTTTTAGCTATTTTCGGGTTTTTTATGCTAAAATTTAACAAATTTGAAGAAATTTGTAAAATTTGCTCAATTTGGAAAAATTTATGTGCATATTTTTCACTTTTTATGTGCATATTTTGCAATTTTTGGTGCATATAATTGGATGCCCTAATAATCACAGAGATAGACATCTAATTTTTGGTCAATGCTTATACATACATCAGCAGCAAAGGCAAATTGATGCCGAAAAACAAATTGTTTTTGGATGATTTTTTAAATTTATTTTTGGAATAAACTGTGAAAATGGGTTTTGTGGGGCGGCGCAAGTTTCACGGCGCAATGTCCATTTTTACTAAGCGGCGGAAGTGTCTGCGGCGCAAATGTCGGTACACCGTAAAATATATGTACGATAGATCAAATTGTCCTTTTTTTTGCCTCTTTAAAATTTCAGCTCTATTTTCTCGGACCATCTAAGGTTTTCGGCAATTCAACTTGTTCCTTTCCATTTTTTCGTCTACATTTTGCACCAACCTCGCCACACTTTTGTTGCCTCTTTACTCTGCCGAATGCCGTCCAATTTGAAGAGGGCTTCGGCCAACTTGAAAAAATTAAATTTTTTTTTTTTAATTTTCATATTTTAAATTTTAACTTTTTTTCCTACCGCTTCGCCCGTCCGCTCAATTTCTGTCACACCAACTCCAAAACGTTTGTAAACAATGACGTGCCTGGCGCCGATCAGCTTCAATTCTCGTTCCAGATCCTATGGTATGGTGAGATTTTCGGTATTGAATAGGACTACGAAAATGTATCGAATTTTGCCGAAAAAATGGTCTAAATTTTAGAAGTATTAGAGGGGAATTCCATTCAGAATTTCAGGTTTGCGAATTTTTGCATGGATTTGGCAAGAATTTTTAAATATTTTTAAATGATTTTAGGTTAATCGCCACCAAGCCCCGAAATTTCGGCTCTGGTTCATGTAATTCGAGAACTCGTTCTTGAAACGCAGGAAACCACAAAAATTGTCCATGGGTTTCTTGTGCCCTAGTCAGAACAATGAATTTGTCAGGCTTGAATTTGAAAAATCCCTAAACATGAAATCTGTTCGTCAGGTTAGTTTCGTTTCTCAAAGGGTCGTTTCATAAAGAAATGGTTTAAATTTGGCCAGGTGCCAAATCGGGGGAATAAATATTGGTAAAAATTTTAAAAAATCCAAATTTTCAAAATGGCATCTCACTTCCTGTTGATGGTTGTTTCCGTCCCCGTCGATGATCCGATTGAGCAACACCATAAAATATTTTGAATGCTGTAAAAACGGAAACTTTTATTTGGCAAAAATTATGCTGATTAGACCAGTAAATTTGGCAACAAATGATCAGGCAATTAACAGATTTTACGCTTTTTAGGTATTTTGGAAAAAGCATGGGCCTGGACCTGGGTTCCATGCTTCCATGTTGGATTTCAGGGGGTCTGTATTTGTACAAACCTTAGGAAAAACTCAGAAATTTTTGCTAAAAGATGTTTAATTTGATTGACTTATAGCAAAGCTAAGATTTATTTATTCCACAAATATTGCTGACAGTAATTTAAATAATAAATATTTCAATTTAAATATTTATTGTCATTTTTACTTTTTTAGGTTCGGCTCAACACGGTTAAATACATATTTTCAGGGTTATTGATCATGAAAATATATTCTTTAGGTGCTGCTTTGTTATGTCAAGAAAAAAAATTCAAAAATCAAAAAATCAAAGTATCCCCTTATATTTTTTAAACGTGCCAATAAGTGCTACAAAAAGTGCCGTGAAATTAATAAAAAATTCAAAATTATTTTTCCAATCATGCAAAAAAAATCTGCCCATTGATTCACCTCCATTACGCCACAAAATTTTGTTTGTGGCGGCAGCGGCGGCACCTTCCCATTGCTTCCGGCACTGTTTTCTGTCACCGCGTGTTTTGTGCCGTCCGCTTGTGCTGTCGGGGCTGACGAAGTGCCGCCGCCAGCAGCAGCGTTTTGGCGGAATGCCATTGCCACCGATGAATGGGCACTCTCGACCTGACAATTTGGTGAATTTGGTGAAGGCTGTGAGTCTAAAGAATGGCACGGTCCCGGAACAAATACACAAAAAGCCGGGAGCAGCTCGAGAGTCTCTATCGAATGTTTTTAAGGCTAAAGTCTCGAGTGTTGGTGTGAAGGCCTGTCGGTCTTGAGTGCCAAAAAAGCTTGTTTTTGAATTTTTGGTTACGGATCGGGGTAGTAGAGTTAACGTCTCAATATTCTCGATTTCAAGTGTTGAGAAAGGAGGCCCAAAAAGTAACAAAAAGGAAGAATATATGCCAACGTCTGATCAGATTTGCTTATGAAAAAATGCCGGCACTGATCAGACTCATCAGATTTTACCAGTCGATACAATGCAAATGAGGCCTCTGATCAGCAGTGGGTTTAGCTAATTTGGCATAACGGGAAAGGGAATGTGGCAAAGTTTTTCTCGATCAGGACTGCTCGGGCCGCCAGATCAGCAGCCAGATCACCTTTCGGAATGATCGTCTGATAATGTCGTACAAGCCCTTGGTGTTGATGTGCTTCCATGTCCGGCGCAGGTCTAAGCAATGCAACAACATGAATAAATCCAATATAAGTCTATGCTTCATATTTGTAAATTAAAATTCGTTAAGAAAAATTCGAAATTTTTTTGAAATTTAAAACAAATAATTGATTTTTCCCCATTGGCCTCCTCGACAGAACCAGAAATTTATACCTAAATTCTTAAAAATTTCTACACTTTTGTTTACTACTACTCACTGGCCACTTGTTGTGGGTTCAGTTCTGGCAGAAATGCCAACGTTGAGCTTCCGCGTCCTGCAATAAGCGAATTGCTGCGTTCCAATCGGCCTTAACCAGGGTTATTGTAATGAGTTGGAAACAACGGAAATGGGAGACAGATACGGTAGCCAAAATATTTGTGTTAAAATCTAACCAAAACTTACAAGGTGATCTTTGGGGTTTCTGAATTTTCAGGGTTCGTATTGTAGGCATTTTGATTTTTAAATAGAAAAAAATTCTTTTTTTGATTTTGACTGTCCTTTCAGTACAAAAAAGATAAAGCAGAAAAAAAGTGAGGGAATATTTGCTGATCAGAAACTGTGATCGGATTAACGCATTAACTGTTGCTGCGGCGTGGGGTCGGTCAGCCGCCCAAAAATATTTAAATGGATTAATTCAAGGATTATTTTCTTGGTTAAAAGGAAAAGTTCAATGCAAAAAAAACTAAGAAAAAAATTATAAATATTATATTTTAGTTAGGTAATTATATTTAAAAATATAAATTAATTAAAAATTATTTATTTATGAATATGATGTTAAATTTAAATAAAAAATCAAACACAAAAATTTAAATTTAAATCATTTAAAAACAAGAAATATTTTCAAGAAATCCAATTCATTTTTTATTTTTCAAAAATTAAAAAATTCAAAATTACAAAAAAAAATTTTTTTTCAAAAAATCACAAAAAAAATTAATGATGAAAGAAGTTTTTATGTCAAAAATTTTTTCAACGTCATAAATATATGAAAAAATCAGATAAAATAAAAAAAATTATTTCGTGCCAAGAAGGGCTAATTTGCGTAGCGCAGCCCACCGCTTCGCGTCGTTGTTGAACAGCGCCGGCTCAGCTGCTGCGCACCCGGCGGATAGCACACGGATGCAGACCGTGTGGTCATTGTTGCGCCTCCAGCGTCGTCGGCTGTCAGCAAAATTTTCGTCGTGCTCATTCGCTGCTGCTGCTGCTGCTGCTGCTGCTGATGCTTCTGCTGTTTGAGCGCCATTTCACGTGACGGCGGAGAGATGGATGAATGTTTTACGTCACTGCCACCTAAGCACGGCGTGCCAAATGAGTCTTTCTGGTAGGCCGAATTCAAAAGCGGCAAAAGACTCAAATGAAAAGAGAGAGACTGAAGGAGTTTTTTCGATGGCCAGAAAGCCAAGAACTGAAGAGAGAGATTTGGCTATAAGCATAAAGCTGAATGACATGAGACTCAAATGGCATGATACTTTGATGGACATAAAGCCAAAGAGACTCAAATGGAAATAGACTCGGGGCGGCAAGAGTCGAATGGCTTTCAAATAAGCCAAATTAAACTTAAAAAGCCGAATTAGACTAAATTAGCCTGAAAGCCATGAGACTCAAATTTTATGAGACTCAAGTTGCCGCAAAGCCGATGAGAGTCAAACTGCACATTAAACGGATGGCAAAAATTTAAGCAAAATAATTCCACCACCAGCAGCGGCACCTGATGAACGTCGTCGTTGCTTTAAGTCACCTCCTTGGCCCACTCCAGCAACGCACAGTGTGCTGCTGCAGTTGCTCGGCGGCGCTGACGAGCCGCCGCCGATGCACAGCTGCATTTGGGGGCGTGCCAACTCGCGCATCTGTCGGGGGAAACGGTATGTTCTACGGTATATTAGCCTCATTAGTCACATCGTAAATTTTACCGTACCGCTTCGCGCAGGCTTAAAATGGTAGCCGCCGGAGCTGCCGACAATTTTCCACCATATTCGAGTGGACCGACCAGCTCAACCGAACCGCAACATTCATCGGTGCCGCTATCTGTTATGAAGAAAAAACATTTCGGCTTAAACTGCGTGACAGAGAAGTAACCCTGCTATTAGGGCTGTACGAGAAATGATTTTTACCGAGAATCGAGAACCGAGACCGAGAAGCGAAAAACCCGAGAACTCAGTGTTTTTGGCAAGAACTTTTTTCTTAATTGGTCAATGCCCTACATTTTAGTATCAATTTAAAGCCTGAAGTCTACGGGTTTTTGTATAGCTAAATTCTGGGGGCTAAATGCGACAGACAAAAATGAATTTACTCGAAAAACGCTGAACTCCGGGTTTTCTCATTGTAATTTATTTATTATTTACTTTATTTTTAAATCCCAGGGACTTAAAGTTTTCGTTTGTTATCAAGAATGTAAGATTTAACTAATTTTAAGTTAGAAAAAGTTGCAGCCAAATAAACTTGGTGATTGGACCCGTAAACTGAAATAGAGCCTATTAAATACTTTTCAAGCAGTATATCCAGCTATGGGCAATATCACAAAATTCGCGCGTGCCCGTCTCCTTACATGTGTTTGATCGCCACTGTGTGCTGTTCGAGTTGCGGCGGTGGCGGCGCCGGGAACTGCTACTCCTCGCCAATGTTGTTGTTATTGGTGCTGCTGATGTACTGGTTGAAGTCGTCTCTGGTCCGGCCGATGGTCGACGATACGGCACCATTGTGCCAAGCCCATGAAGCTCATTTCCCGAAATTAAGGAACCCAATGTCGGGGACCGAACTGGCGACGATGAACCGGGAGAAAGCATTTTTCACAACAGAAAATAATGCCAAAAACGAAATTGTTTATTCGGAATAATGACAATTGAATTATTTTAAATATTTCACTTTTAAATTGGCACAAAAAATTGTAAAAAAAAAGTCGGCACGAAAAAACAGAGGAATCATTGAACTTTCAACTTTGGCATTCTTTCTTTTCCGCATGATTGGCCCCGAATTGGCCGGAAGGAGGTGGGGAGGTGAATGAAAGTGTGAGCAGTGAAGTGGATGGGTGGTTTCATCGCCGCGTCAAAAAGTGGCACTCCCTAACGGCGGGTGGGGGACGGCAATTTCCCCTCGGGGGACGCTGTGGGAATGCCATGCCATGAATGACTTCATTTAGCCCTCCAAGTCCCTCTGCCTCCCCCAGCATGATGCCCTCCTCGACTGCGTCTCGGGCTGTGCCCAAATCGAATTTGTCGCTGGTCACAGTGCCCCGCCAGGGGACACAAGTGCAATTTGTTGCCGAGGACGCCGTGCCGTCCTCCTCCATCGTCAGCGGCGCGGGCACTCGTCACGGAGAGCTGAGCAGATTAAAATGGTTCTTCGTCACCGCGGGTGGGGGCTGTGGGGTGAGGGTGTTCTCGGCACATAAATGGGCACCCCCCGCCCCCCGCCGCCCCTCCCTTTGTGACAGGATAGGAGGAAAAGCGGCTTTTCAAATCGCGGTGCTGCCGACGATGCTTAAAAGTGTGCCGCACTGCTCCCACCAACAAAATTCAATTTTGGCAAATACAATGTGCCGTTTTGTCCGTTCCTCTCTCTCTCTCTCCCCTTTTTAATGGCATCGCTTTGTGTGTGTATTGTGATGCCTTTTTGGAACATAAAAAGGGAAATGAATTTATGAATGGCTTTTCATTTGCATGGGAATGTGTAAGTGATGGAAAATCTGCTGGGCGTTTTAGGAAAAAAAATTAAGAATTTTTTTCAATATAAATTACACTTAATGTTGCTATTACGTAGGCAATGAAAAAACCTAATTTGCAATTTAGGAAATGTATCTGAAAACAGTCATTATATGTCCTAAAAACGCCAAATATGTATCTATATGCTAAAAACCCTCAAAATATGTCCTAAAACCCCCTAAAAAAGGCCAAATATGTCTCAATATTGAAAAACTGCTCAAAAAATGTTAATTTTTCAAAAAATCTCATTATTTATCCATTTCGCTGCACAATTGCAAATCAAAATCATTTTGACTCATTGTGCATTATTTTTTAATTCAACACGCTACTTTATACAATAATTTGAGTGCAAAAAAAGATATTTTTGACTAATTTTTTAGAAAATCGCCAAAATATTAACAATTGTTATTTTGATAAATTATTGCAAAATGAATAAGAAACAAAGTAATAAATCTTTATATAATATTAAATTTACAAAAATAAATTTAAATAACTATATAAAATAAAATCTAAATTAATTTCTTCACAAATGAGAAAAGCATTAATACACTTGTCGCCAATTTTCTAATTTGCGATGATAAAGCGGGTGCCAACCCGCCACAGCATGCGAGAGTGGTGGTGTTCCACGAAGAAGACCCCGACGGAAAGCTAATCGGGAAAGAGCTCGACACCAGCAGGGATGTGCCTAGGTTTCGCTTTTCGCATTTCGCCTTTCGCATTTTTTGGCCTTTCGCATTTAGCTTTTCGCTTTTTGGCGCAAAATGCGAAAGTTTCACCTCTAAGAATAAATATGTGCCAAAAAATTCCAATCAACTCTGACCCATACCAGGGCTGGAGCGCGCACAGAAAAAAACCGCGGCCGCGCATCGCGCATCGCGCATTCAAATTGCCGCGGCCGCGACCGCGCATCGCGCAAAAAAAAAACCGCGGCCGCGCACCGCGCATCGCGCATTCAAATTGCCGCGGCCGCGACCGCGGATCGCGCAAAAAAAAACGCCGCGAATCGCGGATCGCGCATCGCGGATCGCGGCCGCGCTCCAGCCCTGGCCCATACGGATACGGGACTGGGGACAATGCTATAAATGTCCCTTTCTGACATGTCTTGCGCATCGTTTTCTTTCAGCGCCGGCGACGTCAGCAGAAAGTGAGCGCCTATTCAGCGCTGCAGGATTAAAAATTACTGATCTGAGAAAAAGATTGACTCCGGAAAATACAAAAATTTTATTTTTTTACATCACAACCTCAAAATCTATGATTTTGACTATTCGCAAATTTTTTTTAAAACTTTCGCCTTTCGCATTTTTGCACATTTTGGCGTTGCGCATTTCACTTTTTATTTTTCAATTTGGCCCATCCTTGCTCGACACGGACGAGGAGGAATAAGAAGAAAATACACAGAGGAGATCGGGTGTCTCCCGACTAATCAATCGTTGATTCCATCATTTTTCTCTTAATTTCTTCGTGACAGCCAATTTGATTTACTTATTTCAAGTCGAAGGAGGCACTGAAGGAAGGAAGAGCCGAGCGGTGCCAAATCGTCCGTCCACCGAAGGACAGGCCGTTCGCCGCGAATTCCACCAGCCGGAGAAGTGAGTATCATTCAAAGCGGATTCCCGCCTGCCGGAGCATCCGCAGGAAGAGACGGGAGTCGAAATCCGTCCTCATCGAGTCGAGAGCGAAGCAGCAGCTTCCGCCCATTCGGAAGCAGTTCAAAGGCGTCCGACAAGCCCTTCAACCCAAATCTTGTCGGTGGTGCCGATAAATCACTTATGTCAAGAGTGGTGTCTTTGGCACAATATGACCAAATATTTCTTGCACATGCACAAAATAATGAAGTTTATTCAAAGGTTGAAGAGGAAAAAACAAAAGAATATACAAAATTTTAAATTCTGCAGGGGTACCAGACAAAAATTCTTTTTTTTTTCTTTAAACCTTGCCATTTTCTTAAAATTTTCCTCTCGAAATGAAATTGATATCATTCGATAGCCTTAACTGTTTTCTATTAGCCAGCAAGATTTCATTGGATTTGATTTCCTTAGGGTTCAATTAAGTTACATATTTAGGAATTTATTCGACTATTGATAAAAATTGTTTTCAATGTTTGGCTTACAAATTAGTTTCTAATTTTCCACTCTTCCAATTGTTCTGACACCACAAGATTCAAGCGAATACCAAAAAATGAACCAACAATAAAGCAAAAGTGTATAGGTCGACCAAGGCTGGCCTGGGATTCCCAGAGGCGACCTGTATCTGTTGTATTTTTGAAAAAAACAGCATAAAGGTACAGGAAAAATAAACACAAAGTGTCGGTTTCTTAGAAATGACATCGTTAGGAAAAGCCAATATCTTTCATTTTCGTTGATCAGTGGGTTTGGTCCTTTCGAGAATCAAAGGGTCCTTCCTTTTTAATGACTGCCCTTTCACTGATCAGTGAGTCCATTGTACTCCTGATCAGTGATTCTCTTTTTGGCATTATCCTTTCGCTCATCAATCTGTCCGCTTTTGTCTTTATCTCGTGCTCCTCCCATTTCTCCAAAATCCAGCGCTTTGCTGACACATTTGTTCCCCTCCTGCTGCTCTAGGCGTACACTAAATTTACAGTAGTACCCGCCTTGCTCTTCCTCTTCTTCTTCGTCTTCTTCTTGTTCATCATCTTCGACTGGCACTTTATTGCTGATCGGATCACATGACAAATATTTGGAGTCAATTTCCACAATTTGATCATTGTGATCTGAAATTTAGCGTGGATAAATTAAATTGTAAAAATAAATTGAAAAAAAAATTATATAAAAATAAATTTGATTTGGGCGACATACGGAGCATCAGAGAGTTCGGAATTTGTGGCACAAAAAGACTGATCAGCAAGCAAACGTAGAAACTGTAAATGATGATTGAGGTAGGCAAATTAAACAAAGAATAAATGCCAGTCAAAATTGTGTACAAAAGCCCGAAAAATGGAACTTAAAAAGATTTTCGAAACCCTTTAAAAGCAAAATCCAAAATTTTGTCAAGCCCTGGTAAACTCCCATCAACCCATGCTAAGTTAAGTGTAATGGGTTTTCTGCACTGCCACCAGCCTTACTTACGTGCTTGCGCCCCACAATGAGGAGGAGAACAGCGGTCTTGGCAGTGTGCTGCTGGCGCCGTTGCCGAAATAGTGTGGGAACAACGAATGCTGGGGCGTCTTTGTGTATGGGGGGAATTGGTTGCCCGGGCCGACGGGCGGGCAGCCGACGGTGTTTGGAGGGTACGGTGAACCAGCAGCGCCAGGCGGGCCCCCGGCGGTTGGCACTTGCTGCTGGGGCGTGGACGACGCGGCACCCGCCGTCTCCAGTGCCACTTGGCTGGTGCTGTAGCCGCACGGGCCCTGCCCGTCCTGGTTGGCCGTGAATACTTCTTCTGGATGTCTGTTTTTTTTGGACTTGCCGCTGTATCAAAATAGTTAAGAGGGGGCCCCAATTTATACATGGAATGGCGGCGTGCCGGACGATTTTGAAAGGCATTAATGATGATTAGGGCTGTAATTATAGGGAACCCCATATATTTTTTTCCTGGACTATGGGAGGCCTGAAACGCACGAAAAACATGTTTTTAGCTTGGTTTGAAGCTTCTAAGATGGAGTTCTGTACCCATATTTTCAATATTTTATTTTCTGTTTTGGGCATTATGACCATGTTTTGGCATTTTTCAAAAAATTTCTATTAGTACGGCTCCGATCAGCTAAATTGGCCTTTTTGAGCCCAAAAGACCATGAAATTTTCCAACAAATCAGTTTTGAGCAAATTTTTCTCGAGAGTATTGAATATTTTTAAATTTATTAATGATGGTAAATTTATGTTAAAAATTTGCATTTTGGCTTGTTTTTTCGCAAAAGTTTAGTAAATTTGGTCCATTTTAATGGCACTATTCGCGATTTTATATCATATTTTCCGAGTCCTAATTATGATCATAAATAGGTTAAAAAATAGGGAAATCGCGTATTACCTAAAATATCCTCTCCCAATTAAAAAAGCTGAAATATTTAAATAAAAATATAGTTTAACTCTGGCACAAAATCGTTTCATGTTTTTTGATCCAAAATTTGGGGTTTTAAGGCTGTATGTTTAATTTTTTAATTTTCGAGATGGAAACCCTGCCCAAAATCTGCTAAACCTGGCAAATGTATTCGACCCCTTTGTCCGTCTCTTGATCATACAACTGAATGCCACTCAGGGTTGCTGTATCCCCGTATATTTGGTTGACAGCTAAACAAATATCAATTGGGATTTTTTCCTCTAACTGTATGGTGTCCCACTTTCTTACACCCTCCCTCTCTCTCTCTCACTCTCTCTCTCCTCTCTCTCTTTCTCGCGTGTGATTAGTTAACAGATTTTCACCTAAAAATGACCAATTTTTGAAATTTGGCAAATTTTTGTGGATTTTTCTAGAAAATATAGCGAAATTTTCTTTAAAATTTGAGTGCCGTTGGTCATAGAGGTGGAACGAAGAAGGAAAAATCAGAAAGTTTGGTCAGAAAATATACTAGTTTACAGTTAAAAATTTCGGTTGTGGATGCTAACTTTTAACTCAGCAGAATTACGACACCCAAAATTCTCGTGAATTCGGAATTCCATGGCATCCCTAGGCCGGGCGTGCGCTCTCAGAAAATGCATCAGTGGAAAATGTAAATTTCCAAATGAATACTGTAGGGTTCTTTCCCTCACTATTTTCACTACTACTGTATTACAACTGTTTGTATTTTCCGGCACACGCTCTGCTGTTGGTGTGCCGCAGAATGTACATATTCAGTTAAAAACATACCGACAAGCGTCAGTCCGGGCCCCCGCATTTTGACGTCCGAAATTGTCACATGGCGTTCCACCTGATCAGAACAGCTGCCACATGAACAGAAGAGTTTTCCGAACTTGCCTATATTTAATAATTATTACTTAGGGATGGGACTTTAAATCACTAAAAATGTGGAAAAAATCGGCTTAAAAAGTCATGAAAAAATAGCCAAAAAATTCACAAAAGACGCCAAAAAAACACTAAAGAATTCAACAAAAAAAAACCGCCAGATTTTATTATCCCACCATTTGAGTCTTAATGGTATAGGAAATTTCGGTACGTCTCGAAGATAGACTTATTGTTCGGAATTTTCTTCGCTAAAATTCAAATTTTGCCTTAAAAAGTGAAAAAAAAATTCATTAAAAAAGTCATAAAAATGGATTTTATAAGCTTAACAAAGTGTAGAACACTTTTTAAGTCATTTTAAGCGGGCGGAGTCGTTATTTAAAAAACCATCATTATGGCTTAAATTAGAGTTGAGCGGGACCAGGACTGGTACTGAAAAAAACGGGTACAACTGAGTACCCAGTCCCGGTTTTGACCAATTTTGACCGGGACCGGGAAATTCCCGGGTTTTTTCCCGGTTTTCCCAGCCAAAAAGTCCCGGTTTTTCAACCCGAAAATTCCCGGTCCCGGTTTTGGTCAAAATTCCCGGTCCCGCTCAACTCTAGTTTAAATCAATATTTTCCGCAATCAATACAATATTTAATTACAATTTGAATAATTACAATATAGTGATATTTTATTATTAAACATTTGTTATATTGACATATTTCTCGATATTTTACAAGAAAAAAAATTATATAAAAAAATTAGTATTAAAGTTTATATGTTATTTTAACAAAATATACAAAAGACTAATAATATAAATAATCACATTTGGCAATAATAAATATAAATTTATTTAATCATTTTTTGATAACTTGAAATAAAACATTGTCACTCATTATGAACAGAACTTAAATTGTTGAATTTTTGTATTTCTCGAAATGACTAGACTAGCGATGAGTATATAATCGTGTCACTAATTTTTTTATATATTATTTTTTGTTGTAAAATATCGAAGAAATATGTCAATATAACAAATGTTAAGAAACAAAGGAATATGTTGTTATAAAAATTGAATTTTATTCATATTAAAATATTTATAATAGGTAATTTTAATAATAAAATATCACTATATTGTAATTATTCAAATTGTAATTAAATATTGTATTGATTGCGGAAAATATTGATTTAAGCCATAATGATGGTTTTTTAATGTTTTTTAATGAAATTACGCCCTTTTTGATGGTTTTTAAAATAATGACATAGCACCATTTTAAGGTCATTTAAAGTCGGTAAAAAAATCATTTGACTTAAATTTTCATCCCTAATTATTACACATAAATATTTGAAAATATTTGCCAATTTATCAATTGTCATAATGCTATTAATAAACTCACCGTCTCCACAAAAACCACTGATTTGCGTTTTCCCTTTGCCCGACTGAGTGAAGTACTGTAGGTGGGGAAAAACCGTAATAAAAACCGTAACTAACACTAATCCAACTACAATACTAACCCGCACAGGTAGCCAGTTTAAAAAGATTAACAAGTAATGATTTTTGCCCATATAATCCTTATATTTTTTTTACGTATACCGTATATTCGCTAATTATCCCCCGTCTAGATTAATTCCCCTAATTATCCTCACTTTGTCCGGTGAGCCCATGCCACCGCCGCCAATCACTTTGTAAGTGTTCACTTGATTGAGGTCATCGTATTCAAACCCGGCAGCATGGAAGCATAACCTTTTGTAACTGAAACATGGTTTCGTAAAAGTATGCTGCCAACATATAATAAAAAAATCTGGCAAAATTTGTTAGGCCTCGGGTGGGAATCGAACCCACTCGTGCACCCTTTCCGTGGCAGCTCTACCATTAAGCTACCGAGGGTGCTATGTCGATCGACGAACAGTGCAAAATTTGCTAAATTTTTGACTAAATCAACTCATAACTTTTCTTAGACGCAACCAAATTGCACAATCTTGGTATCATACGATAGCCCTTCAATTGCGCTATTAACTTGCCAAATTTCAAAAATTTTATTAAGTTTTTCAAAAGTTCTAGCCAAAAAACTGGAAAAATTGTCATAACTTTTGAAAAACATAATAAAATTTTCTGAAATTTAGCAGGCTAATAACGCAATGCAAGGGCTATCGTCTGATACCAATAATGTGCAAAAGGTTATGGCCAAAAGATTTGTCACAAAAACTTTTTCTATCCATAACCTTTTTGAGACTTAGAATTATTTGAAGTATTCCAGGCTAATAGTGACATTTAAGACTGTCGAATGCTTTGGCAACAAATTGCGTTCAATTAAGACAAGGTCCAACATTTCAAATATTCTCTGTTAGAATTTGTTCCTTCCTCCCTTCTTTGTTTAATGAATACAAAAATGAAAATAACTTTTTTAAATTTAAAATGAATTAAAATTTAATTAAAGAAAAAATGCCACTTTCGCGGAACCATTAATTTGGATATGGGTGGGAAAAAATCGTGCCAATTTTTCAACAGTGTTACATTTAGATAAAAACAAAAAGTATATATATAATAAATATTTTTTTGCTGAATTTCTGTTTTCATTTTGATACCCGTCCAAGACCCCCCCCCTCACCCAAATTTCCCAAAAGAAAGACCGGAATGTAAAAAGTTATAAATAAAAACATGCAAAAATTCGGACTTTTTTGCAGTTTTCATGGTGCAACTTTTTAATAAATTGTTCAATCGCTTAGAAATTAGTTTATTAACAGCTTCTAAACATGTAGAGCTTTCGAATGAAGCCAAATTTATAACATTTGGCCAACTGAAAAAAGTTATGCTGTTTTAAACATGCCTGGGACGGAACTGGCGGGACGGAATTAACCCCTACCTTATCCCCCCCCATCCAAATTTCTCAATAGAAAATTTCACTAATTTTTCCAAAAAGCCACAATTCAGCAGTTTATGTGCAAATCTATCAACAAATTTGCCAAAGGCCCCGCCTCCCACTGAAAGAAGATGTATAGCTAGCTATGCCTTTTAATAGGATGATTGAAAATTAAAAAAAAATTTTTACTAAATGTTCTCCAGCGTGCAACTGCCTCTGCAGAAAATGCCCATGCCCGGCGTGTCAAGAATGGCATTTTTAATCGTCACACCGTCAGCCAACTTGAACATGTACTTCAATTTCCCGTTTTTCATATTGCATTCGCCACCTCCCAAAATGCCAGGCCCACCAACGAAGGTGGTGAAGCCAAAGTCTGTGTCCTGGCAAAATGCGAAAAAAAATTCCGTTTTTTTTGGTACTTTTTACCTGGTGGTGCTAAAAACTGATTAAAAAATTTTCCGTGAAATATTTTTGGGGAAATCTGAAATTTCTAAAATTGCCTTTCTAAAATCAGGACAAATCTGAAGAACCGGGACACTTGGAAGCATTGCTTTTAATATTATTTTTATTTTCGCATTTCATTAATTCTCCTTGAAAAATAATTAATAGAATTTTAATTAATTTTTTGAAAAATTTTAAATGTGGACTGTTCAAATTTTTTTTTTTTTAGTTTTTATTTATACTATTTTTTCAATTCAAAATCCCCACTTAAGCTTTAAGCCTAGACTAGACTTTGATTCAAAATTTGACGGCATTTTGTCGGAAATTTTTTAAAATTTTTGGCCAACCTTTGTAATAGGAATTGTGTCCGGCACCAATTGGCTTCTGGCTGATGGTGGGAAAGTGCACACGCCGGTGAAGAATCCTTCTTGAAATTTGTTTGGCTTTTTGATTTTTTATGATTTTTTCTATATATATATAAAAAAAAATTTTTTTTTGTTAAAATTAAGGTAGAATCTTTCCTTTTTTTAAAAATAAAAATTAAAAAAAAACAAAATTATATTTATATAACAGAAAAATATATTAAAAAATTAAAAAATGAAGAAAAAAGTTTTTATTTTTATTTCTTTATTTTTGTAAAAATTTGTTGCCGCACCGGCCCCGTTTTTTAATCTTATTTTCGTCCTAAAATTTCGAATTCTCTACTCTGATCACAAATTCTACATTTATTTCGGACAATTCCGAACCCCGGAACAAAAACAAAAATTCGAAAACAATTCATCACTTTCTATCAATTATATAATTTGGATAAAATTTTGTCCTTTTACATCCCGAAATTTAAATGTTTTTAGCAACTATTTTCCCATTTTTATCACCTTTTTTTACGGGTTTTTAGAACCTAAAACGAGGACCGGTAAATGGACACCAAATTCACTTTTAAAAAATAAACCCAGTAATTATATAGAAAAATAACTTTTTGAATGATAAATGGATTAATGAATTAAGGCACTTAGAGTGGATCAGGCACTCAACAGGCACGATAGTTTATCAATGTGCCAAAATTGGAAGAAAATGGGAACCCTATCAAAAAGAAAATTTTGTTTTGTCTTTATGAGTAATATGATGCCTTTCTTCTGAGTTTTTAAAGAAAATTTTCTAAAATAACTTTTGATAATAGAAAAATGAAATCTTGAAGTTTTTTTAACCTTAAAAATTTTCTTTTTAAATATTTCATTTAAAAAATTTTTTCACTGGCCTGTCATCACATCTGGGCCCCAAATTTTCCATATATACCTATTTTTAAAAATAAAATCCAAAATTTCGCTAAAATGCCGGAAAAATTCTTCCAAAAAAAGTTGATGAAAAATAGGCTAAACAAATAAAAGTGAGCTCAATTTCTAATTACCCTCATCCAATCGTCGTCGATTCTTTTCTGTTAAATTGCTTTTCGGCATTTTGATCATTTTGCTAATTGCCGCGGTTGGCAGACGTTGTAATTGTCCAATCTGATCAGGCTTGATCACCAATTCGGCGGCACAATTCATGTGATCATCCGTTTTGGTACAATTGGACAAGTCCTGAAAACTCGAAAACATTTAAATCCACAATTACAAAAATCTTCGAAAATTTAGTTCCCAATTTTCAAAAATCCTTTCAACTTTGAAAACTTCATTATATCCAAAAAGTCGCCCCAAAAGTTTGAAATAATTGTTCATTTTAGCTTAAGTTTTGAAGCTTATCAAAAAAAAAAAAAGTCAATTACACCATGTTCATCAGAACACTCTTTCATGGTGATCTGAAAACTCGAAAATGGCAATGCCGATCTCACAAATTTCCAAAAATCCTTTCAAAAACCCTGTGTAATTTTTCATCAATTCCAGTGCCCATTTTCCAAAAAATCCTTGGTATTTAAAATTTTCGAAAAACCAGCTTCCCAACTGCCCAAAAAATCCATTGAGTCCCATTTTAATGAAAATCCGTGCCAATTTTCCAAGAATTTTTGATCATTCAATTCTCCAGTGTTACCCTTATCCAATTTTCCCTGAACTGCTTCAACTTCTTCTTCTTCTTCACCTGTTCGCCCAACAGTTGGAGTGTGCTCGTGTCGTTGTCCATCCGTGCCCAAATGGACACGTCCCTACAGTCGTCGTCCACCACCATTTGGTTGACGCTCAGCTCGCAATTGAAACCGCTGCCATTGGTCGCCTCGCGGCACGCCAAATTTTCTGGCGCAATTGGCAAAAATTGACCATTGTGCTCTTCAAATCGCGAATGTTAAATTTGGAAGGCTTTAATTAATTTTAAGATTTTATTTTTCATTTTATTATCCCTTGGCGGATTTTACTAAACGATCCGGCACCATAAAGTATTATAACAAAATTTTAATGCATGTTATACAGCATTCGATTTATTAATTTATAATATAAAACCTTTTCCGCTATCGATCTCGCATAATGCTTTTTTCAAAATATATAATACTAATTTAAAAAATGTATTTTATATTGGAAAATACAAATGCTTGATTTTTGTTATTATTTTTAAATGATTGATTTTTGCACTTACTGATCACCAAATTGAGCGGAACTTGTGGAACGAACATACTGATCACCATGAACACAGTGAACCTGTGCTCAAAAACAGGGGTCAAAATGCATATGAAAATGAATGAGAATGGAATTCGAAAAACGCTTAATACGTGGCCAACAAACATTTTAATGTGTCCAGCAGACAAAGGACAAAATTTGTAAATTTTTTCTATTTCTCAAAATAATTTCAGGGACCGTCGCCTAAGAAATTTTCTTATGAATTTGGTGCAATTTATTATTTACTAGCAAATTTTGTACACGCTGAATACGCGGCCAACATTTTTTCATGCCCAGCAGACGAGGACCAAATTTTCAATTTTTTCTATTTATACGAAAAATTATTTTAAAAATGTTTTCCAATTTTTGACAATGGAGAGTCAGTCAATCGCGGAGGAAAATTTCTTAAGAATTTTTGTTTTAATTTATTATTTATTAGCAGATTTTGTACAAAAATGACACTTTAAAATTTTGAATTAATTAAAACTCTCGGATTTTCATGAATTTTCGTCAAAAAGGCACTAGACAGGATTTTCGGCCGAAATTCTCCAGACCAGGTGGAGAACTGGGATCCCTGGGCTTCATTGGGTTTTTCCGATTTCAGATTTCTCCGGTTTACCCGAAAAATACTCCATCAGTTAATTTTCTAAATGAATCCGTAATTCAAATTTGCTTAAAAGTTTGATTGTTGCTCAAATTTGGCTCTGAATTGCCTCCCCCCAAATTCACTCACATAAATTTTCCCATTTTTCCCATCTCCGATTTCTTCTTCTTTTCCTTCCTTTTCCTCCCATTATTTTTGTCCTTTTGCTTCTTCGGCTTCTCCTCTTCCGCATCGGTTTTTATTATTTTGTCCAATTTTTTCCCATTTTTCTTTCTGCGCGAGGGGCTAAATTATTATTAATTGGGTGCCTAATTAGTCGTCGTTTAATTGGGGTGGGGCATGGGCAGCAGGCCCATAACCAGCGAAGAAGGAGAAGGCGTGAGTGGGTGCGTGCCCGGAAATGCATCGATGGAAAATGTGGAAAAAGCTCCAATGGAAAAAATGCGTCGCTGCTATACAGTAGTATTTTTGGAAAATGAGATAGTACGGTAATTGGATGATACGGTAATTTAACATTGTTTATTTGTGTGAATTAAAAAGAAAAAACTGAGGCCTCCAATTTTTTTTCTGGTTAGGGGCCTGCTGGCCATAAGTATCAATGGTGCTGGAACGATAGTCATAAAACCATCAAATGGAAAATTTTTGACAAAAAATTATTTATAACTTCGCCCAAAATGAAGAAAATTTTAAAACCTTGATATCATTCGGTAGCCATAAGTGTTTTCTATTATCATGCAAAATTTCAAAAAAAAATCATCAAGTTCCAAAAAAGTTATGACCTGAGAAACTCAAAAAACCTTTTTTAACATTTTTGGTCACAACTTTCTTGTAACTTAATGAAATTTTCTGAAATTTTGTATGATAATAGAAAACACTTAGGGCTATCGAATGCTATCAAGAATTAAAAATTTGATTGCTTTTGAGCAAAGTTATATCAAAAAACATTTTCATTTGATGGTTTTTTGACTAACGTCATAGCACCGTATCAATGATGTTTTTTGCTTACGTTTTTGTTCTTTGTTCTCGATCACTCTCTGAAAGGCACAAATAATTTTATTATTTTTTAGAATTAATAATATTATATTTTTCCAGGATTATATTTTTAATGCTAAAAAACCAAAAAATAAAAATAATAAATTAGGTTGGATTAAGTAATAAATCGGTTTGGTCAGGGTTCACAATTTTATTTTAAAAAATGTTTATTCTAAAAATACGCAAAATCTCCTTTAAAAATTTTCACTAGAACAATTTTTTTTCAACGGATTTTTGAGTAGGTAGGGTTAGAAAAAAAAATTTCTAAACATATTGAAAGAAGGCTTTTTTCACTTTAAAATATGAACCCCACAGACGAATGCTGGCTCCGAGATTCAAGATCGAGACCCAAATAGCAAGAAAATTCTCGAGCACGGGATCAGCTCGTTTCCCCGCCGCACGAAATTTTTTTTTTAAATTTTCAAGCAGAATTTTTCAACAAGATTAGAAATTTTTTTCCTAAAAATTTTTAAAATTTTCCAGTGATTTTTTAGTAAAATTTTTGAAAAAATTAGTAATTCACAGAAAACTTTGAAACTTATAAAAATCTTTTTGAATATTCCCATAAGATTTACCTGAAATGGAACGCAAAAAAATATGTTTATCTAAGCTATTTTTAAATTTGGCATCCTTATTAATTACCCTTCAATGTTTTGTTGGCGTTCTGCCGCTGCTGCTGTTGATAATTAGTCACGCCAATTTGCTGCAGCAAATTGGCATTTGAATTCTTCGGAATGTTTGCCGGCGGATTTTGAACATTTGAGAGGAAGACACTTCTTCCACTAGTCGAATTTACGCCACCTAATTTGGAATTAATCGATGATTAATCACAATTTTTGTGTTTGTTAATTCACAAAGCTGGCAAAATTTGAATCAAAAATTCCAATTTTAATTTATAGGCAAAAATTTTCATTTCTACAAAAAAAAAAAAGAAATAAGTTTTGCACGAAAGCAAAAATTGTTTTTTTTAAAAGCTTAAATTTCCCTTTTTACTTTTTAGAATTTTGAAAGCTTAGTTTTTTATTGAAATCTCCCCAATTTCATGTCCCCTTTTACAATGAGTTTTAAAATGACAAATTTGAAATGTATTTTTTGGAAATTTAACCAAAAAATATCTTTTTATAAAATTTCGCATCCCTAATTAATATTATTTAAATTATTTTTTAATACCATTAAAAAATGCACTCAAAAACGACACCACAAACACCGCAAAGATTTGATTTAACACCACCATTTTTTCTGCAACGAAAATTAACATTTTTGTTTTAGAATTTTTTATTAATGCATAAAATATGCCAAATTATTATTATACAAATGTACAATTTTTATATTGCTAAAAATGGCCATTATTATATGCTGCAATCGATGTTCAACGTTTGTAAATATTTGCTGCTGTTTGTTGCGTGGGATGGCATTGGCATTTTAAAAGCGCCACGTGCCCTCCTCCAACTCCGCCCCTCCCACCCCCGAAGGCTAATTAGGAAAATTTGGATGAGTGCCACGGAATTCAACTTCCGTCATTTTTTTGTTGAGTTGGAAGCATGATTTCCGATGAGTCGAAGTGGAGGCGCCAACCGAGCCATGGCGGGGCTAATAAAAACATAATATTTTGATAAAATACAATATGGAAACACATCTTCCCAAGCAAGCAACGAAAGAAAATGGAGGCGATCGGCCCTAAGGCAAATCCTCCAAAGAAAAGATGAGAAGACAAACAATGAGCGAATGCTCACGAAGTGCAACGAAATGTTCGACTGAATTTGGATTTGTGCCTGGCTTTAAGCACAAATCTGGCGCCGTGAAAATCGTTTAGAATCTTCCAATTTGAGTCCTTGAATTTGAAAAAGATGTTTAATTTGTATTGTCTATCCTTTACAATTTTTGGGTTGTAGTGATCTGTTATTCAAAAACCCGTTACAATCATTTTGCCTCGATTTTTCACGGCTAATTTTCTATTTTCAATATTCCGGAATTATACAACTATAATGTGCATACATTTATTAATTGTATAAAATTATGATAAAAATATTTTGTATTTTTTTAAACGGCATCGATTTTTAACGGCTAATTTCCTAAAGCAACAAATGCACATAAAATCGATGGCACAAATTAAGCAGGACATTCGCATTGATAATTTTTATTAAAAAGAATGGTTCTTTTCTGTTTTGTGACCCCCCCTGAAATTTTCAAATAAAAAGTCATTTCTAGGGTAATTTGGGGCGCTGATCACGAATATGACATTTATTTTTCATAATTCCGAATCCCGAACCCGAATTCGAACCAAAATTCGAAATTCATAAATTACAAGGAAAACATAAATCGGAAGCAAAATAAAACTAACGATTGGGGCCTTCCCTTCCATATTTATGTTAATTTGACCACATTTGGCATTTAATATTATTTTTTTAAAGGCCGAGGAGCGTTCGCCAATGGCCAGCACGCGGAGAAAGGAGGGCAAGTAGTGGTGCGACCGGAGCGAAGCAAGCGGCGCACATTAGGCTTAGGCTTCAGCTTGCTTAGGCCTAGGCTTAGGCTTCAGCTTGCTTAGGCCTAGGCTTAGGCTTCAGCTTGCTTAGGCCTAGGCTTAGGCTTCAGCTTAGGCTTAGACTTCAGCTTAGGCTTCAGCTTAGGCTTAGGCATAGACCCAGTACGTATTCAGCGACCTCGAAAACCCATAAAAATATGTTTTCCTTGTAATTTATGAATTTCAAATTTATGTTCGAATTCGGGTTCGGGATTCGGAATATTGAAAAATAAATGTCATATTCGTGATCAGCGCCCCAAATTACCCTAGAAATGACTTTTTATTTGAAAATTTCAGGTGGGGTCACAAAACAGAAAAGTACCAAAAGAATTTTCAGTTATTCGTATTTAACACCTTTACTGGTCTACTTAAAAAATATCACCATTTAAAAAAATACTGAAAAATATTTATTTTTTGATTTTCATATCCTTTGATAGCTTCAAAAGATATTTCGTTGTTTTATCATGTATTGTCAAAAATTCATTAAAAAATTAAGAAATTCAAATAATTAGTTTCAACAATTACCCAAAAATTTATTAATTGAATAAAGATGGAAAGCAATTCTTATTACCGTATTAATATTATTACTTTTATATTTTTCGTTCTTCCCAATGTCTTTTTCCGCTGTTGTGAGACAACAGAACAATTACAAATTTGTGTCAAATATGAGAAAACAGTGGCGAAACGAGAAACCAAAATTGCATTGTGTTGTGTCTTTGTCCGAGTGAATAAGACCAACAAATATTTATTTACGAAGAGACAATAATAATAAATAATAAAAATGGCGAATGGTCGGTGGGAGAGAATAATGAATAAAAATAATAAATTGAAGGCAGGAGAAGAAGTGAACATGGGGGAAGAGTCCAGCCTTTAAATAGACAATGTGAGGGGGAAGGAACGGACGAGAGAATGGACAAATGTAAAGATCAATAATCGATAATTGAACATGAGCAAAGTACATTTGCTTTTTCTCCAACACATTGGAAGAATTTCGTAGAAACAAACAAATTAAAGAATTGAAAAATTTGCCGGAAAATTTTCAAAATGGCCAATGCTTTGGCATTTTAATTGAGCCAGATGATAATAACGAAATGGGGCATATTTCACTCACATTTGCAATTTATGTGAAACCAATGGAAAATGAGTACCAACCGTCGGCGGATGAAAATAATGAAAATCCACCGGATGATGAAGACATTCGAACAATGGTCCGAAGAATCCTTTTCAGGTTGTTCGAGCCAAACTTGGCAAAGGTGTACACCGTCAATTTAGGCAAAATTGACCCACCCGAATTGTATTTTAATCGCACAATTTTGGTGGACAAGAAAAATGATTTGGCCAATTACCATGCCTTATTGTATGCCAAAATGCATATAAATCGACAAAATATCTCTGGTTATAATCTTTTGGGCTATGCTCAATTAATTAAAATCATCTTCGCAGCTCAGAAAATGGGGTGTGAGCTTTCTGAAATTTTCTTGGAATTTTTTTTTTTATTTAGGCTTTGTGAAATTTGACAAAGAAACTTTTAAGGTAATTAAAACCAATTGAAAATTCCAATTAATTTATGTGCGCTTTTCAAACACTTCATTCATAGCTTTGGATTGCAAATTTATTCTTTTGAAAAGGTAGATTTATTAATATTACAAATAAACAATACAAAAAACACTTAAAAAATAATGGGCAGTAATTAGATTAATTATAGAATAAAAATCACAAAGAAAAAATGGAGAACAGAGAAGAAAATCCGCAAAAAGAATGTGCAATTTGTCTTGAATCATTTGAAGATGACAAATTAACAATGAAATTGCATGAGGATTATAAGGTTAATTAATTAATTAATTAATTAATGATATTAATTTAGTTAAATAAATAAATTAAGTAATTATAATTGATATAATTAATAATTAACATAATTATTAATTAATATAATTAATCCAATGTAATGCTTTAGCATGTGTTTCACAAGGAATGCATCACTAAATGGTAATAAAAAAAGATTGAAATATTCAAATAAACAATTGTTTTTTAGGGTTTTATCCCAAGAACAATTACGATGCCCAATTTGCAATAGAAACGCATTTCAAGTCACAACGGTACAAAATTACAATTTGAATTATGGTGTTCGTTTGGCTTTATTCATTGAAAATATGCAATTGATCAGTGAAAATTGATTTCCACCCTCCCTTCGTCCCATCCTTTTGTGTTTATCTGACAAATGAGCTTGTCTTTGACTGATTATTGCCTTTCTTTGCAATCTGTTATCCAATTCAGCATTTGTTGACATTTTTCTTAAAATTTTCCTCTCGCTGAATTATAATTCGTTAACCTGTTCTCTATTAGCCTGCAAAATTTCATTGAATTTCGTTAGGGTTCAATAAAGTTACATCAAGAAAATCCCAAATGTTTGAGCTTTTTGGAACACAGATTTTTTTTTTGAAATTGACGGGGCCTTAAAAACTTGCAAGCTAATAGAAAAATTTCGAGCTTTGAATGATAATAGAATTTAAAATTTGGTTGCTTTAAGAAAACAATTTTTATCGGAACAATGGTTGAATTTGTAAATTATTAGACTACTGCTAAATTGTTTTCCCCCTTCATTTTCAATGTCGAAATAAAATTTGGGCTAAATTATTGAATTTTGGAACTCTTTTCCAATTGTTCTGGCAACACGGATTCTAACGAATACTAAAAAATGAACCAACAATAAAGCAAAAGTGCATAGGTCGGCCAAGGCTGGCCTGGGATTACCAGAGGCGGCCTGTATTTGTTATATTTTTTGAAAAACCTAGCAATAATTTATATATTTTTTCTTCAATTTAGGAGACAAAATACAGGTACAGGAAAAATTAACACACATGTACAGAAAAAATGCCGCTTTCTGAAAAGTCGCTGCACAAAAATGCCGTAGGGAAAGCCCGTAGCGTTCATTTTCGTTGATCAGTTATTCTCTTTTTGGCAAAGTCCTTTCGCTCATCAATCGGTCCGCTTGTCCTTTCTCTGATCATTTCCATTTTGTCACTGTTTAGCCGATCAGTGCTGTTTTTGGCACTGTCTTTTCGCTCATCAATCGGTTCGCTTTTGCCTTTGTCTTGTCCTCCTCCAATTTCTCGAAAATCAAGTGTTCGGCTAACACATTTGTTCCCCTCCTGTTGCTCCAGGCGTACGGTGAACTTACAGTAGTATCCGCCTTGTTCTTCCTTTTCTTCTTCTTCATCTACGTCTTCCTCTTCATCATCTTCTTCTTCGTCTTCTTCATCATCTTCGACTGGCACTTTATTGCTGATCGGATCACAGGACAAATATTTGGAGTCAATTTCAAAATATTGGTCATTGTGATCTGAAATTTAGCGTGGATAAATTCAATTTTATACTTTGGACTTTTTTTTATATAAAATAAATGATTCGAATGACATACGGAGCATCAGAGTGTTCGGGATTTGTGGCACAAACAAACTGAATCAGCAAACAAACGTAGAAACTGTGAATGACGATTGAGGTAGGCAAATTAAAAATGGAAATAAATGCCAGTCAAAATTGTGTACAAAAGCCGAAAAACGGAACAACCCCAAAACATGAAAAATAATTTTGAAACTCCTCAAAAAGCAAAATCCGAAATTTTTGAATCTAAAAAATTTTGTCCAGCCCTGGTGAACTTCACTCAAGTCTAGGCCTAGCCTAAAGCTTAGGCATAAGACTAAGCCTAAAGAGCGAGGCCTAACCTAAGCAATTGTACGAGTTGTCATGACACAGATCAGTGTATGGGTTTTCTGCACTGCCACCAGCCTTACTTACGTGCTTGAATCCCACAATGAGGAGGAAAACAGCGGTCTTGGCAGTCTGTTGCTGGCGCCGATGCCGAATATGTCGGTGAAGGGCGTTCTTGTATTTGGGCGGTATTGGTTGACGGGTTGGCCGCCGACAGTGTTTTGGTACGGTCGACCATCCGCCGTCTCCAGTGTCACTTGGTTGGTGCTGTAGCTGCACTGGCCCTGCCCGTCCTGGTTCGGCATGTATTCTTCTTGCGGATGTCTGTCGGACTTGCCGCTGTATATCTGGGCCGGAGGCGGGGGGACAATGATAATCCCGGCGGCGCCCAAACCTGGCAAATGTAATCGACCATTGTGCCCTGTGAATCTTGATACAACTGAATGCCACTCAATGATGCTGTATCACCGTATTTTTTGTTGACAGCTAAACAAATATCAATTGAGATTTTGTCCTCTAACTGTATGTTTCTCTCTCACTCTCACTATCTCTCTCTTTCTATCTCTATCTCTCACGCTCTCTCTCTCTCTCTCTCTCTCTCTTTTTCTCTCTCACTCTCACTATATCTCTCTTTTTCTCTCCCTCTCTCTCTCTCTTTCTCTCTCTCTCTTTCCCTCTCTCATTCTCTTTCTCTCTTTCTCTCGCCCGAATCTTAAAAACGACACCCAAAATCTGAATTCGGAATTCCACATCATTAGGCCGGGCGTGCTCTATCGGAAAATGCATCAGTGGAAATGTAAATTTCCAAATGCATACTGTAGGTTTCTTTCCCTGCAAAACCTACAGACAATCGTCAGTCCGGGCCCCCGCATTTTGACGTTGGAAACTGTGACATGGCGTGTCACCTGTTCATGACAGTCGCCACATGAGCAGTACAGCTTCCCGAACGCGCCTACATTTAAGAATTATGACCAGGGATGGGATTTTTAGGTGCTAAAAATCCTGAAATATGTGCTAAAATATGGTTCAAAATTGGAAAAATCAAGTTTTTTATGCATAAAAGTGCCGAAAAATCTATTTTATTTTTATTTTCGCCCGAACAATTGCAAATCCAAATACATTTCAAGATGTTCGAGGGTAAAATTGGTCTTTTTTGCTGGTAAAATTATTTTTATAAATTGCAAGTTCCAGCAGAGAACTTCGAAATTCAATGACGAATTAATTAAGAATTCAATTTGGTTACTTTCAGCATTTAAAATAAATAAAGAAATTTCCAAAATTTTAAGAAACGACCAGAAACTTGATTTTAGGGGATGTATTTTCAATTTTCTTGTCTGTGTGATAAATTTTATCATAATGCTAATAAACCCTAAACCGACCGTCTCCACAAAAGCCGTTGATTTGCGTTTCCCCTTGGCCCGACTGAGTGAAGTACTGTAGATGCGGGAAAACCCGTTTTTAACTATTTTTGCCCATAGAAACATATATCATTCATTAATTATCAATTATCACTTTGTCCGGTGAGCCCATGCCACCGCCGCCAATCACTTTGTAAGTGTTCACTTGATTGATGTCCTCATAACCAAACCCGGCAGCATGGTAGCATAACCTTTTGTAACTGAAACATCGTTTTGTAAAAGTGTGTGCCAACCAGGGAAATATTGCCCAAAATGATGGCCTAATTAGACTAATTTGGTGTCATTTGGTCGTCCTAAGTGCTCTCTGTTAGCCTGCATTTTGAAGTTTCATTAATTTCAAAAAATTGTGGCCAAAAGATTCCTTATTTTTGGCCGTAACTTTTTTGAGAGTTAAATTATTTGAAATATTCCAGGCTGCTAATAGAGACATTTATGGCTATCGAGTGTTGGCAACAAGTTCGTTCAATTAGGACAAGGTCCAAAATTTCTAATATTCTAATTCCTCACTACTTCATTTAATGAATATAAAAATTAAAATATTTTTTTTAATTTCAAATGAAATAAAATTTAATTAAATAATCATGGCACTTTCGCGGAACCATTGGTTTGGATAGGGGTGGGAACTCCGACCTCGAAATTTTTTCTATTTTTTCGGGTTTCTCATCGTTAAAACTATATAACCTTAAGAATGGCATTTTCATATGAGAAAAGGCAAAAAAAATATGCCAGTTTTTCGACACTGATGATTAAGGGGATACGATTTTTAAGTTCTAAAAACCGCCAAAAATAGGCACTAAATATGGAAAATAAGCATTAAAAAGCCTCAAATCTAGGGGGGTGAAAACCGCCAAAATAGGTCAAAATAGGCTTTTTCAAATTGTTTACAAGTTGCATGGCAACGTCCTTAACCAGTGATAGAAAAAATCAAAGAATTTTCAAAAATTAATACTAAATGTTCTCCAGCGTGCAAGTGCCTCTGCAGAAAATGCCATGCCCGGCGAGTCAAGAATGGCATTTTTAATCGTCACACCATCTGCCAAATCAAACATGTACTTCATGTCCCCGTTGTTCACTTCGCAGTCGCCCCCTCCCAAAATGTCATGCCCACCAACGAAGGTGGTGAAGCCAAAGTCTGTGTCCTGACAAAATGCAAAAAAATTTAATGTTTTTTGCTTTCGCCTTATAAAATAATTCATGGAATTTAAAATAAAATAATTTTTTTTAGAAAAATTTTTGCGGGTTGTTAAAAATTTTTATTTTTTCCAATTTTATCATTTCAAAATCCGCACTCAAGCTCAAGCCTAGACTAGGCTTGGATCAACAAGCTTTTTTGGCTTGGCTTCTGGACGCAATTTTGTCGGCAAAATTTTTTTTTTAACTTTTTGTCCAACCGTTAGAATGGGATATGTGTCCGGCACCATTAGGCTTCTGGGTGATGGTGGGAAAGTGCACAAGCCGGTATTGAATCCTTGAAATTTGTTTGACGTTTTAAAAGGTTATTTTTAAAAATTATTTTTTTTGAATTGAAATGGCGTTAAAATCGTTGGAAAATTTGGGCCGCCCTTTTTTACCATTTACAGTAACCTACAAAAAATATCTTCTGACAAACATACAAATATGATCAGCGGGACACTTTTGTCAACACTCCTATGAATATATTTTTTTAATTTATCACTGTTTTCAGTGACTTTGGGGAGTGTCCGATCACTTAAAAAGGCGTGATCTGATCGAGTTGGTGATGATTATCCTTTTTTGATCAGCAATAAATGTAAGGAAGCATGTGTTATTGGTGTTTAACTGAATATATATATTTTTTAAAAAGTAAATTGTCCTCATAAAAATTTTTTGACTACCATTAATCTCGAGAACATTTCTCGAGAAACGGCTCATAATAAATATTGACTTTATGTATGTCCAAAATTTATTGAAATTATCCTTTACTTTTGTATTTTAAATTTTTTAATTTTCGGGCATATTTTGTACAAAACCATAAATGTTATGCGGGTAGGGTTTCTGCTGATTTGTTCAGAATAATTCTCATATCCATAAATTAGCGAGCTTGAAAACAAACCCCCTGCTGGGAATACTGGTTTATAAACAAATATACTTTTTTTTAAATAATAATAATTTTTTTTTTAATTTTTTTTTTGGAGGGTGGGTGAAAATACCTAAATAATTAAAATGAAATTTGAACTTGTTTGAAACCGTAAAATTTTTCTTTATAAAGTTTCATTTAAAAAGTTCTTTCCATGGTCTATCGTCACCGCCGGACCAAATTTTTTAAAAATAAAACTTAAAATAAGGAAATTTCGCTAAAATGTCGGAAAAATTCTTCCAAAAAAAGTTGATGAAAAATAGGCTAAATATATAAATGTGAGCTAAATTTTTAATTACCCTCATCCAATCGTCGTCGATTCTTTTCTGTTAAATTGCTTTTCGGCATTTTGATCATTTTGCTAATCGCCGCGGTTGGCACTCGTTGTAATTGTCCAATCTGATCAGGCTTGATCACCAATTCGGCGGCACAATTCATGTGATCATCCGTTTTGGTACAATTGGACAAGTCCTGAAAACTCGAAAACATTTAAATCCACAATTACAAAAATCTTCCGAAAATTTAATTCCCAATTTTCAAAAATCCTTTCAACTTTGAAAACTTCATTATATCCAAAAAGTCGCCCCAAAAAGTTTGAAATAATTGTTCATTTTAGCTTAAGTTTTGAAGCTTATCAAAAAAAAAAAGTCAATTACACCATGTTCATCAGAACACTCTTTCATGGTGATCTGAAAACTCGAAAATGGCAATGCCGATCAGGGATGGACGAAATTTCGTTTCGTTTTCGTTTCGTCCTACATTTTCGGCACTTTTTGAGTTTCGTTTTCTTACGGACTAAAAACCCGGAAAACCCTTACTCCGTATAAGTCCGTATGCAGGAAAATACGGACCCGTATACGGATCAGGGTTTTTTGAAAAGTTTTTTAATCAATAAAAACCATATTTTATGAAATTTACGAATTGGAAACTAAATAGAATTTCATAAAAAATTGAACGAAATGCTATTCAAAATCGTAAAAATTTTGAGTTTTTATCACAAAAAACATTTTTTTCCAATTTCGTAAAATTTTTCAATAATTTTTTGTCCTTGATGTTCTTATTTTGAAAATTTTTCGGCCATACCCCTGTCCTAGAGCCACATCCGCTTTTCCACCTACTATGATCTTAATTCCCTCAGTTAGAGGATACAATTTTAAAGTTCTTAATTAAAATTGAATATATTTAAAAATTTTCGGTTTTTTCGTTTCGTACGAAATGGCTATTTTTTCGTTTTCGTGTTTCGTTTTCGTCCGTCAAAATTTTTTCGTTTCGTGTTTCGTTTTCGGTTTTCAAAATTTCTTTTTTCGTTTCGTGTTTCGTTTTCGTGTCGAATGCCCTTTTTCGTTTCGTTTTCGTATACGAAAATTTTTTTTGTGATTTTCGCACATCCCTGATGCCGATCTCACAAATTTCCAAAAATCCTTTCAAAAACCCTGTGTAATTTTTCATCAATTCCAGTGCCCATTTTCCCAAAAATCCTTGGTATTTAAATTTTTCGAAAAACCAGCTTCCCAACTGCCCAAAAAATCCATTGAGTCCATTTTTTATGAAAATCCGTGCCAATTTTCCAAGAATTTTTGATCATTCAATTCTCCAGTGTTACCCTTATCCAATTTTCCCTGAACTGCTTCAACTTCTTCTTCTTCTTCACCTGTTCGCCCAACAGTTGGAGTGTGCTCGTGTCGTTGTCCATCCGTGCCCAAATGGACACGTCCCTACAGTCGTCGTCCACCACCATTTGGTTGACGCTCAGCTCGCAATTGAAACCGCTGCCATTGGTCGCCTCGCGGCACGCCAAATTTTCTGGCGCAATTGGCAAAAATTGGTCATTGTGCTCTTCAAAATAAAAGCAATTAAAAGGGGGAATAATTAATTAAAATATTGAAAATTAAATTAACGAATTATTTTGCATTAATCATCTCAAAGTTACTAATAAAAATTAAAATATCAGCAAAAAAATAAAATAATTATTTTATAAAACAGAAAATAATTTTTTGAAAACTTATCTATAATCATTTAAAAAAATAATAGATTTTATAATTGAAAATATGTTGTTTTTGGTGGCGTATGCAATTGGATTAGATAAATTTTTAAATGATTGATTTTTGCACTTACTGATCACCAAATTGAGCGGAACTTGTGGAACGAACATACTGATCACCATGAACACAGTGAACCTGTGCACAAAAACAGGGGTCAAAATGCATATGAAAATGAATGAGAATTGAGTTTGAAAAACGCGTAAATACGTGGCCAACAAACATTTTAATGTGTCCAGCAGAAAAAGGACAAAATTTGTAAATTTTTTCTATTTCTAAGAAAATTTATTGAAATTTTTTTCCAATTTTCGAAAAGTTGAGTTCGGAGCTCGTCGCCGAAGAATTTTTCTTATGCATTTTTTTAAGTAATTTCTTACTTACGAGCAACATTTGTACAAAAATGGCACTTTCACTGTTGAAACCTATATTTTTGAAATATTAAAATTCTTTCAGGAGAATTTTCATCAAAAGAGCACCGTACCGAATTTTCCAGACCCAGGTCGAAAACTCGGATTCCTGGGGTCCATTGGGTTTTTCCGATGTCCGATTTCTCCGGTTAACCGAAAAAACTCCATTCGGGTTTACGGCTGGAATTTTCCAGACCCAAGCCAATAACTCGAGTTCTTTAGGCTCTACCGGGTTTTTCCGATTTCGGGATTCGCCGGCTTCCCGAAAAACTCCATCAGTTAATTTTCTAAATGAATCCGTAATTCAAATTTGTTTAAAAGTTTGATTGTTGCTCTAATTTGGCTCTGAATTGCCTCCCCCCAAATTCACTCACATAAATTTTCCCATTTTCCCCATCTTCGATTTCTTCTTCTTTTCCTTCCTTTTCCTCCCATTATTTTTGTCATTTTGCTTCTTCGGCTTCTCCTCTTCCGCAACGGATTTTATTATTTTGTCCAATTTTTTCCCATTTTTCTTTCTGCGCGAGGGGCTAAATTATTATTAATTGGGTGCCTAATTAGTCGTCGTTTAATTGGGCTGGGGCATGGGCAACAGGCCCATAACCAGCGGAAGAAGAAGAAAAGGCGGGGATGCGTGGGTTGGGGCGTGCCCGGAAATGCATCGGTGGAAAATGTGGAAAAAGCTCCAATGGAAAAATGCGTCACTGCTATGCAGTAGTATTTTTGGAAAATGAGATAGTGCGGTAATTAGATAAAACTGTGTTTATGTTGTATGAATTTATGAAATAAATACCCATAAAAAATGCTATTTTTACTTCCGCGGTGCCAAGAAAATTTGAAAAATTAAATATTAAATTGAGAAAAATGTTTTGAGGCAAAAAAGCCTCCGATTTTTTTCCGATTACGGGCCTGGCCATAAGTATTAATGTATATTTTTTGCTTACATTGTTTTTGGTTCTCGATCACTCTCTGAAAGGTATTTTTATTTTTTAAAATTAATAATGATATATTTCTAGGATTTACATTTTTAATGCTAAAAAAAAACAAAAAAATAAAAATAAATAAATTAGGTTGATCAAGTCAGAATTGTTTTTGGTCGGGCCTCACAATTTTATTTTATTTTAAAATCCTACTCAAAAATATGTAAAATTTCCCCTAAAAAATTTTTAATGAAAAGATTTTTTACTTTTCGATATCATTTATTTTTTCCAATGAATTTTGAATAAGTAGAGTCTCGCGATGCCGTAGGCAACGCATGAGTTCATTTCTTTTGAAATTTTGCGAAATTTTATGTATATTCTAACCCTCCCATAATGTTTACTTGAAATAGAATCCCAAAAAATATGTTTATCTAAGCTATTTTTTAAATTTGGCATCCTTATTAATTACCCTTCAATGTTTTGTTGGCGTTCTGCTGCTGCTGTTGATAATTAGTCACGCCAATTTGCTGCAGCAAATTGGCATTTGAATTCTTCGGAATGTTTGCCGGCGGATTTTGAACATTTGAGAGGAAGACACTTCTTCCACTAGTCGAATTTACGCCATCTAATTTGGAATTAATCGATGATTAATCACAATTTTTGTGTTTGTTAATTCACAAAGCTTGCAAAATTTGAATTTAAAAAATGCCAATTTTTTCAATTTTTATTGTTAGGCAAAACATTTTCATTTCTACAAAAAATAAGAAATAAAATATAAAGTCGATTTTTTCAACAAATAAAAAATGTAAACAAAAAAAGTTTTGCAAAAAAATAAAAAATTGTTTTTTTTATAAAGATTTTGGAAGATTAATTTTAATGACTTGAATAATATTGCTTCATGCAATTAACATACATTTTATTTGACTTTTTATTATTTTTTAATACCTTTAAAAAATGCACTCAAAAACAACACCACGAACACCTCAATGATTTGAGTAATCACCACCATTTTTTGCTGTAAAAAAAATTAAAAATTTTATTTTAATTTTTATTAATGCGTAAAATATGGCCTTTATTATTTATGTCTAATTGAGCAGCAATTTTTTGTTAATATTTATGCTGTTAAATGGCAATTAATTATTATATGCTGCAATCGATGCGCATGTTCAACGTTTGTTTGTTTATATTTGCTGCTGTTTTTTGGCGTGAGATGGCATTGGCATTTTAAAAGCGCCACGTGCCCTTCTCCAATCCCCCCCCCCCCCCTCTCAAAAAGGCAAATTAGGAATATTTGGATGAGTGCAACGGAATTCCGACTTCCGACGATTTTTTTTTGTTGAGTTGGAAGCATGATTTCCGATAATGCATGAGGTTGGAAATAAAACCTTTGATGCTGATCAAAAAAAGTCAATTGCACACACAACGTGATCAGAGAGGAATGTGCGTCTATGTCGAAAAAGGGGTTAAATTTGTTTTTTTCAATAAGATCATAAACATCATTAAATAAGTGATCGAAAGTGATGTGTCCGATCATTTGATCGTCAGCATACATTAAAAAAGGGGGGGGGTCTGTCAGCAGATAAAATTCGAAGTTACAAGATTCGATTGAATTAATGTCCAAGTCGAATAGAATTGTTGGAGAAGCGAAAATCAAATCTTCGAGATGCCCGACAGCAGTAAATTTCAGATGGCGAATGTTTGGCACAAAAATGGGCAAAATTTGGCGGGCCAAAACCTCCCAAATCGGCTGGACATCGCCGTTGGACGACCGCACCGACAAATCAAAATTGGCGCCTCTTCCATCGAAAATTTCTTTATTTAAGCGGAGAAATGCGATGACGGAATGATCAATGTATCTGAAAAAAAGAATGCCTTTTATTCATCATACATAATTTAGAATTACCGAATAAAAAGGCATTTAAAACGAATTTTGTTGGGCAGCGGACGGTCGGGCAATGGAAATTCGACAGATTTTGCACGGATAAGTAAAGCCGCAGCTTTCGTTTTCGATTCAATGCACTTGTGAATTTCAATTGTTCTCCAAATTGGCAATTCGCTTTTGCCATCGAAATGTTTGTCCACTAAAATATCGAAACGTGGAGAGAGAAGTGCCAATTTGAGGCCGAGTTGGGCATGGTCAAAAAAGGATTGAAAAAAGTCGTCAAAAAAACGTTTATTTGCTCCCTGTTTCTAAAAAACCCCCCAAAATAGATGTTAAAATGGGAATGAGATACATAATTTTAAAAATCAAAAATTCCTGTCAAGAAAATAAATAAATAAATTTTGGAGATAATTTTTGATAAAAATTTTTCATTTCTTAGGGGTGTATTTTTCTGAAATTTTTCAGGTCGTTTCTCAGGGGTGTATTCGAAAAATAATCCCCCCGTCTCCATTTATCCCCCCTTATCTAATAATCCTCCCCCCTTTCTGAGGAGGTTGAACAATAATCCCCCCGGGGGGATAATTAGAGATAATTCGGTTATTTTTGTATTTTACTGTCGGATTGTCCAGTCACGCTTTTATTTGCTACAGAAGTGCCGACTGTACATTTACCATTTTGTTCCCACTTTAAATGCATTTTATTACGCTTATTCTCAAAATCGGTTTTTGCCAATTGATTTACTTTTTCTAATTAATTTTCTTTTTTATTTATTTTCCTATTTTTTAAATCTCTTTTTCCCTTTGCCCCGTTTCGTTCCATCAGCTTTTATCCCTTTTTTATAAACAAGTTGAATGAATAAAGAGGGATGACGATGAATGGTGCGTATTTTGCGTCTTTTATCAACATCTTCTTTACATATTCACACATTGCAGCAGATGGCACAAAATTTGCCAAACAAAATAAAAAATATGCACTATGCGTACGCCCCAATGTGCAGAGAAAAGCCTAGTACTATCTGGTCGTTACTCTTTTTCTTTGTAATTTCTCTCACTTTGGCGTACTATCTCTTCATTTTAATTATGTAAAAACAACATTAACTTCTCTCCATATAACTTTTTTTCTATCCATACAATTTGCACCAAAATTTGCAAACCTATAGAGAAAAAAATTCTGCATCCTTCTATAGTGAATTTAATTTTGTTTATACTCCCCATTCCAAAAATTATAAATAATAATAAAAAGTATTTCTTTTCCTCTCCTTTTGGCGTACTATTTTCATGTCTCTAACACATTAAAAATCATGAAATTCGCAAATTCTATTAATTTTTGTTGATACGGTACAAAATCTGTTGGACATTTAGAATCAATAGAAAAATGATTACTTTCCGCATTTTGGTTGAAATCGGCAGTTTAAGACTTGAGTTATAACGTAATAAAGATTTGAAACTCCCACAACTTTTTTCTAAAAAATCAAATTGCTTAGTTTTCGCTTAGAAAAAGATTCTCCTTTTCAAAAACTTTTTTTAGATACCAAATTTGTTCAGTTTAGTTGGGAATGAAGCGAGTTATGGCAGATCAAAATAAAAAATACAAAAAGGCATTTTCCAGTGTAAATTTTGAAATAGCGCGGAAAAATTTACGCCAAATGCGTTATTTGGCGTTAAGAGCAAATTTGTCTGACACTGGGGCGTACCCATAGTGAATATGGACTCGGACCAAATGGGGGGACTAAATTTCAAAATTTACATAAACGAGAGACCCAACAAATTGATTTTGAATTTTATGCATTTTTAGGGTTTTTTTTCACTGCTTTATTGGGCACTTTTATTATAGTTGGGGGCCTCTGAAGAATATGTTATCGAAAAAAGGGTCGCTGCATTCTCAGCATCTTCAAAAAAAAATTTTTTTGAATCAAAGGGGCCCTCTCACCTTTGGTTTTACACCAAAAAAAAACTAATTTTTCAACCCCTTTTCTCATTTTTTTTGTCGATTTTCAACCCCTTTTCTCATTTTTTGTCGATTTTCGACCCCTACTCTGATTTTTTGTTGACCCTTACTCTATAGAAGTGTCTCGGCAATCAAATCAATTAAATTTCATGAATTTTTGTGTGCTAAATAACGCTTCTTCACATTCTTCTGACAGGATTTTTTTGTTCATTTGAATCCACATTCAATTTTCTCTTCTTTTTGCTTCCGACTTTGGAGAAGACGACGATAAAAAGTCAATTGATTGGCCAAGAAAAGCTGACTCATCACTTGAAGAAAATGTGAGCAAAATTTTTGTGCATTAAAATTTTGAATTAAAATACCTATCGTTTTTTACACCTTTTTACTCACTGTTTTTTTTAGGATTTGCAACGACATTTTGGTGGACATTTTCCCTCATTTTGACCGTCCTCAGCTCGGCCTCAAATTGGCACTGCTTTCACCACGTTTTGAAGCGCTGGTGGACAAATATTTTGACGGCAAATCCGAACTGACAATTTGGCGTCCGATCTCCGTTCACATGGACACGGAGGCGGGGAAAGCGCAACTTTATGCCAACAATACGGTTCCATTTCCGCTGCCCGAGCGTCCGTTGCCGAGAAAAATTCGCTTCCAAGCCTTGGAAATATTGTGAGAGTGTTGGTTGCATCGTTTCCCCTCACCAGTTCCGCTCGGCCTGGGGTCGGAGGGATCCCGATCAGTCTCGAAAATTTTGAAAAAGCCATCGGTACGGATCTCGAGGTCGGGATCCCGATGCCGTCCGGTCTCTAATCCAAACCATATAATTAAAAAAGCTTCAAAGCATCGTTGGCCCCACTAAAGGCATTTTCCTTCCTTTTCAGGTACATCGACCACTCTGTCATCGAATTTCTGCGTGCCAACAAGCAAATTTTCGACAACAAAGGCACCAACTTGGTGTTCAAATTGTCATCGTATTTGTCCGGAAAAGAAGACGGCAGAACCATTTGGCAATTTTTGTGCCGCGAAATTTGGCCCATTTTTACGCCGAACATCCGTCAGTTGGGCTTCTACAACGGTGACCATCTCGTCAATTTGCGTCGTCTCATTTCGCCCACAATTCTCACCGACCTCAACCAGCTGAATCCGCTTGATTCCGGTGAACTGTTTCCCGCTGGTGTTGCTGACGATGGACCGAACGCAACTGCTGGGCAAGCACTCACCAAATGGTTGCACACGCCTACCGTCGATGGACAGCCGAAGGAATTGTATTGCAGTGATCATGTTTGGGGCTTCAAATTCGACTGGATCAAAACGTTCAAAGAGGTGGGTGATGGGGGCGGAAAATTTTCTTGAAACAATTGGTCGAACCAACAGCAGACAAAATCCAACCCGTAAATCGTCATAACTTTTATCAGCTTCAATTAAATTAAGCATTTTTTGGTATAATTGATAGACCTTAACTCTATTTACAGCAAAATTTCAAAAAATTGATCCTGTTTAAAAAGTTTATGGAAGACATTTTTTTTTACAATTTTTGGTTTTTTTTTTGAAAAATTGTAAAAAAATTTTGAATTTGCATGCAGGTAGTTTATTTATTTTTCGAAAACTTACAAGAACCGGGCCACCAGCAGGTCCTTGGTAAAATCCTGTCCGGTTTCTAAAGCAATATGTTTGGTGCTACTGGTTCGGTATACTTGGTGATCAATTTTTTCCATTTTTTAGGAATTTCTCCGTTCCACCACTCCGGCCAGTTACTACATCTTGCTGCACTTATGCTCAATGCCCGAAAAGCCGTTTGAGCTGGTGAACGAGCAAACCCAGGAAAAGCTGAGCTTGGCCAAAATTGAGGGCAATGTGTTGATCAGTTATTGGTTGCTGAAGCGATGGCCAATCGCCGGCGGGGAGACGGCGCAGCGCAAAGACGAAAATGGCAACAAATTGAACAACGTCCGCTTTCTGATTCGTGGCATTAACTGCATTGGGTAAGCACCCAGCAACGGCATTTTCTGTTTTCAAACTATTCAACGAATGAATTTATATAGGCCATTGTCCCCATCGACGGCGGACCAAAGCAACGGAAATGCCGTGCCGAGTGGCGCCGGTTCCAGCGAATGATCGGACGGAAGAAACGAATATCTAATTTGAGGAATTGTTTTGATGAGGGAAATTATATTTGTTGAGATGATGATGCACACATTACAAATGCTATTTTCTTCATGTGTTTATCCATTTTTTGGCTGCTTGTTCATTTTATTTGGGAAATAATAAATTGCATAATCCAATCGGACGATAATCGTCTCAATTAACTAATCTCTTATCCCCTCAGCAGCACTATTGTAGCAGATAAAATCACCTGCTGCTGCTGATGGAACAAACCGACGATTCCGCAAATAAATGAAAAAAGGGGGGGGGGGACATTTGTCATTTAAAAATGGGTGAATCATCTATGTGTGTACAATACATATGTACATACCTACACATAATCGTACCTTTTTGTATTGAATTTTTGTTTGGGGGGATGGAGAGCAAAAAACGCGGGACGAAATGACAGCGCGCCGTTGAACTTGTTGCGCAATAGTGCATTTTCACTTAAATGACTGATGACTAGGGTTGTAAATTATATGGACTAAAAAACGCGAAATATGGACATTAAATATGGACTAAAAAAGCCCGAAATATGGACCAGAAAGGCTCATCAAGTTTCAAAAATGTTAGGGCTAGATGAACTCAAAAAACCTTGTTTTTTGAGTATTTTTCGAGCATTTTTGGCCCTAACATTTTTGAAACTTGACGAAATTTTCTGAAATTTTGTAAACTTGTAGAGCATAGCTATCGAATGATATGAAAAAATAAAAATTTGGTTGCTTTTAAGCTAAGTTATAAATAATTTTACATAAAATCATAATGATGGTTTTTTAAATAACGACCTAGCACCGCCAAAAATTATTTGTTAATTAGCCTCGAAATATTAAAAATATCATCATTATATCGCCTTAAAAATTTATTTCATATGCCTATCAATCATTTCATCATCCGAGAAAGCATAATCAGCCTTCAAATAAGTGATTACTGATCAGTGATCACAATCAAGACTTTCATCTTTAATATACTTTTTATATTTAAATAAAAAATCATCAATTCTTCAGACATAATTGCATACAAAAGACCGGACAATTGGGTCGGACGGATCCCGAATTTAATCCCGCGGGTCCGAGATCGGGATCCCGAATTTAATCCCGCGGGTCCGAGATCGGAATCCCGAATTTAATCCCGCGGGTCCGAGATCGGGATCCCGAATTTAATCCCGCGGGTCCGAGATCGGAATCCCGAATTTAATCCCGCGGGATCCCGAGAAAATCCCATGGGATAACTGATCTGGTCCGATCTCTACTACATACATTTATTTTTGCTAATTACTGGTTTTTACCGTTACGGTATTGGATTTTGAAACTGATTTTTTGCACAAATAGGCATAAATGAAACTTTTTCCGCATTTTTATTTTTGTGCATAATTATTTGTCCTCCATTTTCCCATTGCTCCGTTTTGTTTGTTCCATCCATTTTCTTTTATCCGCCTTTCTTCATCAACAAGTTGAATGGTGTGTGTTCTCCCGTTTTCAACATCATTATCTTTACTCACACACATTGTCAACAGCAGATGGGCCACAATTTGTTAAACATAATGTGGACCAAAAGTTAACAAAATATGCAAATTCATAATATTTTACATCAATTAGTAAATCAAAAGGAACAAATAATAATTAAAAAAGGAGGAGTTTCTAATTTATTTTTATTTTTAATTTGAGCTCAAAATGAGTACATATTTGGAGGTTTTTGAGGGCGCTGATCATTAGAGCTCGCATTTTGAGGTATATGAAATGACTTTTTTGAAATTTACTTAAATAAATTAAAAATTTAAAAACTTGCCTAAAAATCCCAAAAGTGGTCTTTTTGCAAATCTGTTTCCAAATCGGTCCAATGTTTTCAAATTTCTCCGGCGGTTAATTTTTCATTTGAAAAAAGAATAAATTAAAAATTTGGTATTTATTTATTCGTATTTATTTAATGATATCTTTTTCATCTCACTGATCATGATTTTATCATACCTATATTTATTTAAATGTAAAAAATATTTTCCAATGGCAAAATGCCTCCCCCCCCTCTCATTTTGCGGAATTTTTCTTTGTTCCCATGCGATTTTATCTGCTACAGAAGTGCTGATGATGGATGGATGAGCTGAGAAAAAGGAGGCATTTATCAACCCAATAAAATATGTTTTTAATTTTTTTTTACAATTTCTTAAGTACCTATGTGAACCTGTAATTGGAAAAGTTCATGAAAAATTGAAAATTCCAAAAATTAAACAGGGCATTTTTTCAATAAAAGATGCGACTGAACTAACGTTTGAGATGCCATTCAAAATCCACTATTTGATCAATGAACAGCTGTGCCCTGAACAGTATAAAACAGTGTGCAAATGGCATTGGTTGACATTATTTTTTTGCAAAAAATGGCTCACAGAAACAATATTGAGCCGCTTTATGAGTAGCCTCCCATTTAATTTATGAAATTTCAATTTCTCAAGTAACGTAGGGATTAGTGCCTATTTTCTAGACTTTTATTTTAGAGCCGAAAAAAATTCTGAAAAATTCTATTTTGGCCTATTTTGGCATTTTGCCCAAAATTATTAATAAAAATGCAAGAAAAGCAAAAAACAAACTCCTAGGAATTGACTTTTTGGGGATTTAAAAAAAAATACACCCCCTAAGAATGGACCCGAAAATTTTCAGAAATACACCCCCTAAGAAATGAAAATTTCTGCCTAATTTTTTTTGTCTGAATTCGTCCACGAAAAACACCATATGTATTAGTCAAAAGAACAAATTGCCTAAATTCCGAGAAACAAGCATTTTTTTTTTCACATTTACTGTTTCGTTCCCACTTCAAGTGACAGTTAATTGACTGCGCCCATTCATTATCATTATCTTATTACTTAATTATTTGTACATTTAGCCCTGAAAATTCCAACAGATTTTCCCAATTCTTTTTTTGTTCATCAATAAAATGACCAATTTATTATACGTGCGAACAAAAATCAACGACTGTCCGGCAATTTCATTTGTCCGTTCTGGTGCGTCGTTAATTGAATTTTTTTTTTTGAACAATTAAAGGGCATTAGCCTAATTTTCAGCGAATTTAATTTTTAATAATTAATTTTGCATCATAAAGGGGACCCGAAAAAATACGGGGGATTCTTTCGTTTTGCAATTATTCGTGAAAATTTGTTTCACGGTGGGTTTTCGGGTTCGCTGATCACGAATATGAACATCTACATATTTCAACCAATTCCAATCCCCACAAAAGGGTCCTCCCCCTTTGGAATTTGAATTTTTCGTGGCCCCTAAATAACAAAAAATGGTTCTAGTCGGTTTTATGCGTCCCATGAATGACCATACCCAGTTTCTTAAGCCATAACTTTTTTCTTACTTGGTCAATACCCATATTCTTGGTACCAAGCGAAAGACAAAAGTCTCGAGATTTTATAAATGCAAGAAAAGAGCAAATACTGACATTAAAAAAGAAATTACAATGAAAAAAAACCAAATTCAACTTTTCCGAGTATAATTTTTTGTCTATTGCCTTTAGCTAAAAATAAAGTTATGCAAAAGCTTCTATAGACCTTAAGCTTTTGCTTAATACCAAGAATATGGGTGTTGACCAAGTAAGAAAAAAGTTATAGCCTAAGAAACTGGGTATGGTCGGTCATTCATGGGACGCATAAAACCGACTAGAATGTTGAAATTCGTTGCTCAATTTTTAGGATGTACCACTTCATTTGTGTCCGAATCGTTCGCGCGCAAAGCCAAACTGTTGGGGAAGGTCGACCGTACCAACCGTGACAAATTGTTCGTCGCTTTCAACGCCAAAGCGTTCGCCGAGGGCAAAAATGTGGAACGATGGTCCGTAATGGTGTTTCAAGTGGAACATATATGTGAAAGATGGCGCTTTTCGAAGCCCGTCCAAATAAATTGGCAAAATTTTGGAGTGCTTTTGTGATTTCAAAATATTTTTATCCCCAAATTTTCCAGGGTCGACGATGTGTCGGTGAAAATGGGCGACGCGAGCATTTCGCAACGTGTTGCGGTGGTCTCTGATGGTTTTTTTCTTGACGATGGCGCGCAAGTGCTCGGGTGGTGCGTGTTCATATTTCGTTTCGAAAAATACGTGAAAAGTCGTGGAGCAAAAAATTTTATGGCTTCCGTTTTTTGCTAATTTCTAAATCCCCTAACCCGAATTGGAGTCGAATTTTTTAAACAATTGCCGAACTTTTAGTGGATTTTGAGGGCCCGAATAATTTGGTTTTGCAGGATCGACAATGTTCGAGTGCACATGGAAGAAATCAATTTGACCTTCTCCCATCGTTTTGCGGTGATGCCCGACAAGTCTCTCTCCATGTAAGTTTGGCGTTTTGTCAGTTTTCAACGGATTCAAAATTGTGTTTCACGGATTTGAAATCATTATTTAAGGTACTGCTTGAAGAAGTTCGACATGCTGTAAGTTGAATAGTTGAACGAAAAAGTGGTTTTTGATATGTAGTCAGAGCACTTACGAATTAGGGGGATACTAATGACCCAACCGAACTCGAACTAATTACTTTTTTCCCCTTTCCTAAAGCCTCGGCTTGGATCTGCTGGGTGGTGTTGGCTTTATCCTTAGCTTGCCCGAAGGTTTGGGCATTCGCGCGGACATATGCAAAGCAAAGTGGGCTTAAACCGTCTGCAAATTTTGGAGCCTATGCGCTTTTTAAAATTTTTCATTTGCAGGGTCAGCAAAACTGCTCGAAAGCCGTCCATTTCGTTTTCGCAAAAAAAGTGAGTTGAGAGTGGCATTTTGTTTCAAATTTCATTGCTTGCGCGTTTTTTGATTTGAAGACTCGACGTCTTTATGAGTGATGCTGGTGTTAGCGGCTCGGGGATTAAGCCCCAAATGATGTAAGTTCAAATAATTCCGGATAAAATTGATGAATGCATTCCATTCGGATGATCTTTACTTTAAAAAAGAGTAAATGATTTTTAAAACTTTTATTTCGTTTTTATTAGAATTAATAAATTGTTTTTCCCCCAATTTTCATGAAGCCTTGGCATTGATGCGCTGCGTAAGGGAGAATTTAAGTTCAATTATGCCGATGGCGTGACCATCCATGATGGAGGAAAGTGAGTCACATTTGGCATTTCGGTGCCTGAGCTTTTCACTCCTTTTTTAATTTGAAGGATCGAGGGCAACGTCAAATGGGCGAAATTTTTGACGGAGGAGGAGGTTCAACGGGAGATGGCCGACACAGTGTAGAAAGGAGGACGAATGATCGGAGAATTTAATCGAGAGAAATTTTTCTTTGTTTTTTTGAAAATGTAATATACACAACAATTTTAGCCATTAGTTACATAAGAAAATAAATGAAGATTTTGAACTTAATTAGTAGATGATCTGCTGTTCCATTAAACATTCATCAGGCACACATAACGGATTATCAGGGCTCCCAAGTTTTTTCGTATTCCGCCGGTTAATTTTATTTGATTTTCACGGACATGAAAAATTTGAAATTTCAGCACACTTGAGAGCCCTGTGTTAATTGTCGGAGTTGTTGATTAAACTGTTAACATGTCAATTGAGAAACCAGGGCAAAATTGCCTTTCATTTCTCGGATGGGAAATTGGGGAAATTGACCCAACTCGAAATAACTACTTTTTCTTCCATTTTTATAGCCTCGGCACGGAGCTGCTGGGAGCTGTTGGCTTTATCCTAAGCTTACCCGATGGTTTGGGCATTCGTGCGGACATCTGTGCAGCGAAGTGGTTTTAAACCGCCCTAAATTTTGGAGACTATCTTTTTTTTTTGTTAGCGAAACTCCTCAAACTCCGTCCATTTCGTTTCCGCAAAAAATGTAAGTTGTATGGCGTTTTGTTTGTTTTTATTGCTTTTTTATGCATTTTCATTTTAAAGGCTCAAAGCTGTTTTGGGTGAAGGTGCTGGTGACTCGGGGAAGAAGAACGAAATGGTGTACGTTGAATTTAATCCGGATAAAATTGGTCACAGTTCCATTCGAATGCTATTCGGTCATCCTTCAAAAACCAAATTAGCCAAAGACTCATTCCTCCAACAAATTTTAAATTCGAAAAAAAGTACCCAATTTATTGAATTTCTATCCCTGAAAAAGTGGGACAGTAACATGCGTTCATATTCGATACTTTGTTTATGTTTTTTATTACAATTAATTAATTTTTCCCAATTTCCATAAAGCCTTTTGGCATTTTGATGACTGAGTTTTAAATATCTTTTTCATTTGAAGGATCGAGGGAAAAGTCAAATGGGCGAAATTTTTGACGGAGGATGAGATTCAACGGGAGATGGCCGACACAATGTAGAAAGGAGGACGAATGATCGGAGAATTTAATCGGAAGAACTTTTTTTGTCGTTTCGATTTACAAAATTTTCGAAAATATGTTTTGTTATTTGGAAAAATGTAAAACATATATTCCTATTATCCTTAAATTACATAAAAGATAAATGAATTTTGAACAAAAGTGCCATGGTCGCACTTTCAACTGGAAGGAAAGTCAAGAAGGGGTGTGTGACCACCGAGAAGTGGGTGCAAATGGGCAACTGATTGAAATTGGAAAAATCATTTAAGCTTATTTGGTACTGATCAAAAAAAGGATCAATTTCACAAATTTATCAGATCATTCATTCCTTCATGGTAAATCTGAAAATCAAAATCCTAAATGGTAAATCATGGAAATTTTAGAAAAAAAATTCCTAGGAGGCTGTAAAAAATTTTCGTGGAAGAAAAAGAGAGCAATTTTAAGCTATTTTCCTTAATTTTTGCGACATGATCGTGTTTAACCAAAGGCCGCTCAAGCATAAAAACTAGAGTTGAGCGGGACCGGGACCGGGGCGGGAAATCCCGGTTTTTTCAGGTCCCGGTCCCGGTTTTTGGAAAAACAGAAATCCCGGTCCCGGCGGGACTAAATAAGCACTGGTAAGAATGGGGGTCTGGGTGAGAAAAGAGAAGGGAATTGGTGAGGGATCACAAATTTTTGATAAAAATAAATTTATTTTCATTTATAGCATTTGTTCATATCATAAGTGGTCAAGTGGATAAACCTTTTTACTTTCATTATTTGTCTCTTCGGTTCAATTCCCTGATGGAACAGAAAATTTTTTAATATTTTCTTTACCATTATTTTAATTGAATTTAATTAATAAAAAATATTTTAATTTAAAATTATTATTTTTTTCATTTTTAATAGCCTAAAAACCCATAAATTAACCAAATATTTGGTCATTTTTTGACAAATTCTGTTCACAAATCTCGCTCAAAATTTTTCCGGCGGCGCCTATCGGCACCGCCGGACCCCGCCCCCTCCCACTGTTCCAAAAAAGTTTTTTGAAAAAACATTGCCACAAAAACAGCGATTTAAAAGCAAAAAATTTAAAAGATTGTAAATTTATTTTAAAAAATACAGAATTTTGGGATTCAGAAAATTCCAAGAACCACCCCTGAAAACAAAATTTTTAAAAATTTTCCTCGAACTCGTCCCCCAAAACGTAAATACAAAATTTTATGGGTACATTTTTGAATATTGGCAATTTTCGTAACAAAGTGCCCTTAAATTTTCAATTTTTTTCAAAAAAAATTTTTCACTTGGGAAAAGTCCCGGTTGGTCCCGGTCCCGGGTTTTTTCGCGGTCCCGGTCCCGGACGAAAATCGAGGTCCCGGTCCCGACTTTTCTAGTCCCGGCAAGTCCCGGTCCCGGTTTTTGTCAAATTTCCCGGTCCCACTCAACTCTAATAAAAACGAAAATCTCTTCCAAATTTCCAAAAAATTTTGTTTAAGTTTTTCATAAAAATCAGAAAATTAACTATTTTTTCACCTCCGAAAATCCACAAAATAGGATTTTTTAATGAAAATCTGCTAAAATAATTTTCCCTCTGGTGGCGCCTATCGGCACCGCAGGACCCTAAAAATCCTTTATTTTCTTATAGATTTTCTCAAAACCATAAACAAAATATAAACATCAGAAAATTTTTTGTGCTACGAAGTGCTCGGAAATCTCTGATATCTACTCTCTTGGCCTATGTAAGGGTTGGTACACTGATTAGCAACTTTCCAGCTCTGACGGGTTTGAACAAACCCAGTTTTTGAAACGAATTACTAGATTGAGATTGAAAGCTCGGCGTAAATTTGAAGAGAAACAATAAAAATTGAACTGAAATTTTTAAAAATTTCCCGGCGGCGCATATCGGCACCGCCGGACACTAAAAATCTTAATTTTCTTGCAAAATTTACTCAAAATAGCAAATTTTTGTCATTGTTTGGACAAAATCTGTTAACAAATCGCATTAAAACTACAAAAATTTCCCGGCGACGCCTATCGGCACCGCTGGCCCCCCTTGCGCCCCAAAAGTTTTTTGGGAAAAGCGCCGCAAAAAAATCAACTTCGATTTTTCATGCTCAGAATCTCACAAAATGCTTATTTCGAACAAAAAAAATTACTAAATTGATCATGGAAAATCAAAAATATAACATTTGAACATTTTATACGTGTTTAGAATACATTTTGTAAAAATGAGGCTTTTTGACCCAAAATGAGGTTTTTTTGCATGCCAAATGAGGCTTTTGAAAATTTTAATCTGGTAGCCCTGGTTAATAGAGAAAACCCGAATTTACTTCGGCACATATAACTTTTTTTCTACTCATACAATTTACACCAAATTTTGCATATCGATAGAGAAAAAAATTCTTCATTTTTCTATGCTGATTTATTATTGTCTATGCTCAAGTTCATTACAAGTTTAGAACACCCATATATTTTTTCTAACTCACCAAACTGTTCAACATTTGCTTAGAAAAAGCTTCTCCTCATCAAGAGCTTTTGAATGATACCAAGATCTTTCAATTTAGTTGGCAAAAAGCTTCCAAAATAATTTCCGAAAATCTATTTTAAATTTTTTTTGACAAAAATAAATAAAAATATTCATGTTGCACAACGGACTCGAACCTCCACCCCCCTCATCGCTTTGTTCTTTTACTATCTTACAAAAACCACTTTGCCACACATGCAAATCTTTTTGGCACTGGATTGAAACGGTGTGTATTTTGGGCTAATTTTATAAGAAAAAAAAATTAGGTTTTTTAGGGGGGGGGGGGCGGTGCCGATATGCGCCGCCGGGTGAAACTTTTAAGAATCTTTAATGAATTTTGTTAAGAAATAGCCAAAAATTTTCAGAAATTTCCCTCTTTTCTCGTTCGTCGGCGACCTCCCCCCCCCCTTTTACACCGGCCCCCCTAGATGCGAAGGGGTCCCCAATTTTGGGGCACTTTGCGGCCGAAGGGGGGGGGGTCGACCCTCCCCCCGCTTTTCATGTATGAACTTCAGCATTGAACACAACATCAACCCAAAGTTCGACAACGGCGGAAGGGACAAAAGAAGCAAGTGGAAAAGACGAGGGAATTTCTGAAAAGGCAAAAACGAATCGGTAACAGTTTTTTAATGACCGGCGTGTCACATTTTAAACTCACTAATTGTCCTTTCAGTGCCGAAAATGCCACTGAAATTGTGCCAATTGTCTTTTCGACTTTCGCGGTTCCCCCGCGGCATTCCGTCGCCGTTGTCATGGTTTGGACAAAATCTGTTAACAAATCGCATTAAAACTAAAAAATTTCCCGGCGACGCCTATCGGCACCAAAATATTAAATAGTAACCAAAAACATTTTTGAAATCACTAGGGCTGGGAATTACATGGAAATCCATATTTTTTTCCTGGACTGTGGGAGGCCTGAAACGCACGAAAAACATGTTTTTAGCTTGGTTTGAAGCTTCTAGGACGTATTTCCATATGCCTATTTTGCATATTTATGCATATTTCGCGATTATGTGCATATTTGGGCATTTTTTCAATAAATCCTCTATTAAAGCGGCCCCTCTATTAAAGCGGCCATTTAGGCTCTAATGACCGAAAATTTTTAAAAATATCAGATTTTTGGGTATATTTTCTGATAAAAAAGTAACGTTTTTAAAAATTGGAACTTTATGCCAAAAATAATCAGAAAATAGAAAATTCTCAATTTTTTGCTCAATTTTCTTCAAAATAAATAAATATTACTTTTTTGGTTTTGAATAATTTTTCAAGCAAAATATTCAAATAACCAAAAATATTTTTGTGATCACAGATCACCTTTTACTTGTTAAGAATTAAAAATTTAGCCTATTAAAATATTAAAAAATTTTTTAATATATTTTATATTTGAAAAATTTGAAATTTCCGATTTCCGACTCCTGATTTCCGACGTTTTTGGGGTCAGAATTCCGATTTCCGACTTTCGAAAAATTTTTGGGCCTCGGAATTCCGATTTCCCACAAATTTTTAGGGCCTCGGAATGCCATCCCTGATATAAGGAATTTACGAAATGACACACTCCTAGCAGCACCTGCTGCTGCTGCTACAATATGCATATCATATGGACAACAAACCTCGTGTACAGGTTATTGTGGTGCAACCTTCAACATTGCCTTCGCGGCAATGGTTATCCCCAAGGTCAACATAGTTCTTTAGATCAACTGAATTAACAGATAGATCAAATTTATGTAAAAGTAAACAAAAAAAAAATCAATTGCAAAATTTGTTGATTTTTTTTTTCAAAGTTTCAGCTATTTTTAAGCATTTTGTTATTATGCTGCATTTATTTTAAGTTATATGTATTAATATTTGATTTTTTTTTTAATTTGGCTCCAAAACTTTGTGAGTAAAAATAAAAATCATTTTTCTCAGCCAAAAAACCAACAAAAGCAAAAAAAAGTGGCGTGAAAAGCAAAAAAAAAAGGTCGTCGCCCGGGCGGAGGTACCTCCCCACACCAAGCCGAAATTCTGGGACCGTCCCTGCTATTCTACATACTTATAATTGTTTACAAAAAAGAATCTTTTTAACTTTTGGTTAATTTTCACAACTTTTTTTTGCACTTTTTCGTGACTTTTTTGCCGGTTTTTGACTTTTTTTTCAGTCGACTTTAAATTTGATTTCTTCTTAGGAAAAAATTTTTTTGAGGAGGGGGGGCTTCTAACTCAGGGGTGGCTTCTAGGCACGGCAACTAATATCACTGCGACTAATGAAAGCGGCAACGAAATGACACAGCAATTAATAGGGCTGCTAATTTTATGTAAATATTGTATATATTTTTTCCTGGTTTCTCCATGCTCTAAATATAGGAAAAACACTTTTTTTTTGTGTTTGCGAACAAACGTTGGAACTTTTATTTACATATTTTTACATATTTTGGGATTTTTCATTAAATATGTACATATTTTTATACATATTTTGGCTTTTTCGTACACATTTCGCAATTTTTCGTACATATTTTTCATTTTTTTTTACATATTTTGAGGATTTTTGAGAATTTATAGAAATTTTTTGTAAAAAATTTAAAAATTTTTTTTTGAAAATGTATCCCTAAAAAATCGATTTTTTTTCAAAAAATGATATATCAAAAATTAATTTGTAAAATATTCAAATGTGATTCTAAGCCTATTTTGGTCGTTTTTATGGCATTTTGTGCCTATTTCACTTTTTACGAAGAATTTTTTTCCAAAAAATAACCATTAAAAAAATTTTATTTACATATTTTCCTACATATTTGAGGATTTTTGTACATATTTCATACATATTTTAGCATTTTTTATACATATTTTATTTACATAATTCGCAAATTTTCTTACATAAAATTAGCAGCCCTAGCAATTAATTATAGCGGCAACTAAATGACACAGCAATTAATTATAGCGGCAACTAAATGTCACGGCAACAAATTGGCACTGCAACTAAATGACACTGCGAGTAATTAGATCGGCTACTAAATGACACGACAACAAATTGGCACGGCAACTAAATGACACTTCGACTAATTAGAGAAGCAACTAAATGACACGACAACAAATTGGCACGGCAACTAAATGACACTTCGACTAATTAGCGTGGCAACGAAATGACACGGCAACAAATTGGCACTGCAACTAAATTACACAGCAATTAATTATAGCGGCAACTAAATGTCACGGCAACAAATTGCACTGCAACTAAATGACACAGCAACAAATTGGCACTGCAACTAAATGACACTTCGATTAATTAGAGAGGCAACTAAATGACACGACAACAAATTGGCACTGCAACTAAATGACACTGCGAGTAATTAGATCGGCTACTAAATGACACGACAACAAATTGGCACTGCAACTAAATGACACTTCGATTAATTAGAGAGGCAACTAAATGTCACGGCAACAAATTGGCACTGCAACTAAATGACACTGCGAGTAATTAGATCGGCTACTAAATGACACGACAACAAATTGGCACTGCAACTAAATGACACTTCGATTAATTAGAGAGGCAACTAAATGTCACGGCAACAAATTGGCACTGCAACTAAATGACACTGCGAGTAATTAGATCGGCTACTAAATGACACGACAACAAATTGGCACTGCAACTAAATGACACTTCGATTAATTAGAGAGGCAACTAAATGTCACGGCAACAAATTGGCACTGCAACTAAATGACACTGCGAGTAATTAGATCGGCTACTAAATGACACGACAACAAATTGGCACTGCAACTAAATGACACTTCGATTAATTAGTGAGGCAACTAAATGTCACGGCAACAAATTGGCACTGCAACTAAATGACACTGCGAGTAATTAGATCGGCTACTAAATGACACGACAACAAATTGGCACTGCAACTAAATGACACTTCGATTAATTAGAGAGGCAACTAAATGTCACGGCAACAAATTGGCACTGCAACTAAATGACACTGCGAGTAATTAGATCGGCTACTAAATGACACGACAACAAATTGGCACGGCAACTAAATGACACTTCGATTAATTAGAGAGGCAACTAAATGACACAACAACAAATTGGCACGGCAACTAAATGACACTTCGACTAATTAGCGTGGCAACGAAATGACACGGCAACAAATTGGCACTGCAACTAAATTACACAGCAATTAATTATAGCGGCAACTAAATGTCACGGCAACAAATTGGCACTGCAACTAAATGACACTGCGAGTAATTAGATCGGCTACTAAATGACACGACAACAAATTGGCACTGCAACTAAATGACACTTCGATTAATTAGAGAGGCAACTAAATGACACAACAACAAATTGGCACGGCAACTAAATGACACTTCGACTAATTAGCGTAGCAACGAAATGACACGGCAACAAATTGGCACTGCAACTAAATTACACAGCAATTAATTATAGCGGCAACTAAATGTCACGGCAACAAATTGCACTGCAACTAAATGACACAGCAACAAATTGGCACTGCAACTAAATGACACTTCGACTAATTAGCGTGGCAACGAAATGACACGGCAACAAATTGGCACTGCAACTAAATGACACAGCAATTAATTATAGCGGCAACTAAATGTCACGGCAACAAATTGCACTGCAACTAAATGACACAGCAACAAATTGGCACGGCAACTAAATGACACTTCGACTAATTAGCGTGGCAACGAAATGACACGGCAACAAATTGGCACTGCAACTAAATGACACAGCAATTAATTATAGCGGCAACTAAATGTCACGGCAACAAATTGGCACTGCAACTAAATGACACTGCGAGTAATTAGATCGGCTACTAAATGACAAAGCGATTAGTGATGACAACAACAATAGACACGACAACAATTTGACACTGCAACTAAATGACACAGCAATTAATTATAGCGGCAACTAAATGTCACGGCAACAAATTGCACTGCAACTAAATGACACAGCAACAAATTGGCACTGCAACTAAATGACACTTCGACTAATTAGCGTGGCAACGAAATGACACGGCAACAAATTGGCACTGCAACTAAATGACACAGCAATTAATTATAGCGGCAACTAAATGTCACGGCAACAAATTGCACTGCAACTAAATGACACAGCAACAAATTGGCACGGCAACTAAATGTCACGGCAACAAATTGCACTGCAACTAAATGACACAGCAACAAATTGGCACGGCAACTAAATGACACTTCGACTAATTAGCGTGGCAACGAAATGACACGGCAACAAATTGGCACTGCAACTAAATGACACTGCGAGTAATTAGATCGGCTACTAAATGACAAAGCGATTAGTGATGACAACAACAATAGACACGACAACAATTTGACACTGCAACTAAATGACACAGCGATTAATTAGAGAGGCAACTAAATGACACGACAACAAATTGGCACGGCAACTAAATGTCACGGCAACAAATTGCACTGCAACTAAATGACACAGCAACAAATTGGCACGGCAACTAAATGACACTTCGACTAATTAGCGTGGCAACGAAATGACTCGGCAACAAATTGGCACTGCAACTAAATGACACTGCGAGTAATTAGATCGGCTACTAAATGACAAAGCGATTAGTGATGACAACAACAATAGACACGACAACAATTTGACACTGCAACTAAATGACACTTCGACTAATTAGCGTGGCAACGAAATGACACGGCAGCCAAATACCGCAAAAAATTCACCAACGTTGGAAAAAATGACTTTTTTGCTTTTGTCCAATTTTTAAAATTGCACTGCAACAGTAAAAAACAACAAATTTTAATTATGGCTTTTTAAACCCGAGTTGGGATCCGCAAAATTGGGCATGGTGTCGTCCCCTGCCGGGCTCTAATAATCCAATTCCATCCTTAAAATATCTGTTAAGATTTTTATTAATTTTCGTTTTTATTTTCCATAAAAATTCATTATTTCTCTCCAATTATTTTCTGTTACTGATCTGATAATTCATTTTCTGCATTTAATTTACATCGACACGTCTGCAAATTGGCACTGCAACTAAATGACACAGCAATTAATAATAGCGGCAACTAAATGTCACGGCAACAAATTGGCACTGCAACTAAATGACACTGCGAGTAATTAGATCGGCTACTAAATGACAAAGCGATTAGTGATGACAACAACAATAGACACGACAACAATTTGACACTGCAACTAAATGACACAGCAATTAATTATAGCGGCAACTAAATGTCACGGCAACAAATTGCACTGCAACTAAATGACACAGCAACAAATTGGCACTGCAACTAAATGACACTTCGACTAATTAGCGTGGCAACGAAATGACACGGCAACAAATTGGCACTGCAACTAAATGACACAGCAATTAATTATAGCGGCAACTAAATGTCACGGCAACAAATTGCACTGCAACTAAATGACACAGCAACAAATTGGCACGGCAACTAAATGTCACGGCAACAAATTGCACTGCAACTAAATGACACAGCAACAAATTGGCAAGGCAACTAAATGACACTTCGACTAATTAGCGTGGCAACGAAATGACACGGCAACAAATTGGCACTGCAACTAAATGACACTGCGAGTAATTAGATCGGCTACTAAATGACAAAGCGATTAGTGATGACAACAACAATAGACACGACAACAATTTGACACTGCAACTAAATGACACAGCGATTAATTAGAGAGGCAACTAAATGACACGACAACAAATTGGCACGGCAACTAAATGACACTTCGACTAATTAGCGTGGCAACGAAATGACACGGCAACAAATTGGCACTGCAACTAAATGACACAGCAATTAATTATAGCGGCAACTAAATGTCACGGCAACAAATTGCACTGCAACTAAATGACACAGCAACAAATTGGCACGGCAACTAAATGACACTTCGACTAATTAGCGTGGCAACGAAATGACACGGCAACAAATTGGCACTGCAACTAAATGACACAGCAATTAATTATAGCGGCAACTAAATGTCACGGCAACAAATTGCACTGCAACTAAATGACACAGCAACAAATTGGCACGGCAACTAAATGACACTTCGACTAATTAGCGTGGCAACGAAATGACACGGCAACAAATTGGCACTGCAACTAAATGACACAGCAATTAATTATAGCGGCAACTAAATGTCACGGCAACAAATTGGCACTGCAACTAAATGACACTGCGAGTAATTAGATCGGCTACTAAATGACAAAGCGATTAGTGATGACAACAACAATAGACACGACAACAATTTGACACTGCAACTAAATGACACAGCGATTAATTAGAGAGGCAACTAAATGACACGACAACAAATTAGCACAGCAACTTAATGAGACAGCGATTAATTAACTCGGCAACTGAATAATTCGCATTAATAAATAGCAACAAATTAACTAATTAGTTATTAGTAGGGCTCAAAATTATATCGACTAAAAACATCAAATATGGACATAAATATGAACTAAAAATGCCCGAAATATATGTTTTAAACCCAAAAATTCTCTTAAAAAAAGAAAAGTTCGCAAAAAAGGGCAGATATTTATAAAATGCCAAAATGATCGACATAAACATAATTTTTCGTATTTTGGGGTGTAATTTCTAAAATTTTCTAAATATTCTATCTTTACTAAAGTGTCTTTAAAAGCAATGAAAAGCCAGAAATTCCACCATTGTTAACATTTTATTATTCTTTTACATCGCTCTCTCTGTCTTAGTTATTTTTCACTCTTAAAATAAAAAATTTGTTATTTTCATCAAAATTTAATTGTCTTTTGTATTGCTCATATGTAACAATCTTTACATATTTAGCGGACTGTCCATTATGCCTTTATCGTTTACCTATCTCACATCATTGGCTGTCTTAAGATGTGCCGTTTTTGTGCTTTTTTCCTTGGCAATTTTCACTTTCCATACCGTTAATGAATTGAGGGCTTACGTTCATGTGCTTCAATTGATAGCAGCATGCCTGCTTGGTTTTCTGCTTCGTCCGTTTCTTGTTTTTGAAAACAAAATGGATGTGAGTTTTTGATGATGACTTAAAATTTATTGAATAAAAGTAATCTTTAGTGCCACGGTTTTTCTTTTATGACCGCGCCACCAAAAAGATCCAGCTCATTGCCGAATATTGAAAATGAATTGGCGTATCGTTTGTTGACATTTACGTTGAAGTTGGGTGACATGGTTGTCACTGCAATAATTGACACTGGTGCGCATGACATTTGTAGATTCATTCTCAGTCATTATATTTTCAGGCTCAAATTCTTCGATTATGTCACAAAGTTGTGCCGAACGTTTGGGCTTTTTTATTCAAAGAACGGCTGGTCAAATTGATGACAGCATTAAAAGAACAATTAAAGGTGTTCATGGCACAAAACGCACGACGATGGGAAGGTGTACATTGATTATCAACACAATAAGTTGTCTTCCGATTGTTTTAGGATCAAAAAGGCCGTTTTTTCTACTCCAAGTGGAAAGGCAACTGAGTTGGAATTGGACGTCCTTGAGACTGTTGCAAAATTTGATATTATGTGAGTCGAGCTGATTTTGCTGTTTTGTCTATTCGTTTGTCAATGACAAATTGAACTTTTTAGCCTTGGCCTCGATTACTTGTGCAAAATTGATGCACACATTGTTTTTCCCGACTTGAAGTTTTGGTCAAGAGAAACAGATGAATGGATTTGTTTCAGACGAATCAAAAAAGATGGCACTATTTACACACCCCGAGCTAAAAACAATTGCGGTGTTTTATTTGCATCATCACTCTTAGACGTGGAGGAAGCACAAAAAGAGGCGAATTCGATTCCGTTTTATTTTGGCACGGAGGATAACAATAAAATAACGGCATCGGCCCCACCAATGCTTCAACAACAAAAACAACCGGAGGCATTTGCTCCGCACCCATCTTCCTTGGATATTGGCATTTCTGTTAGCAAAATGTTCAGTCGTATGAGCCGGTTTCTTTCGTTGGCACCCTTTTTTCAAGTTCGTCAATTTTAGTGTGGCTTCTTTTAGCTTCTGTTAAAAGTGGCACTCCGTTTAGAGTGCCGAATTTTATGCGCCCGAAGCATTGTCCCCTGGAATTATTGTGGCGTTTATTCGTGTTCATTATTTCGTGCCCTTCATTCGCCCGTTAAACCAATTTTATTCTTCACTCACATTGGTGCCATTTGAATTCCTCGTGGACTGCACCAACCGTGAGAAATTGTTCATCGCATTTAACGCCAATGCTTTCACCGATTTTCGGAATGTGGACGCATGGTCCGTGGTGTTTGAAATTGAAATATGAAAATGTCCTTTCGAAGCCCTTCAAATTGGCAGAATTTTGTAGTCTTCTGATTTTCAAATTTGCCAGGGTCGATGTCACTTTGAAAATGGGCTATCCGATTATTTTGCAACGTTTTGGTGCGGTGTCTGCTTTCATCGATAGTGGCAGAAAAGTGCTAGGGTGTTACGTGTTCAATTTCCGTTCAAAAATTCGTGAAAACTCGCTGATCAGGGATATATGAATCCATATTTGGCTACTTTCGTGACTCCGAGCTGAATTTTTTAAAATTCAAATTGCTGACTTTTAGTCGATTTTCTAGGGTCGGCATAAATTTTGGATTATATGGTTTTTTTATCATTTCCAGGGTCGACAGTGTTCGAGTGCACATGGAAGAAATCAACCTGAGCTTCTCCCACCGTTTTGCGGTGATGCCCGACAATTGTCTCTCCATGTAAGTTTGGCATTTTGTTTTTTTTTTGACAAATCAAAATTGCCTTTCATTTCTCGGATGGGAAATTGGGGAAATTGACCCAACTCGAAATAACTACTTTTTCTTCCATTTTTATAGCCTCGGCACGGAGCTGCTGGGAGCTGTTGGCTTTATCCTAAGCTTACCCGATGGTTTGGGCATTCGTGCGGACATCTGTGCAGCGAAGTGGTTTTAAACCGCCCTAAATTTTGGAGACTATCTTTTTTTTTTGTTAGCGAAACTCCTCAAACTCCGTCCATTTCGTTTTCGCAAAAAATGTAAGTTGTATGGCGTTTTGTTTGTTTTTATTGCTTTTTTATGCATTTTCATTTTAAAGGCTCAAAGCTGTTTTGGGTGAAGGTGCTGGTGACTCGGGGAAGAAGAACGAAATGGTGTACGTTGAATTTAATCCGGATAAAATTGGTCACAGTTCCATTCGAATGCTATTCGGTCATCCTTCAAAAACCAAATTAGCCAAAGACTCATTCCTCCAACAAATTTTAAATTCGAAAAAAAGTACCCAATTTATTGAATTTCTATCCCTGAAAAAGTGGGACAGTAACATGCGTTAATATTCGATACTTTGTTTATGTTTTTTATTACAATTAATTAATTTTTCCCAATTTCCATAAAGCCTTTTGGCATTTTGATGACTGAGTTTTAAATATCTTTTTCATTTGAAGGATCGAGGGAAAAGTCAAATGGGCGAAATTTTTGACGGAGGATGAGATTCAACGGGAGATGGCCGACACAATGTAGAAAGGAGGACGAATGATCGGAGAATTTAATCGGAAGAACTTTTTTTGTCGTTTCGATTTACAAAATTTTCGAAAATATGTTTTGTTATTTGGAAAAATGTAAAACATATATTCCTATTATCCTTAAATTACATAAAAGATAAATGAATTTTGAACAAAATTCGGCAAGCACATATAAAGGATTTAATTTTTTAAAATATGTATGTAAATGCTGTAACTTTTAAGTTAATTGTAAGCATTAAAAAATTTGAAAAAATCATTTAAGCTTATTTGGTACTGATCAAAAAAAGGATCAATTTCACAAATTTATCAGATCATGAATCATGGTATTAATTGACTATCTTACAAAAACCACTTTGCCACACATGCAAATCTTTTTGGCACTGGATTGAAACGGTGTGTATTTTGGGCTAATTTTTATAAGAAAAAAAAATTAGGTTTTTAGGGGGGGGGGCGGTGCCGATATGCGCCGCCGGGTGAAACTTTTAAGAATCTTTAATGAATTTTGTTAAGAAATAGCCAAAAATTTTCAGAAATTTCCCTCTTTTCTCGTTCGTCGGCGACCTCCCCCCCTCTTTTACACCGGCCCCCCTCGATGCGAAGGGGTCCCCAATTTTGGGGCACTTTGCGGCCGAAGGGGGGGGGGGGGGGTCGACCCTCCCCCGCTTTTCATGTATGAACTTCAGCATTGAACACAACATCAACCCAAAGTTCGACAACGGCGGAAGGGACAAAAGAAGCAAGTGGAAAAGACGAGGGAATTTCTGAAAAGGCAAAAACGAATCGGTAACAGTTTTTGAATGAGCGGCGTGTCACATTTTAAACTCACTAATTGTCCTTTCAGTGCCGAAAATGCCACTGAAATATTAGCATAATTAGTAATCGAAAATGACAAAAAATACGTTATAAACTTCCGCTTTTCGGATAATAAATTATTTAATTGTTCTTTATAGGGCACTTTTCGTCAGATCATTCCTAATTACTGTGAAATGCAAATATAATAAATAATTTGATGAAAAAGCGATTTGCATCTGTAAATTTGTGGATTTTATTTTTCCTATTTTTCCAGCGGTCCCCAATACATTTTGTTGGGCATTTTAAAAAACAAAATCATGGTATTAATTGTCAGTGAATTAGCATAATTAGCGACTGAAAATGGCCAAAAGGACCGAGAAAACAGTAAAAATAATTGATGAATTAATTACCCCTTTTTAAAATAGACTGTTTTCTCAAGCATTTCGTCATTTGATTTGTCTGATTTAATCATTAAATCCTGGAGATAATTTTCGGGAAAATTTTCGGCGATTTTTCGGAAATTTTTTTGAAAAATCTTAGTAATTCACCATAAAAATTTCTCGAAAATTTTTTTTCTTATAAAAAATTTTTTTAAGATTTTTTCTTGAATATTTCTAAGTTAGTGAATTTCTCAGACACAACCAAAATTGCCGGACCGGGTCGATTGGGCGCCGACCAGTTTTTAATTGGGCCATTTTCGTCAGAATATTCCTAATTAGTGTAAAATTCCAAAGCCATAAACAATAGCAGGAAAAAGCGATGTTCACCGGCAAATTTGTTGCATTTTATTTTCACAGTGGCCACCCAATACATATTGGAGTGGCATTTTAAAACAAAGTCAATGCATTAATTGTCAGTTAATTAGCATAATTAGTAATCGAAAATGACAAAAAATACGTTATAAACTTCCGCTTTTCGGATAATAAATTATTTAATTGTTCTTTATAGGGCACTTTTCGTCAGATCATTCCTAATTACTGTGAAATGCAAATATAATAAATAATTTGATGAAAAAGCGATTTGCATCGGTAAATTTGTGGATTTTATTTTTCCTATTTTTCCAGCGGTCCCCAATACATTTTGTTGGGCATTTTAAAAAACAAAATCATGTTATTAATTGTCAGTGAATTAGCATAATTAGCGACTGAAAATGGCCAAAAGGACCGAGAAAACAGTAAAAATAATTGATGAATTAATTACCCCTTTTTAAAATAGACTGTTTTCTCAAGCATTTCGTCATTTGATTTGTCTGATTTAATCATTAAATCCTGGAATTTTCATGTATAACTTTTTTTGGTAATTGTCTAATCGCGAAGCAATACCTTAGAAAAAGCTTCTAAATAGATTAATATTTTAAAATCCCGAGTTTATTGTTGTGCTGCCCATAATCCTTTGAAAGGCCTAGTCGAAAACCAATTAGGCGTGGGTTAAATTTCTGCTTTTTTCGGATAATTAAATTTTTAGTCCATTTTTAATTGGGCCATTTTCGTCAGAATATTCCTAATTAGTGTAAAATTCCAAAGCCATAAACAATAGCAGGAAAAAGCGATGTTCACCGGCAAATTTGTTGCATTTTATTTTCACAGTGGCCACCCAATGCATATTGGAGTGGCATTTTAAAACAATGTCAATGCATTAATTGTCAGTTAATTAGCATAATTAGTAATCGAAAATGACAAAAAATACGTTATAAACTTCCGCTTTTCGGATAATAAATTATTTAATTGTTCTTTATAGGGCACTTTTCGTCAGATCATTCCTAATTACTGTGAAATGCAAATATAATAAATAATTTGATGAAAAAGCGATTTGCATCGGTAAATTTGTGGATTTTATTTTTCCTATTCTACGCCATTTTTGTCGTTGAACCGCAGGTGATAGAAAAGGGCCAAATCATGTTATTAATTGTCAGTGAATTAGCATAATTAGCGACTGAAAATGGCCAAAAGGACCGAGAAAACAGTAAAAATAATTGATGAATTAATTACCCCTTTTTAAAATAGACTGTTTTCTCAAGCATTTCGTCATTTGATTTGTCTGATTTAATCATTAAATCCTGGAGATAATTTTCGGGATCCTTCAAAAATTCATTGGAATAATTTTTGCAATTATTTTTTAATTCTGCTTCCGTTCGTACTATTTTAAAATCCCGAGTTTATTGTTGTGCTGCCCATAATCCTTTGAAAGGCCTAGTCGAAAACCAATAAAATAATCATTTTAAAAAATGAAAATTAAAATAATTATGTTAATTAAATTAATGAAATATAAAAATTATTTAATTTTTACATTTTTAATTTTTAAAATGATTATTTTGCTTTTAATTTGAATCACTTGCACTTTTCGTACTTCGTCTCGCGCACGAGGGAAAACATTTATTTGGAAAGAAATCCTAATGGTGGCATTTTAAAACAAAGTCAATGCATTAATTGTCAGTTAATTAGCATAATTAGTAATCGAAAATGACAAAAAATACGTTATAAACTTCCGCTTTTCGGATAATAAATTATTTAATTGTTCTTTATAGGGCACTTTTCGTCAGATCATTCCTAATTACTGTGAAATGCAAATATAATAAATAATTTGATGAAAAAGCGATTTGCATCTGTAAATTTGTGGATTTTATTTTTCCTATTTTTCCAGCGGTCCCCAATACATTTTGTTGGGCATTTTAAAAAACAAAATCATGGTATTAATTGTCAGTGAATTAGCATAATTAGCGACTGAAAATGGCCAAAAGGACCGAGAAAACAGTAAAAATAATTGATGAATTAATTACCCCTTTTTAAAATAGACTGTTTTCTCAAGCATTTCGTCATTTGATTTGTCTGATTTAATCATTAAATCCTGGAGATAATTTTCGGGATCCTTCAAAAATTCATTGGAATAATTTTTGCAATTATTTTTTAATTCTGCTTCCGTTCGTACTATTTTAAAATCCCGAGTTTATTGTTGTGCTGCCCATAATCCTTTGAAAGGCCTAGTCGAAAACCAATTAGGCGTGGGTTAAATTTCTGCTTTTTTCGGATAATTAAATTTTTAGTCCATTTTTAATTGGGCCATTTTCGTCAGAATATTCCTAATTAGTGTAAAATTCCAAAGCCATAAACAATAGCAGGAAAAAGCGATGTTCACCGGCAAATTTGTTGCATTTTATTTTCACAGTGGCCACCCAATGCATATTGGAGTGGCATTTTAAAACAAAGTCAATGCATTAATTGTCAGTTAATTAGCATAATTAGTAATCGAAAATGACAAAAAATACGTTATAAACTTCCGCTTTTCGGATAATAAATTATTTAATTGTTCTTTATAGGGCACTTTTCGTCAGATCATTCCTAATTACTGTGAAATGCAAATATAATAAATAATTTGATGAAAAAGCGATTTGCATCTGTAAATTTGTGGATTTTATTTTTCCTATTTTTCCAGCGGTCCCCAATACATTTTGTTGGGCATTTTAAAAAACAAAATCATGGTATTAATTGTCAGTGAATTAGCATAATTAGCGACTGAAAATGGCCAAAAGGACCGAGAAAACAGTAAAAATAATTGATGAATTAATTACCCCTTTTTAAAATAGACTGTTTTCTCAAGCATTTCGTCATTTGATTTGTCTGATTTAATCATTAAATCCTGGAGATAATTTTCGGGATCCTTCAAAAATTCATTGGAATAATTTTTGCAATTATTTTTTAATTCTGCTTCCGTTCGTACTATTTTAAAATCCCGAGTTTATTGTTGTGCTGCCCATAATCCTTTGAAAGGCCTAGTCGAAAACCAATTAGGCGTGGGTTAAATTTCTGCTTTTTTCGGATAATTAAATTTTTAGTCCATTTTTAATTGGGCCATTTTCGTCAGAATATTCCTAATTAGTGTAAAATTCCAAAGCCATAAACAATAGCAGGAAAAAGCGATGTTCACCGGCAAATTTGTTGCATTTTATTTTCACAGTGGCCAACCAATGCATATTGGAGTGGCATTTTAAAACAAAGTCAATGCATTAATTGTCAGTTAATTAGCATAATTAGTAATCGAAAATGACAAAAAATACGTTATAAACTTCCGCTTTTCGGATAATAAATTATTTAATTGTTCTTTATAGGGCACTTTTCGTCAGATCATTCCTAATTACTGTGAAATGCAAATATAATAAATAATTTGATGAAAAAGCGATTTGCATCTGTAAATTTGTGGATTTTATTTTTCCTATTTTTCCAGCGGTCCCCAATACATTTTGTTGGGCATTTTAAAAAACAAAATCATGGTATTAATTGTCAGTGAATTAGCATAATTAGCGACTGAAAATGGCCAAAAGGACCGAGAAAACAGTAAAAATAATTGATGAATTAATTACCCCTTTTTAAAATAGACTGTTTTCTCAAGCATTTCGTCATTTGATTTGTCTGATTTAATCATTAAATCCTGGAGATAATTTTCGGGATCCTTCAAAAATTCATTGGAATAATTTTTGCAATTATTTTTTAATTCTGCTTCCGTTCGTACTATTTTAAAATCCCGAGTTTATTGTTGTGCTGCCCATAATCCTTTGAAAGGCCTAGTCGAAAACCAATAACTCAAAAAGTTGGTTCTTAGGGGTGTATTTTTTCGTTTTTGTAAACCTCAATATTTAGGGGTGTATTTTCGTGTTTTTTTTAATTGAATTGCTTGCATTAGAAGCGTTCAATTGTAAATGATCTATGTTTTTTTCATTTCATAAACTCGTTTGTTATTTTTACAAAAAAATTACCAATGCATATTGGAGTGGCATTTTAAAACAAAGTCAATGCATTAATTGTCAGTTAATTAGCATAATTAGTAATCGAAAATGACAAAAAATACGTTATAAACTTCCGCTTTTCGGATAATAAATTATTTAATTGTTCTTTATAGGGCACTTTTCGTCAGATCATTCCTAATTACTGTGAAATGCAAATATAATAAATAATTTGATGAAAAAGCGATTTGCATCTGTAAATTTGTGGATTTTATTTTTCCTATTTTTCCAGCGGTCCCCAATACATTTTGTTGGGCATTTTAAAAAACAAAATCATGGTATTAATTGTCAGTGAATTAGCATAATTAGCGACTGAAAATGGCCAAAAGGACCGAGAAAACAGTAAAAATAATTGATGAATTAATTACCCCTTTTTAAAATAGACTGTTTTCTCAAGCATTTCGTCATTTGATTTGTCTGATTTAATCATTAAATCCTGGAGATAATTTTCGGGATCCTTCAAAAATTCATTGGAATAATTTTTGCAATTATTTTTTAATTCTGCTTCCGTTCGTACTATTTTAAAATCCCGAGTTTATTGTTGTGCTGCCCATAATCCTTTGAAAGGCCTAGTCGATTCGCACACCCCTGATACCGATGTTAATTTATGCAGAAAACGATCAAATCAATTGTAAAACTACTGATTGAAAGAAATTAATAAAAAACGGATAAAATTTTTTGTTTAATTATTAAAATGATCAAGCAGAGTAACTTAAAAATTTTTCGTTTAAATAATGAGAGTAATTGTGAAAATTTAATACCAATGCATATTGGAGTGGCATTTTAAAACAAAGTCAATGCATTAATTGTCAGTTAATTAGCATAATTAGTAATCGAAAATGACAAAAAATACGTTATAAACTTCCGCTTTTCGGATAATAAATTATTTAATTGTTCTTTATAGGGCACTTTTCGTCAGATCATTCCTAATTACTGTGAAATGCAAATATAATAAATAATTTGATGAAAAAGCGATTTGCATCTGTAAATTTGTGGATTTTATTTTTCCTATTTTTCCAGCGGTCCCCAATACATTTTGTTGGGCATTTTAAAAAACAAAATCATGGTATTAATTGTCAGTGAATTAGCATAATTAGCGACTGAAAATGGCCAAAAGGACCGAGAAAACAGTAAAAATAATTGATGAATTAATTACCCCTTTTTAAAATAGACTGTTTTCTCAAGCATTTCGTCATTTGATTTGTCTGATTTAATCATTAAATCCTGGAGATAATTTTCGGGATCCTTCAAAAATTCATTGGAATAATTTTTGCAATTATTTTTTAATTCTGCTTCCGTTCGTACTATTTTAAAATCCCGAGTTTATTGTTGTGCTGCCTATCTTGGCGTGAAGAAGTCCGCGTTCTTGGAAAAAAGTGATGGCGTCATCCTCAGTGCTTGGCAGATCCCAAATTCGCAACATTATTTTAATTTGGCCATTTTCGTCAGAATATTCCTAATTAGTGTAAAATTCCAAAGCCATAAACAATAGCAGGAAAAAGCGATGTTCACCGGCAAATTTGTTGCATTTTATTTTCACAGTGGCCACCCAATACATATTGGAGTGGCATTTTAAAACAAAGTCAATGCATTAATTGTCAGTTAATTAGCATAATTAGTAATCGAAAATGACAAAAAATACGTTATAAACTTCCGCTTTTTCGGATAATAAATTATTTAATTGTTCTTTATAGGGCACTTTTCGTCAGATCATTCCTAATTACTGTGAAATGCAAATATAATAAATAATTTGATGAAAAAGCGATTTGCATCTGTAAATTTGTGGATTTTATTTTTCCTATTTTTCCAGCGGTCCCCAATACATTTTGTTGGGCATTTTAAAAAACAAAATCATGGTATTAATTGTCAGCGAATTAGCATAATTAGCGACTGAAAATGGCCAAAAGGACCAAAAACAGTAAAAATAATTGATGAATTAATTACCCCTTTTTAAAATAGACTGTTTTCTCAAGCATTTCGTCATTTGATTTGTCTGATTTAATCATTAAATCCTGGAGATAATTTTGGGGATCCTTCAAAAATTCATTGGAATAATTTTTGCAATTATTTTTTAATTCTGCTTCCGTTCGTACTATTTTAAAATCCCGAGTTTATTGTTGTGCTGCCCATAATTCTTTGAAAGGCCTAGCCGAAAACCAATTAGGCGTGGGTTAAATTTCTGCTTTTTTCGGATAATTAAATTTTTAGTCCATTTTTAATTGGGCCATTTTCGTCAGAATATTCCTAATTAGTGTAAAATTCCAAAGCCATAAACAATAGCAGGAAAAAGCGATGTTCACCGGCAAATTTGTTGCATTTTATTTTCACAGTGGCCACCCAATGAAACATCGCAGAAATAAATAAACGAATTAAATCTGCTATTTATTAATTAATAAGAAATTTTAATTTTGGAAATAATGAGCCGTTTATTTTCATATTAAATTATTACTAAAAAATCAAATTTAAATTTCATAAAGAATGCATTCTTTCGTCAGATCATTCCTAATTACTGTGAAATGCAAATATAATAAATAATTTGATGAAAAAGCGATTTGCATCTGTAAATTTGTGGATTTTATTTTTCCTATTTTTCCAGCGGTCCCCAATACATTTTGTTGGGCATTTTAAAAAACAAAATCATGGTATTAATTGTCAGTGAATTAGCATAATTAGCGACTGAAAATGGCCAAAAGGACCGAGAAAACAGTAAAAATAATTGATGAATTAATTACCCCTTTTTAAAATAGACTGTTTTCTCAAGCATTTCGTCATTTGATTTGTCTGATTTAATCATTAAATCCTGGAGATAATTTTCGGGATCCTTCAAAAATTCATTGGAATAATTTTTGCAATTATTTTTTAATTCTGCTTCCGTTCGTACTATTTTAAAATCCCGAGTTTATTGTTGTGCTGCCCATAATCCTTTGAAAGGCCTAGTCGAAAACCAATTAGGCGTGGGTTAAATTTCTGCTTTTTTCGGATAATTAAATTTTTAGTCCATTTTTAATTGGGCCATTTTCGTCAGAATATTCCTAATTAGTGTAAAATTCCAAAGCCATAAACAATAGCAGGAAAAAGCGATGTTCACCGGCAAATTTGTTGCATTTTATTTTCACAGTGGCCAACCAATGCATATTGGAGTGGCATTTTAAAACAAAGTCAATGCATTAATTGTCAGTTAATTAGCATAATTAGTAATCGAAAATGACAAAAAATACGTTATAAACTTCCGCTTTTCGGATAATAAATTATTTAATTGTTCTTTATAGGGCACTTTTCGTCAGATCATTCCTAATTACTGTGAAATGCAAATATAATAAATAATTTGATGAAAAAGCGATTTGCATCTGTAAATTTGTGGATTTTATTTTTCCTATTTTTCCAGCGGTCCCCAATACATTTTGTTGGGCATTTTAAAAAACAAAATCATGGTATTAATTGTCAGTGAATTAGCATAATTAGCGACTGAAAATGGCCAAAAGGACCGAGAAAACAGTAAAAATAATTGATGAATTAATTACCCCTTTTTAAAATAGACTGTTTTCTCAAGCATTTCGTCATTTGATTTGTCTGATTTAATCATTAAATCCTGGAGATAATTTTCGGGATCCTTCAAAAATTCATTGGAATAATTTTTGCAATTATTTTTTAATTCTGCTTCCGTTCGTACTATTTTAAAATCCCGAGTTTATTGTTGTGCTGCCCATAATCCTTTGAAAGGCCTAGTCGAAAACCAATTAGGCGTGGGTTAAATTTCTGCTTTTTTCGGATAATTAAATTTTTAGTCCATTTTTAATTGGGCCATTTTCGTCAGAATATTCCTAATTAGTGTAAAATTCCAAAGCCATAAACAATAGCAGGAAAAAGCGATGTTCACCGGCAAATTTGTTGCATTTTATTTTCACAGTGGCCACCCAATGCATATTGGAGTGGCATTTTAAAACAAAGTCAATGCATTAATTGTCAGTTAATTAGCATAATTAGTAATCGAAAATGACAAAAAATACGTTATAAACTTCCGCTTTTCGGATAATAAATTATTTAATTGTTCTTTATAGGGCACTTTTCGTCAGATCATTCCTAATTACTGTGAAATGCAAATATAATAAATAATTTGATGAAAAAGCGATTTGCATCTGTAAATTTGTGGATTTTATTTTTCCTATTTTTCCAGCGGTCCCCAATACATTTTGTTGGGCATTTTAAAAAACAAAATCATGGTATTAATTGTCAGTGAATTAGCATAATTAGCGACTGAAAATGGCCAAAAGGACCGAGAAAACAGTAAAAATAATTGATGAATTAATTACCCCTTTTTAAAATAGACTGTTTTCTCAAGCATTTCGTCATTTGATTTGTCTGATTTAATCATTAAATCCTGGAGATGACCGAATAGTGAACAATTCCAAATTGAACGAGTGGGTTTTGTTCAGCAATTTTGTTGAATTTGTTCTCCGTCCTTTTAAAATCCCGAGTTTATTGTTGTGCTGCCCATAATCCTTTGAAAGGCCTAGTCGAAAACCAATTAGGCGTGGGTTAAATTTCTGCTTTTTTCGGATAATTAAATTTTTAGTCCATTTTTAATTGGGCCATTTTCGTCAGAATATTCCTAATTAGTGTAAAATTCCAAAGCCATAAACAATAGCAGGAAAAAGCGATGTTCACCGGCAAATTTGTTGCATTTTATTTTCACAGTGGCCACCCAATACATATTGGAGTGGCATTTTAAAACAAAGTCAATGCATTAATTGTCAGTTAATTAGCATAATTAGTAATCGAAAATGACAAAAAATACGTTATAAACTTCCGCTTTTCGGATAATAAATTATTTAATTGTTCTTTATAGGGCACTTTTCGTCAGATCATTCCTAATTACTGTGAAATGCAAATATAATAAATAATTTGATGAAAAAGCGATTTGCATCTGTAAATTTGTGGATTTTATTTTTCCTATTTTTCCAGCGGTCCCCAATACATTTTGTTGGGCATTTTAAAAAACAAAATCATGGTATTAATTGTCAGTGAATTAGCATAATTAGCGACTGAAAATGGCCAAAAGGACCGAGAAAACAGTAAAAATAATTGATGAATTAATTACCCCTTTTTAAAATAGACTGTTTTCTCAAGCATTTCGTCATTTGATTTGTCTGATTTAATCATTAAATCCTGGAGATAATTTTCGGGATCCTTCAAAAATTCATTGGAATAATTTTTGCAATTATTTTTTAATTCTGCTTCCGTTCGTACTATTTTAAAATCCCGAGTTTATTGTTGTGCTGCCCATAATCCTTTGAAAGGCCTAGTCGAAAACCAATTAGGCGTGGGTTAAATTTCTGCTTTTTTCGGATAATTAAATTTTTAGTCCATTTTTAATTGGGCCATTTTCGTCAGAATATTCCTAATTAGTGTAAAATTCCAAAGCCATAAACAATAGCAGGAAAAAGCGATGTTCACCGGCAAATTTGTTGCATTTTATTTTCACAGTGGCCACCCAATGCATATTGGAGTGGCATTTTAAAACAAAGTCAATGCATTAATTGTCAGTTAATTAGCATAATTAGTAATCGAAAATGACAAAAAATACGTTATAAACTTCCGCTTTTCGGATAATAAATTATTTAATTGTTCTTTATAGGGCACTTTTCGTCAGATCATTCCTAATTACTGTGAAATGCAAATATAATAAATAATTTGATGAAAAAGCGATTTGCATCTGTAAATTTGTGGATTTTATTTTTCCTATTTTTCCAGCGGTCCCCAATACATTTTGTTGGGCATTTTAAAAAACAAAATCATGGTATTAATTGTCAGTGAATTAGCATAATTAGCGACTGAAAATGGCCAAAAGGACCGAGAAAACAGTAAAAATAATTGATGAATTAATTACCCCTTTTTAAAATAGACTGTTTTCTCAAGCATTTCGTCATTTGATTTGTCTGATTTAATCATTAAATCCTGGAGATAATTTTCGGGATCCTTCAAAAATTCATTGGAATAATTTTTGCAATTATTTTTTAATTCTGCTTCCGTTCGTACTATTTTAAAATCCCGAGTTTATTGTTGTGCTGCCCATAATCCTTTGAAAGGCCTAGTCGAAAACCAATTAGGCGTGGGTTAAATTTCTGCTTTTTTCGGATAATTAAATTTTTAGTCCATTTTTAATTGGGCCATTTTCGTCAGAATATTCCTAATTAGTGTAAAATTCCAAAGCCATAAACAATAGCAGGAAAAAGCGATGTTCACCGGCAAATTTGTTGCATTTTATTTTCACAGTGGCCACCCAATGCATATTGGAGTGGCATTTTAAAACAAAGTCAATGCATTAATTGTCAGTTAATTAGCATAATTAGTAATCGAAAATGACAAAAAATACGTTATAAACTTCCGCTTTTCGGATAATAAATTATTTAATTGTTCTTTATAGGGCACTTTTCGTCAGATCATTCCTAATTACTGTGAAATGCAAATATAATAAATAATTTGATGAAAAAGCGATTTGCATCTGTAAATTTGTGGATTTTATTTTTCCTATTTTTCCAGCGGTCCCCAATACATTTTGTTGGGCATTTTAAAAAACAAAATCATGGTATTAATTGTCAGTGAATTAGCATAATTAGCGACTGAAAATGGCCAAAAGGACCGAGAAAACAGTAAAAATAATTGATGAATTAATTACCCCTTTTTAAAATAGACTGTTTTCTCAAGCATTTCGTCATTTGATTTGTCTGATTTAATCATTAAATCCTGGAGATAATTTTCGGGATCCTTCAAAAATTCATTGGAATAATTTTTGCAATTATTTTTTAATTCTGCTTCCGTTCGTACTATTTTAAAATCCCGAGTTTATTGTTGTGCTGCCCATAATCCTTTGAAAGGCCTAGTCGAAAACCAATTAGGCGTGGGTTAAATTTCGGGCTTTTTTCGGATAATTAAATTTTTAGTCCATTTTTAATTGGGCCATTTTCGTCAGAATATTCCTAATTAGTGCAATTTTTCAAGAAAATAAGCAGTTTTAGGGTCCGACGGTTTTTATGTTTTTATAAGTCGCTCTAAATCAAAAAGTTCAAAAAAAAAGTCGAGTCCTCAAATGTCGGGTAGCCTTTTACACCTTTTTAATACCCAAAATTATTTTTTCAAAAACTTCGAGCTTCGAAAACTTCGGGTTTTTTGGGTTCGGCTTCGAGTGTTAAGCCGAGCTTCGCCCATCCTGGTTGGGACCCACGCGTTTGGGCGCGGGCGTTTGGGCCCCAACATGTTTTTCCATTCATGTATAACTTTTTTGGTAATTGTCTAATTGCAAATCAATAGCTTAGAAAAAGCTTCTAAAAATCTTAAGCTTTCGAATGAAATCAATAATGTTAAATAACATAGTTAGAGATTGAAATAACTAGGGAGTGTAATTATATGGATATAAAATCGCGAAATATGGCCATAAAATATGGACCAAAAATCGCAAAATATGGACATAAAATGGCAAAAATCGCGAAATATGGACATAAATTTTTCAAAATTGAGTGCAAAATTTCTTCAAATTTATTGGTTGAAATTGCATATGAGATACATTTCCAAATTTTTTGACTCGGTAAGGCGCTTTGACAAAGACGGCTTTCGTTTTGCAATTAGTCGGTCAACATTCGGAAATTGGTCTCGAATTTTTTCGGCAATTACGTGCAATCATTTTAAAAGAAAAAAAACATAAAAGCTAAAATTTTCAACAACAAAAGCGAAATTTTCGCTTTTTTGCTTATTTTTGACATAATTTATTAATTTTTAAGAAAATTTAAATTTATTCAATATTCTCGAGAAATTTTGGCGAAAAAATGATTTTTTGAAAAATTTTTCGGGTTTTGGGCTCAAAAAGGCTAATTTAGCTGCTGGGGGCCGTTCTAATAGAGGTTTTTTTGAAAAATGCCAAAATATGGACATAAAAGGAGCAGCTGATAATTGGATTCGAGGGCGAATTGAGGCGCTTAATTTGGCACAGACTGACGCGCTTTTTCCAATTGAATTGTGGAATGTAGTGGACAGAGTAGCAGAAGGGCTTGGAAGAACAAACAATTCGCTTGAAGTGTGGTGGGATGTGGCCATTTTTTCATGTCCTTTATTCAGGGTTGGCATTCAATTTGGAATGTGCACCTTAGGGGGAACCAACGGCCGAGTTCATTTGCTCGGAAAATGATCGAGGAAGATGAAATGTGGAGAATTCGTGTTGCAGATTATCAGATTGCACCGGCTGACGGCATTTTTTAAACATTAATAAGATTAGCTTAATTGTCCCTTTGTTATCTAATTTTGTCGTATTCTCGAAACCATCAATTTGACGTCTTCAAATGTTCCAAATGGCAAAGTTAACTAAACCAGATACAATAATATTCGAATGCACAATTAAAATAAAAATTCAAATTTAATTTCATTAGTACAGTAAACAGTAAATTTTAAAAAATAACATTTCCTTTTTTATGTGAATAATAATAAAATAATAATTTAATTCTCTGTCGAAATCTGTCACTGTCTAAATCAGCCACTGTCGGGAATGTCGGAAAACCGTAAAATAAATGAAAATAGTTCACTGTCGAAATCAGTCACTGTCGAAATCCACTGTCGAAATTTCCTGGCACGCTATAATTAATTGCTGTGTCATTTAGTTGCAGTGCCAATTTGTTGCTGTGTCATTTAGTTGCAGTGCCAATTTGTTGCCGTGTCATTTCGTTGCCACGCTAATTAGTCGAAGTGTCATTTAGTTGCAGTGCCAATTTGTTGCCGTGACATTTAGTTGCCGCTATAATTAATTGCTAGGGCTGCTAATTTTATGTAAGAAAATTTGCGAATTATGTAAATAAAATATGTATGAAATATGTACAAAAATCCTCAAATATGTAGGAAAATATGTAAATAAAATTTTTTTAATGGTTATTTTTTGAAAAAAATTCTTCGTAAAAAGTGAAATAGGCACAAAATGCCATAAAAACGACCAAAATAGGCTTAGAATCACATTTGAATATTTTACAAATTAATTTTTGATATATCATTTTTTGAAAAAAAATCGATTTTTTAGGGATACATTTTCAAAAAAAAATTTTTAAATTTTTTACAAAAAATTTCTATAAATTCTCAAAAATCCTCAAAATATGTAAAAAAAAAATGAAAAATATGTACGAAAAATTGCGAAATGTGTACGAAAAAGCCAAAATATGTATAAAAATATGTACATATTTAATGAAAAATCCCAAAATATGTAAAAATATGTAAATAAAAGTTCCAACGTTTGTTCGCAAACACAAAAAAAAAGTGTTTTTCCTATATTTAGAGCATGGAGAAACCAGGAAAAAATATATACAATATTTACATAAAATTAGCAGCCCTATTAATTGCTGTGTCATTTCGTTGCCGCTTTCATTAGTCGCAGTGATATTAGTTGCCGTGCCTAGAAGCCACCCCTGAGTTAGAAGCCCCCCCTCCTCAAAAAAATTTTTTCCTAAGAAGAAATCAAATTTAAAGTCGACTGAAAAAAAAGTCAAAAACCGGCAAAAAAGTCACGAAAAAGTGCAAAAAAAAGTTGTGAAAATTAACCAAAAGTTAAAAAGATTCTTTTTTGTAAACAATTATAAGTATGTAGAATAGCAGGGACGGTCCCAGAATTTCGGCTTGGTGTGGGGAGGTACCTCCGCCCGGGCGACGACCTTTTTTTTTTGCTTTTCACGCCACTTTTTTTTGCGTTCAAAAGACTTTTGGGGAACAGGGGGTCCAGCGGTGCCGATAGGCGCCGCCGGAAAATTTTTGCATTTCTTAATACAATTTGTTAACGAAAAGTGACGAACTTTGCGATTTTGAGCTATTTTTAGGAGATTTTCAAAAAATGTCGACTTTTTTTTTGAAAATTTTTTGGTGAATTCCGAACCGCGAACCCGAATTCGAACAAAAAGTCAAAATTTAAAATCCTAAATTGACCAAAATATGTTAAATTTATTCAAAAACCTTGCGACTTCAAAAAATGGTCATTCTCTAAAGATACAAAAAAAGCCCCCCCCCCCAAAAAAATAGAAGCACTCCTTCGAAGGGGGGTTAAAAATAGAAGCCCCGGGTTTGTTTTTAGGAATATGGTATATATCAGGGATGGCATTCCGAGGCCCTAAAAATTTGTGGGAAATCGGAATTCCGAGGCCCAAAAATTTTTCGAAAGTCGGAAATCGGAATTCTGACCCCAAAAACGTCGGAAATCAGGAGTCGGAAATCGGAAATTTCAAATTTTTCAAATATAAAATATATTAAAAAATTTTTTAATATTTTAATAGGCTAAATTTTTAATTCTTAACAAGTAAAAGGTGATCTGTGATCACAAAAATATTTTTGGTTATTTGAATATTTTGCTTGAAAAATTATTCAAAACCAAAAAAGTAATATTTATTTATTTTGAAGAAAATTGAGCAAAAAATTGAGAATTTTCTATTTTCTGATTATTTTTGGCATAAAGTTCCAATTTTTAAAAACGTTACTTTTTTATCAGAAAATATACCCAAAAATCTGATATTTTTGAAAAATTTTCGGTCATTAGAGCCTAAATGGCCGCTTTAATAGAGGGGCCGCTTTAATAGAGGATTTATTGAAAAAATGCCCAAATATGCACATAATCGCGAAATATGCATAAATATGCAAAATATGCATATGGAAATACGTCCTAGAAGCTTCAAACCAAGCTAAAAACATGTTTTTCGTGCGTTTCAGGCCTCCCACAGTCCAGGAAAAAAATATGGATTTCCATGTAATTCTATTCCCTAGAAATAACAAAAAAGACGGTGTAAACTCTGCCGAAAAGTGCCTGTTATGCATACATACCTGATTATCCAATTATGTTTTAAATACATATATTAATTAATAGATGAACCGTTCCATTAATCATTCATCAGGCACATAGAACGAATTATCAGGGCTCCCAAGGTGTTTCGTATTGAAAAAATCTGAAAATTCAGCACACTTGAGAGCCCCGAAATTAATTGTCGAAGAGTTGTTGATTAAACTGTTAACATATCAATTGAGAAACCAGGGCAAAAACAACGGTACACGGAAATTAAATAAATACCAAATCATTAAATTTATACATCCGATTGATTTTGGATTGAATTTCTGAATTTTTTTTTCAGCATTGGTGGAATTTTGATTCCGAAATGAAAAAAAAAATTCACGGATGCCCGATGAAGCACAGAGACACGACTCGGCAAAGGATGCATTTTGAGAGCAAAACTCGGAAAAAAAAATACAAATACATTAGTAAAAGGTGGAATAAATAAAAGCAAATTTTTTTTTAAAAAACAGAAGAAGAAATTATGCGCCGGAGGGAATGGAAGGAGCAAAATACCGTATATGCTCTAATTATAGCCCAGTCTCTATTAATCCCGCAGTCTCCAATTATCCCCCAGTCTACGAGGTGTTTTGAAAAATAATCCCTCCATCATAATCCCCCAGTCTCTAATTATCCCCCCTTTTCTGAGGAGGTCGAAAAATAATCCCCCATGAGCTATAATTAGAGCATATACGGTAATGGCTCTATTGCATTTTACACGACCATAAATAATTTGACAAGTTTAATGCGACCTAACTTTTTCTAGAAGTATCCAAATTAAATATTCTTGGTATCATTGGAAAGCCCCAAGAGTTCTCTATTAGTGTACGAAGTTTGAAAAAAATTCACACAAGATTCGAAAAGATATGGTCAATAATGTTCAGAATACAATTTTTTTAATGTTTATTCTGATGCTTTTAGAAAAAAGTTTGTGCCTTAAATTTGCCAAATTATTTTATCGTCGTATCTTTTTTTATGGGCGTGTCAACTGTAATAAAGCCAAAATAATAACCCACAAAAAAGCATTTGTGTCGGTTGCTATTCAGTCAAAATGTGTCCGATTTTTATAATATATGTTTTAAGCGGTGAAAAAGAGTCGATTGAAAATAAATGAAATGTTGTGTCCGTCCGTCTGTCACCCCTCAGACAGATGCTCGACAATCTTTAAACTTTGATTTCGAAAAATGTTGAATTTTTCCTCAACTGATCAAAGTGAAAATTGTGTGTCTCCACGAGAGTCTCGAGCATCGACCGATCAGCCAAAATAAATAATACCAATCACAAAAAAA